>VXBA01003997.1:213169-246974 GCA_013399895.1 Serilophus lunatus | reverse complement strand
CTGCACTGACCTTGGTGTCTGCATTGTTGTTCACAGGCTCTCACCCTGCTCCTCTCCGGCAGCCATCTTCATTTCCAACTACTTTTTTTTTTTTTCTTCCTTCTTAAATATGTTATCACAGAGGCGTTCTGTCAACTACTGATTGGCCTGGCCTTGGTCAGCAGCGGGCCCAGCCTGGGCATGGGGAAACTTCCAGCAGCTTCTTGAAGAAGCCTCTCCCTCAGCTCCCCCCCCACTGCTACCAAAACCTGGCCACAGAAAAACCAATACAGTGCCACAGCCTAACACAAGAGCTTGGGTTCAGCAGAAATGGCACTCAAAGGCACACTGACCCAATTTACCATGTCTGATGACACTAAGCACTCACCCATATGCATCAGCAATAAGGCTGCCACCCAGCAAGTCTCCTTTGTGGAAGACTGAGGTGACAGAGTATGCACAGGGGGAGGAAATAAGGGAAGTGTATTTTCATACCTTCCAAAGGATATGAAAGTCTCATTCTTTTCCACATCATAAAGCATCAAGCCAACAACATACCTAAGCCTTCAACAGTTTCAAATTACCTTCCTAAATGTAAAGAACTAGGACGCTTTAACTGGGAGCAGAAGAGACATCATCCTGTGCTTTTCCCACAAGTACCTTTTAAAGTCAGAAACATCTTCACCTGAAGTTTAATTAGAACTATTTGTTTTAGGAAGTGATGCTGCTGTTTCTAAGAATGATTTGTGGTTAAAACAATGTGAGGAGGGGTACAGGAAGAAGAAAATAGTCTATGCTTTAATTACTCTTACTAGAAAGAAACTGAAGGAAAATAACCTGTATCTTCTTTTTTCTTAAAATCTACATGTGCTCCATATAGAGGCTAGCACCACTGAATCCTAGAAGTCTGATTTGACTACACAGTTCAAATGTATCACAAACCGAATGCATACTGACAGTCATTCAATAGGAAAATTCAAATTCATACTGTCCCAACACACCGATCACTCTTTGCAGCAGTAAGCAGAAAAAAATTACTTTTTCGCATGTGCAGTGTAACTCAATACAACATACAAAGTGAAAACAATGTTGCACACCAGTCTGAAACCACTGCTAGCATTCATCAACAAGAATCCCCTTCCAGGCCCAGAGCACTGCCAACATTCTGGAGTTTTGTTACACAACTGCAAGAACTCTGCCCCAGCTCCCACTGCGCAATTTTCCCTGGTAGCAATTGTTAAAGTCTGTTTTCCCCTCTGTGTTATGGAACAATGGGAACGTTTAATGTACCCAACAGCAATATTTGAGTCAACGATTATTGATACCAAGTGTTGGTGTTTGGCATGAGACAAACTAAGTTCTGTTATGTTACAGACAGCTCTCCTCTGCCAAAACTCTTAACCTCATTTTTCCAGAGGAAAGAAACCCAACTCAACATAAGTAAAAACATTTTTAGGAAGGTTACCCACTTTAAAAGACATAACTACTCCCATTATTTAAGTATTGGCATTGGCAATTGGTATTTATTAAGTAAAATATATAAAACTAAACCCTGATACATTTAATCTGATGTTTAGAAAACTCAGTAGCATCAAGACCTTTGCTTTACCCATAACGTGTCTCTTCTAGTACAAGGCAGTAAGACCAAGTGCCACTACCGTGTTCCAGTCCGCTTTCTCTTTAATCAGGATTAGCTGTTTGTTTATTCAGCCCTTATAAACTGGGAGAAAGTACAGTTTTGCTTAGGTACACTTTGGTCACCATCAGCTCTGCCCCAGGAATTATTGTTCACGGCCACAAAATTTGCTTATCTTAATATTTCAGTATATTCTCCTATTTGAACTGAACATCCTCTTAATCAAAAGGTACACATACCACTGGTTCTTTGAAGCACTTCAAAGCTTCCCTTTCTGAAAGCAGCACATACCCACCCATAGCTCACCCCTGTGAGCAGTGGCTTCAGGCGCCTCTTTCATCCAGCATGAGAAATGTCTGGTGAGACCAGGCCTCATACATCCAGCTCTGGACATGGATAGATAGGAGAAGATGCATACTATAGGAGTGGCAGCACAGGATGTTGCAGCAGGACAGGACACAGGATCAGAGCTCTGTTTTAGAAGGATGCTCCGGAACAAGGTGGGAGAGGGGGGAACACAGAGCAAGAAAGAGCTAACATTTCCCTAAGTGATACCCAGCTACGTGACTACTGCACTAATGATAAATGCAAGCACTTAGTAGTGAAATACTAAATACACGAATCTTCTAAAAAGCGGATACAGAGTGTGAGGTGCACAAGTGCAGAATGTCTTCCAATTAAAGTCTTATAATTTTAGATAAATGAAACAGCATTAACTAGAAGCAAAACCCATCAGTTTTTACCATTCTGTAAAAGATAAGTGTTATAGTAGCCCAGTTCTAAATCATTTGTTTGTACATGACTACACATAATTTCAGTGTCTTTTAGTGCTGATGTTTAAAAAAGGGAAATACATGGAAGCTTGGCATGTATTTCATATGCACATTGCTGAAGGAACTCTGAAAATTACAAAGAAACATACATAATTTTTTTTAAAAAAAAAGTAATCTCCTCCTTTAATGGAGATACAACCCTCACAAGTCAATGAAAACGCACAATTAATTGATACAACATTATAAGGAGGGAATAAGACTTGCAGGTTTTTTAAAAAAGTTTTACAACAGCTTCAAGACCACAGAAATTATATGGAAGAATGCAAGGATCATCCTTTTAACACATTGATGCAGATTACTTTTTTTCCCCGCAGACTATTTCAACTCTTCCCGCAATAACAATCCTTCTGTCCCTCCTATCTCCTCTAGCATTGTTCTAGTGCATGTATTGGAAGCATATTATCATTAGTTTCACTGCTGGACCTCTTAGACACTAAATTTGTGAATGGAATACTTCTATTTACATTTCTTTAAACTGAAATTGCTGGAAGAGTGAAAGGAGTTCATCAGTTGGGTCAATGAAACAGAAAGAACTTAGGTCAAAATGCACACTCCTTAGGAAACTGGTGGGGTGTACAGATTATGGACAGCAGAAGCATGTGTCCAGGAAGTTTGTGTCTGTGCAAACATTATGCACACTCTTAACCACCACAACAGCACAAACCACCTTTGCTGTCAGGTGCAATCAAGTAGAGGAATAAACAGCAAGACACATAATTTTTAACTGCAACAAAGCAAAGGAGACAGTAATAAATATAAATATTGTAAGAAATAATTCAAATATTATCTGATTCTTCCCTTGATTCTCATTACTATGCCATTTTCTTAATTCATGCCTGCAGCTCATAACCAAGTGCAGTTTATACCAGTATTAGCATAACAGGTTCTTTAGCCACAGCCTGGCTTCAATATCTGACCTTGTTACCTCCGCAGAATACTTAAGCGTTACTTAAAAACACAGTATCACTTAGGTTCTACAACCATTAGAGAACAATTAACTTCTAAAGACCTGACAATCTTCCATCAGTAATTTGCATTTGCTCTAATTTCATGATCAGTGAGTGATGCATGCATTCCTCCTTGCAGCCTATGAGAATCACAGAATCACACAGAATCACAGAATTAACAAGGTTGGAAAAGACCATTGAGATCATCGAGTCCAACCTATTATCCAACATCCCACCCACTAAACCATGGCTTCACCACCTCCCTGGGTAGCCTATTCCAATGGGAAATCACTTTTTCTGTGAAAAAGTTTTTCCTAACATCCAGTCTAAACTTCCTCTGATGCAGCTTAAGACTCTGTCCTCTCGTTCTGACACTGGTTGTCTGGGAGAAGAGACCGACCCTCCCCTGGCTACAACCCCCTTTCAGGTAGCTGTAGAGTGATGAGGTCTCCCCTGAGCCTCCTCTTCTCCAGGCTAAACAACCCCAGCTCGCTCAGCTGCTCCTCATAGGGCTTGTGCTCCAGCCCCTTTACCATCCTCGTTGCCCTTCTCTGAACACGTTCAAGCAGCTCACGGATCAGAGAACCCAGGATACAAGTGCCTGGCAGAACCACACATGACTATGCTACTGTTGGACAATGGCCTTTTTCAAAGCCAGATACTATTACTAAAAAAAAACCCAGAAAGATTTACTACATACTCAGTCAGCAACAATATAGAACAAGAGAACATCAGCTCTGCCAGCAACTACAGCTCATAATCAAAACCAAGTATATATTGTGACTCTGTAGCTTGAGACTTCTTTTTAGTCTGGCATAGAAGTGATTTCATTAGTGATATTAAACAGCAATGTGAAATTTCACAGAACCTGGCAGAAAAGATTACCGTGTTTTTTCACCATGACACTTCAAATCAGCAGGCAATTTGACAACTCTATTGTGAAAATACTTCCTGATGCTTTTAGGGTAATACTTCTGGCTCTGGAATTCAGAGACTAGGTTTTTCACATTAATTAAATACAAAGGCAGTGAAATCCAAGTGTTCTGTAAGCATTCGATCATGAATTAAAAGAAGGATCAGTAAACCCCTTATTTAACACAAATAATAATACAAGTAATTTAAAGCACTTTTTTCATACTCCAGCATAATATTAAAAATAACTTATAACCCTATGAATGGATAAATTTTCTTCAGGAACAGCCAATTCATTTACTTAAAGATGCATTCTGCTAAACATAAACGATTCACAAACATTCTATTTCGTATCAATAAAAAGAACAACTTCATGCGTAAATGAAAAGGAAATGAGCCATAAAAACGGATGCTGAAACTCGTACATTCATTAGAATGAGGAATATGGTCTAGCATCACCCATTTGTTCTCTGTAGGAGCTCCCTCTTCATAGAGAAGGAAACTGCCTTGATCAGTTAAAACTGCTTCATTTACATAGGTAAGTAGACAGTTTCTGCTAGATGTGACCAGCTTCCCAACAACTAACTCCACACACACACCTAGAAACTTTTCCATGGTTAATTCAATCATTTGCTTTTATACTGTCAGTCTGTGTGGCTACAGTTGCCTGTAAGCTCCTATAGACAAATGCACCAGTCAGTCAAAAAAGATATCCTCACACCTGCTTTCCTCAAAAAAGAAGACACATCCTCAGCAGTTTACTTCATATCATGTCATTTAGCAGCTTTCTCTTTTTTCATGTAGTTATATAGCTGGCTGAGTATTTTCACTGGTGCTCTTAAAGCCACCAAAATAAAATCCCTTGAAAATACCATTTGTTCCCTTTCAGCCTGGAACTTGTTTCCAATTTCGGTTCAAAGCCTCATCTCTGCTCACCCACACTGTACATACAAACTCACCCAGAAGTACCCTATTGGCTCTCATCATCTCACCCAGCTAGCTTGCTCAAATATTAAACATCAAGCCAAGCAGTAATTCCTTACAGGGCACACTTACAATAAGGGAAAGCAGCAAGATTGCATCAGATTTTACTCTTTCTCCACTTGTACTTCCAACACTTACATGCAAGTGCTGCTTTCTACCCTCAATTACTCCCTACTCCCCCGTCATGTAAGGAAAAGGTTCTTCATCCAAAGGGTGGGTGGGCACTGGAACAGGCTCCCCAGGGAAATGGTCAAGACACCAAGCCTGCCAGAGTTCAAGAAGCGTTGGGACAACGTTCTCAGGCAAATGGTGTGACTCTGGCCTGGAGTGGAATTGATGGTTCTTGTGGGTCCCTTCCAATTCAGGATACTCGGTGATCCCATGATTCAGTCAACCCCCAAGACATGATACAATCACTTCCAACACCATGCCATTGTAAAATTCCTGCAATTGCAAACTCCATCCTCATGTTCTTAGCTCTCTGACCCATGCAAATTGCCTAACTATCCTTGGAGGTCTTGTGACCATAAGAGACCTGGACAAAACTCCAAGCAGATGCTGAGCAGTGTGGATGCAGCCAGTACCCTCTGGAAGGAGCTAGCTGGGCAAGTTCAAACACAAAACTCCCATCTCTTTGGTGCTGGAGTCATAAAACACACTTCCCAGAGCAGATGCATTTGGCAAGATATATGTCAATTCAAACAGGAAGCTCTTCAAGGACAAGATCGTGGCTTTTTTATGCTTGCACAGTTCCCACTGCAATGCAGTACTGACTCTAGCTGTTCAGTTGTGCAAGAGAGACTCTCGAGTGTTAATGCTATCAGCTCCATGGTAATTAGATGAAATCTGCCACTCAAAACTGTACTTCACAAATAACTAACATCCAGCAAGGCACAAGCTGTTCATGATGCCATTATCCTCCAGGAATGTTACAATTAGTGATGCCTTCACATGCTTCTTGGTATCAATGTTTAATATTTACTGTTTCAGCAGTCTCTTCTCCACGAATGACTGTGGCCAAAGCTCAGCTGGAGGTAAAGGTGGACAGAAATGTAGAGGGCAATAAAAAGTTTTCTCAAATATATTAACAGCAATAAGCAGTATAGAAATACCATCAGTCCACTACAGGATAAGGATGGTCACCTCACAAACAGGGACAGAAACAAGGCAGAGGTGTTTAATGCTCTGCCTCTGTCTTCAACATAGATGACAGACCAAGGACATCTCAGTGCACTGAGCTGGAGGACCATGATTGCAAGAATGCTCAATTTCCAGTAGATCCTGAAATTGTGCGGGACATTGCTGCTCCAACTGGATCCCTGAGGCCTGACGGGTTTCAACCCAAAATCCCAAAAGAGCTAGCTGATGTCATCACAAAATCTCTCGATTTTTGAGCAGTCTTGGGAGTCAGAGACATCCCAGCTGACTGGAAGCTGGCAAACATTGCCCTGATTCTCAAGAAGGGCAAGGAACCCTGGAAATTACATGCCTGTCAGTCTCACTTCAATGCCTGATAAAGAGATGGAGAATATTATTCTGGGAGGTATTGAGAAACACCTGAAATATGATGCAGTCATTGATCACAGCCAGCAAAGCTTCATGACAGGAAAATCCTGCTTATCAAACCTGATTTCTTTTTTTGACAAGGTAACCCACCTAGCTGATCAAGGGAAGGCAGTTGATGGAATCTTTCTGGATTTCAGTTAAGCTTTTGATACTGTCTCTCACAGAACCCTTCTGGATAAAATGTCCAACAGAGATGGATAAACCCATCATGTGGTGAGTGAGCAATTGGCTCATAGGTCAGACAGAAAGGGTAACAGTAAATAGGGAAACATCAGACTGGTGACCTGTCAATAGTCGGATTCCATCTTAGGCCCTGTGCTCTTCAACACCTTCATAAAAGACTTGGACACAGGACTGGAAGGGATATGAAGCAAGTTTTCAGATGGCACAAAACTGGGAGGAGCTGTTGACTCCCTTGAAGGCAGGGAGGCCCTGCAGAGAGACCTTGACAAATCAGAGGACTGGGTAATCATCAACCCTAGGAAGTTCAACAGGAGAAGCGTCAGATTTTGTATCAGGGATCGGCCAACCCCGGGTATACATAGACTAGGGAATGAGATACCGGAAAGGAGTGCGACAGAAAGGGACCTGTGGGTCCTGGTCGATGGCAAGTTGTATCCGAGTCAGCAGTGCCCTGACAGCCAGAAGGGCCAACTGTGTCCTGGGGGGCATCAGGCAAAGCATCGCCAGCTGGTTAAGGGACGTGACTGTCCTGCTCTGCTCTGCACTGGTGCAGCCTCACCTTGAATACTGTGGCAGTTTTGAGCACCACAATGTTAAGAAAGGTATTAAGCCATTAGAAAGCATCCAAAGAAGGCCAATGAAGATGGTGAAGGGCCTTGAGGGGAAGCTGCATGAGAAGCAGCTGAGGTCATTTGGTCTGTTCAGCCTGGAGAAGAGGAGATTAAGGTGAGACCTCATTGCAGTTACAACTTCCTTGTGAGGGGAAGAGGAGGGCCAGCCACTGACCTCTTCTCTGTGGTGACCAGTGACAGGATCCAAGGGAATGGCTTGAAGCTGTGTCAGGGGAGGTTTAGGTTGGATAGTAGAAAAAGCTTCTTTTGTTCAGAGGGTAGGTGGGCACTGGAACAGGCTCCCCATGGAAGAGGCCACAGCATCACACCTGACAAGAGTTCGGGAAGCACTTGGACAATGCTCACACTTTCAGGCTGAGCTACTGCATCATTTCACAGATACAGTGTACAGAAAAGTCTAGCTTGGAAAAGATGATTAACTTTAAAACATAACCAGTGTAGTTTTATTTGATAGATACGCACTGACAAACAATGACTGGCAGTACCTGCTTCTATAAAATCCCAAAGTTATCCCAAATATTCTCTGGACTTTTAGTGCTCACCTATGACCATCCAGTTTACAGATACTTACTTTGCAAGGATTTCACGGCATTTCAGCCAGGATTTGTATACCACACCTGTTCCATATTTACATTAGTGTCTGTACTGACTTCTCAAGCCTCAGCTGATTTTCTTCCTTTCTCAAAGAAATGGGTTTTTTCCTTTTTTTTTTTTCTAATGGTAACTAGCAAAATGTATGCTTCTGTAGTTTGCTGTTACTCAGTTATGGCTACTGAGCTGCATTACAGAACAATTAGCTAACAAAACTGAGAGTTACTCTTTTAGCACTTTCTAATCTAGGAGGAGAAAAACTTTTCAGATCATGAATTCTAAGAATACAGTTACAGGCACAGAAGGTGAAGAAGCTTTCATGTAGCCTTAATTTGCAATTCATACCACGTGTAATAATTTGAAAATCCAGATTCTTGAGCAAATATCCACACCAACTCTATTTTTTCCCCAACTATATCACTTCAAAGCTTACTGTCAAAATTAATCCTGTCTGGCATATTTTATCCGGTATACTAATTTTTCCAGGAAAGAACAGCACAATGTTATTGCTTAAAAGCATCATGTCATCTCATAGCTGTATTCCAACTGAAACTTAAATTGCAACATAATTAAATATAAAGCAGATGAAGTATAAATAACCTCATCTGAGTGACTGTAGCAGAAACATCTTCACTGCTATCTGTACTTTACAGGATGCGGGGTTCAAAAACTTCAAACCTCCTTCCAATGCATCTAGCTGTTATGACATCTTCAACCAGTTTGGTAACCTTTCTGATATCCCTTGAACAAGTAAAATGAAAATGAAGCAGCTGAGACAAACAGTCCAAGAAATAATACCAAAACAGCTAGCTAAGGCTTTTGCTGAGATGGAAAGGTTGCCCTGGTTCAAGTAACAAGACTGTTAGACCAGATTTAATTTCCGAAAACCCTTGAAGGAAGCCTTATATAACTGACATCTTTTCCCTTCAATTAAAATGTGTCAGCTTAAACTATGCACGAACTGAAACACCCTGGCCATCAGTCAGCCTGCTGACAGCTAGAAATACTACAAACTTCAAAACAGAAGGACAGCTTTGCAGTCTGCCTTCATACTGGAAGAGAGACTGAAGCTAAACACATACAGTGATGCCACATCTGCAACCTTCTTCTCCAGGTGAGGATACAGTGCCTTTCCAAAGGAGTTTTGCTCCTAACATCCTTACCAATACTTCACACTCCTCCAAAGGAGAATGAGCATATGGCTTGTGACCAGAAAATCTTTAAATATAGGTAGGAGTAGTAAGCAAGGTAACACATGCTTTCTCTGGTTTTCTCTTCTCCTGCTGGTGCAGGACAGAGAAAACATCCCCAGTGCCACAGCTCCCACGTACCTACTACTTCGATTTGCTTCTGCAAACTAGTTTTTGTTGTGTTATCTTACATCTAAATGGAGAAGGAAAAGGTGGCCCTGGAAGTAGGCAGATTGTGTGATCTGGAGGATGAAAAAATCGTGGAAGTAATAAAAACTTTCTGTCATTTGAGGCCACATGTGAGAGAATGCAAGCCCTACCATCCTGGGCTACATTCTCTCTAATGTACCCCAAGGAGCATGATTACATTTAATTTCTTCCAAGAAACCTCTTGAATACAATCTGCTATTCCACTGCCAAGAGTTAAAAAAAATAAAAGCTTGTTTTGACTATAAGAGAATTTGTAATAGCTAATCATTAAGCAAAGATGTTGAGAGCCTAAGCAAACTCCAGAAATAAGCATAACCATGACTTCTGGACTATCAGATGACATACAGAGCTGAAAAAAGATTCAGCAGAATCCAGTGGTCTCCCAAGCACATGGTATCTTTTTTCCTTCAGTTACAAACCATGCGAAATCTCTGAGCTTTAACACTTGCAAAATTACTGAAAAGTATTTGGAAATAATGTGATTGTGTTTTCAAGTTTTCAGAATGCATCCCTGGCATTCCTACTGCTAATTACTCCTTTATTTATGTGCTTTTATGGTACTTTATGTCAAATTTAGACCAAGAAGTCAAAGTCATGTGAACCACAAAATGCAAATTAACATTCCAAAATTAATGACTTTTTCTCAGCCTATACACATGATAGATGTCAAAGAACATTTATTAGTGTCAGTGCATCCTTAGATTTTAGGTTCTTTTCTACAAATGAATTGGATGTCTCAACTCACCCCTAGAAATATAACACATTTTTTTCCTTAGTCCAAATATTACACATTTAATATTTTTTTAATTTTTTTTTTGAAAAATGTCCTTGAAATTTTCACAGTCCACGCAACAAGTGTAATCTTTTTTGGCACGCTACTGGTGGAATAAATTATTCTGTATATGTAATTCTATGTTGGTTTTCTTCCTCTGGAACTTTAATACTACATTTAAAGTTACTATCATAGTGAACTACCTGTGTCTTTATCAAAACTTACTGTTTAAATAGTTTAGCTTTAAATAAAAGTTTAACCTAAAACAAAGTGTGTTAGATGCTCTAAAAAACCCTAGGAGTGCACAGCTCCTATCTTAAAGCATTGACTTCAAAACTAAAAGCATTAACACGTGTCTTTTTTACTAACAGATTTGAGGCAGATTTATGCTTCCTTTGATAAATATCTGTAAGTTCGATCAACATAGTATTTCTGAGACTAACCAAAACTTTCAGCAGCCCAAATTTACCTGTACTTAATGTGCAACAGTGGAAAAGAAACAAATTTACCTTTTTTATTTAATAATAAAGATGAAAATCTGAAGGAAAAAATGTCAGTTACTGTAAATAATGCATTTCTTTACAAAATTATATTCCTGACTGACTACTCCATGCACCAATGTCTGGCTACCACAAAAAAAAAAAAAAAAAAAAAAAGAGGCAGCTTTACATCTAATTTGGGAGCTTTTAAAAATAGGATTATCAAATGGAGAGTGATTTTTGTCAGCACAGGATGTTTATTTCTGATTAACATTCTACATAGATGTTAATCTTTAATAGAATAAAAATAGCTCTTGCATAATACGATACTTGTCCATAGTGCCTGGAGGTTATGTTCCACAGAAGTATTTTGGTGTTTCCTATAAAGGCTTGAAGGACTCTGTTCAGATTAGGACTAAACCAGAAGGTTATACATGATTGACCTCAAACCACTATAAAGCAAAAATATATGTACCTTTTTTTTTTTAAATCAATTGTAACACCTCAGTGATGGCCTAAGGAAATGTATATCATGAATTCCAACGTTCTGACTCACTTCTCAGAAGACAGGACCAGTTTTCAGTGACAAGCCTCTGCTCTAGCTAATCAACAGATCTAGGTTGTAGCTTGGATCTTTCCACACTGGGAATCAGGGAGCAGCCTGCTGCCAAACATCTGCTTTCAAAAAGGCAGAAAGCAGAAGAAAAAAAATCTTCTGCTAAGAAAGTAATTCGAATTTCTGTGGAAAAGGGATTTATTTTGGTAGGCCTGCTTTCCAGAGGCAGATTCTGATCCTCTTCTGTAATATATGCCAAAGGGCAGTGTTGGAATCCAAGGAGCAGCCATTCCATGCTGCCCTCTGAACACTGAGGTAGTCTTGCTCTTCAGACTGAACAGTTTTCTGGAGTGCCAGCACAGCTCTCCTCCTGCTCTGGGGGCTCTCTGTCTAAAGAAAAGAAAGAATGTAGGAGTTGGTACGAACATGGACCTTATGACATGGACAGACTAAAGCAGAACTATGAGCTGAAAAACATTCCTCTCTCTCCCATACTATGACTATCAACTAAGGATCTAGTTTATTTTCTGACATCAAGAAACAACTCTTACAGATCTCTCCTTGTAAAGACAGATCTGTCACCTGCCTTTGTCTGAAAACTAGAACAGTGTGCAATTTGTGCAGCTTATTTGTGCAAAACAGAGCAAATTTGCTCAAGTTGCATTAAAGCTATATAAAACTTGCACTGAACAACTAAAAGAGGCTGGTATTTTGGTAGGTACATAAGACAATCTCCTGTGGAAATTTCCTTACTGTTGCGAACCTAATTCAAATGATATGCTAGTAAATAACTGCTGAAGACTCAACTACACCCATTAAACAGTCTTTTCTGAAGGTTTCTGAACCTCATCAGCTTATTAAAGGTCTTAAAAAAAAATTGTGAAAATCTTAACATACCACAGTTGAGGCATGTGTGTATATACAAATACATAAATCTAAAAGTGAGACTCATGACAATTTCTCTTCTCAGTCAACGGCAAGATTCTTACTGCCAGGGTGAGGATATGGTGCTTTGGATGCAAGATTTAATCTGCCATGTCATCTTGACAGAAAGGGACACGCTCCATAGCATAATTCTGACCGTCTTGAAAAGTCAGGAAGACTGAAGGACTATCGTCCACCAAGTCTGTATTTTGTTGTGGTGTTTTGGGTTTTTTTATACACTGCCCACTTTATCGCAGCATTATGTCAAAAGGAAGCCACACTCCTTGATGCTCTTCCTGTAAAAGTTATATTTCATTCTATTTCTGCATTTTTAATGTTTGTGTCTAGTTCAGTTATTTTTTGAAATTCTTTTCAAGTGCAATTTAGCTAGACCTCTAAAGGCACATGATACACTCCACTTGATAAAACAGTGTGTTAACAACTGAAATAAAGTAAAATCAGCTGATTCTGTGAGGTCTAATTCCTTAAAACAAAGTGTATGGTACACAATACTGTCCCTTTGAAGTGTTATGTATGTTAACAGAGCTCTGTCCTTGTTAAGGTCCATTTGCCTCAGTGCACAGTTGGCAAAGAACTTTGATCTTCATATCTTAGCTCATACTTAAAATAACATCTGTTTATTTTATACCTATTAAACAAGTTTGTAATATTGAATGGATACAGGGCAACAAATTTGCTTGTCTCAAATTCAGCCTCTCCAAGCTGACTTTTATGAATTCAGAAATACCTGAAAGTGATTAAAAACTGCTGCAATTTCTTTACTATGCAAATTAAATAAGGAGCCACAGCCAATAGACAGAGCTGGAAACTTCAAAGAGAAACTGAAGGATGTGTGGACAGATTACCCTTGTCTTTACAGGTAATCTAGGAAACCCACAGGTAATCACTGAAAATCTGAAGAAATATGAAGAAATGACAAAAACTTGTTTCAAATTATTCAGTATGTGTCTCAAAGGCTATCAGTGAATTTCACATTTACATTTTAGATAAATTGAGATCTTTTAAGAGGTGATAGACTTTTCCTTTCAAAAAGAATCTTATCTGCCCTCAACACACGTGAAACTTCTGAAACTCTAATTGATAAACAGATGTATTTATGAGGAAATATCTGCTAAAAATGAGATCAGTCACTCTCAACTATGCAAAGATCAGTCTAATGTCTCGAATTCAATGCAGCTAAGAGCATTTGTCACAGATGGTAATAAGAAGGGTAATTCACTCTTTACTAGAGAGGCATGACTGAATTCATTTGAGCTGTGAAATTACTTCGAATGCTATTGGAAGGCCTTTCTCTTTAAAATGAAATTACTTCTACTGAATCGTGCAGGGAATTCATTACCTCTAGTATTTCTTAAGATCTCTAATTCACCTGTTTTGCTGTTGTGAATTGCGGAAATAGACTAGACATTCTTCTACCTTTTCCATAACATCAAGAGCACATCTATCGCATTACTGGCTCTAGATATTTATGGCTAAGCTATGCAACTACCTCCTAGTTTTACTATGACCTGAAAAGCATCTCTTTAGGGTTTTCTTCTTGCAAAAGCAGGCTTAGCATTGGACTTCACACATACAGGTTCCACCAGCTCTCCAGACTGCATACAATATACAGTCCGACTATTTTGTCTTTACTGTCTGCTCTTAAGGAACATGGGTGGACCAACTATTGAAGTTCACTTCTTCATAATCTTCATACTGCTGTGCCAGAAAGATGCTCTGTGCCCTGACGCTTGTTCAGAAATAAGGAGACCGTGGCCAAAGGATCAGCTAACTGCATCAGTATCTTCCATCCTTCATGAAAATGATGTTAAACAGAAATCTCTATTTTCACAGCCCCTCCACTCCCCAAAGGGTAGGGTTCCTCTTTAGTTCCTCTTGCTTGTCTGTCAGTCCATCTGGAGGGAGACTGCAGCATTCTAGTGCTTAAAATACAACGGAAAACACAACACTTTCGCTGAAAACATGAAAGGAAGCAACACTTCTCAACAGGCGAATTTCAACAGCAGCAGAACTATGCTGCTTGCAGAAAACTGAATGCTTGAGAAGTCAGGCATTAACACTTCCGTAGCAAAACCAGCTGCCCACCACACTTGTGGCTCTTGGGTGATGAAGGTCCTGTGTCCTGCTCAGTTTAAAGAAAAATGCCTTCTTTCCACTGCCTGTCAAAATAATCTGTATGTTTTGTATTTTCAAAATATAGAAGATGTCTGTGGATTTCCATAGTCAAAAATTGTCTTTTAAGTGGGAGAGGGGAAACGGCAGGCGTTCAGCTTTCCTACCTTTCTTGTTCTCATACACTAGGCCAGCAGACATCCAATACCTAATGGGTGCCTATAAGAAAGCTGGAGAGGGAATTTTTACAGGAGCAACCTGACCTAGTTGAAGGTGTCCCTGCCCATGACAGGGTGGTTGGAACTAGGTCCCTTAAGGTCCCTTCCAACACAAACCTTCCTAAGATATCTAACAACAGACAATAAGGTGCCTCTTTCCCTTATCTGAGAAAACATACCTCATCTTGGTAAATGGCAGCTGTACATCTCTCTCAGAGAATCAGCTTTAGAAACCTGGTCTCCAACATTCTGGCAAAAAGATACCTCATCTCTTCAACTCTTTCTGGAGATCCACCTCACATTTAGAATTTGTATTTTAGAACAAGCTGATGATACATAGGATGGATGTACTTATGTGAAGGAGTCAACCTTTCAATTGATTTTACTGATCAGCAGAATTTCAAATGTTATCATTCTATAATATAGATTTGGAAGCATCAGTTTACAGAAAGACAGGCCCCTTTACTAGTAAGTATTACCACAGGTTTGATGTTAGAGACAGAAATCTCTGCCTAAAGTTCAAAGGAAACAGTAGGAACCAGTAGGGCATTATTTTTTCCTAATCTCTTTAAAAATGTTGCCTCTTCTATTATAATCTCAAGCACAAAATGGAAACACTATATTCAATCTGAACATGTTTTTAGGATACATAATTTCTCATTTCCACATACCCATGTCTGAGAATAAATTAATTCATAACACATTCAGCTTCATTCCTTTTTTCCCCCACATAAAGTTCTCATCACTTCTCAGCTGAAAATATCATAAACACTCCTTCACACCCCCAGCCCAGAAAATTCATACGAAAAAACTTGATGACACTCAACAATGTAAAATAAGGTGACTTCTTCTACGGAAGAGCACCACCTTGGAAGGTGGTTTCTCCTCAGCCAATAGTTTTAAAATAATTACATACATCTCCTACAATGAAAGGCTGCTCAAATGACCCACTGGTTCATGTGACAAGGCTGTTTTTACATCACAGCTTTGTCAAGCTTTTTGGACTGACATCTTTTTTTTTAAAAGAGTCCAACCACTGCTAAAAATGAAATACACTTTTCCTTGAGCTTTGGCTTCTGTTAAAAGGTAACATCATTGCAAGTAACTTTTTCAAGACATATGGACATGCACATTCTTCAGTTTCATCTCTGTGTACCATTCACAGTTCTTGTCTCCACCAAAATCTACCCAAATGGTAAATCTCTGCAAAATGTTGGCAAATGGGTGTTTCATAATAAATGGAAGTAGTCAGGTTCCCTGGATGCTAACCAGACCCTGAAAACATGGGAGGGAGGGAGGCAGGGAGGGACCGCAAGTCCCAGAACCTCTTTGAGTTACATCAGCAGGTACGGTTTTGAAAAAAAAGGAAGGAGGGAGGGAGACAGGCCAGAAGAAAGGCAGGAAGGCAGGAAGGTAGGGACAAGGACCAGAAACAACTGAGAGAAGAGAACTGCTGGAGAAATTGAAAGAGTTAATAAGGGCTGCAGCCAAACACATGACAGAGGGAATGAGGTAAAAGCAAGAGATTGATGAGGACCTTTGTCAGACCAGGGACCGCCAATACAAAAAGACTGACAAAAGGGATCAGAAAAAGTCCCAAGAAATTAAGAGTCACACTGAATGAAAACAAGCATGGCAGAGGTGGTCTGCAAAATGGGAAGCAGTTATGTTGGCAAAGGAATTGGATTAGAAAAAGATTGAGCTAAAAATACAATGCAGCATTTAGTACCCACCACAATTCCCACTCCAGCATATGAAATGTTTTCTTTTAGTAAATGTCTGGGGAAAATTAACATTTTTTAAATTTGTTTTGATTTTTGTGGGGGTTTTTTGTTTTGTTTTTTTGTTTGTTGGAGGTTGTTTTTTTTTTGGGGGGGGGGGGGTTGTTGTTTTGTTTTAGCACTGGGAGGACGAGTTTTCCAGGGGATATGGTGAAGTTCTTGGCAATTTTTGTGGTTAAGGACAGATAATTTTTTCCTCCGTAAGACCCCTGGGTCATTTGCATCAAAAAAGAACATCATCTGAGAATGATCCAGAACTGCAGTGGAAAGCAGCCCACATGCTCCATTTGTAAGAACTTCATAAAGGGCTCAAGGAATAGAAATAAAAAGAGAAGGATGACTTTAGAGTTAGAAAAGACAAACTGCAGCAAAGGAGGCCCTCATCCTTCTTCTACCATTGACATTTCCTGTGGTACTGGGCAAAGTGATTGAACTCCACTAAAGTCTCCAATGTGTATCTGTGCTTCTCGGTGTCCAAGTGGCTGATTTAGGGTCCTGGAGTCTGAGAAACTGGAAAGCTGGGAAACTACAGCTGGAACGAAGTTGATATGAGGTCTGAATACATCAAATATTTTGACAAGATAGTTCCTGAATACTCTAAAATGAGCACTAAGAGATATTTTCTATTTCCATCCCACCAGAAATCTGTTCCTCAGATTTATTTTTTTTTTCAAAATCAGACACATCTTCACTTCTCTCACAAATATGAAAATAATTTAATAGTGCTTTGGCAAAACATTCAGATCCCATAGTAACAAGTAGCTCAGAAAACCCTTTGAAGCAGTTAGTAAGAACAACAATGTATAATACAAAATATTTGTAAATATTATTATTACAAAATATTTGGTAAAAATAATAAATATACAAGAAACTATCACCAAGATATTTTATGCAGACTTCTTTTACCTTTTGCCGTATACAGGGGCTCTTGAAATCATAAAAAGGGACTTTGTCAAAGATAGATGCCTTCACTCTTAACATCTACGACATACTTCTATTAAAGCTTTTTCCGACAAACCCCAAAGTTATCCAAAGATCACATAAAACTGCAATCTATTAAAAGAAGTGCTTGGAAGAAAGATCCAGTAGCAGGTTCTTCAGTTCCTGAGTTTGTGGCAAAACAAGTAGCAGCTTATTTTCAGAGTATTTTGCAATTACTTGAACTTGATACTTCCTAGTAAAGTGGAATATGGCTGCTGAAAGAGGATAGGTGACATCCTACATTCTTTTCTATTAAAGTAAAATTCATTAGCTGGTTTGAAAAAGTGAAAGAACATTCGTAAAGGCCTTCATAAAAATCAAAATTTACAAAAAGCTTACATTTGAAAAGACCTAACTACAGTGCTCTTCAGATTAACCATCACAGTCAAATGTTAGGCTTGCAGCCAATTTCTGGGAAACCCATAGATGTGACCCAACTCCCTGAAGTCAGCTAGACTTGTCCAAGAACGTCCGAAAACCTTGTGCCTTTAGAAGCAAGTTTGGAAAGAATCATCACTTTTAAATTTTTAAGCATGTAGACATTAGCAGAATAATGCAGTTCTGTGCAACAACTGGCACTTGTGCCAGGCCAGCTGTAACACTGGGTGATTGTGTTCAACCAGGAACTGGAGCTCACAAGGCAGCAGCATGACTGCAAGGTCACAAAGGTTTTTTACAAGCTGGCAAACAACCTGAAGTAAGGTGCTTTATTAGAAATCACAGACACGATCCCTGCTGCATGATCTTAGCAGAGGATCTAGAAGAAAAGGCTTATTGGAAAGGAATTTACCCACCTAACAGAGAGAGTGCTGGACATTTAAAGATGATCAGTCCCACAGACAGGAGGTCAACATTTGTTGAAGCAGGACTCATGCTGTTCAAAGCAGCCATCATCACTGTATTGGCAGATTTCCTTTACATGAAACTGCAGAACCAGCTACAAAAAAAATCAGTTACGCTTGATCAAATCCAAATTACTTTACAAGGTCCATTGTTCCCAAATGTAATTTTTTTCAAGGCATGGATGTTTCTGCTTAGTAACATTGTGTGTGGGAACTCTTGGGGTATACAATGAGAGATGCAACACATAAACATTAGATATCCAAAATATAAAATAATAAAATGAAAGTAACTTCTGCTTGAGAAAATATAATTGTGGTAGAAGCTGCAGGGAAATTTTATTGACACATTATCATCCTTCACTGAAAAGCTGGAGAATTAGACAAGCATTATAGCTCCCCAAAGAGTTGAAACAGGCGTTTTTGTTCATCTGGACTATTAAACATTGCCAGTGACTCAAGCTCTTCTTGAAATTATTAAAGTCAACCCAACTCCATCACTTCTGTTGTTTGGAGTTTTTTTAATTTATTCATCTCTAAAAGATTACATTTCATCTAATTAGATAAATTCATTTCCACACAGAAATAATACCTGTATGAATGAAATTTCCATGAAAATATGCAATTTTTTGATGTAGTTAGTATCTTCTCTTTCCTTAGCTGACACCATCTGTTAGTTTATACTCCACGGGCTGGAGCAAGAGGTGTGCACTGATGGATACTGTCATCTATGCAGCTGCTGCAGGCTGAGACCATCCAGGCTGACAGAAAGAAGCGACTGAATGAAATGGGTAATGAAGAACTATCGGGGCACTCTGAGCTCCCTGGTCAAAACATATGAGGGTCAAGGGTCTGGCTCTCTATGGGACATGAATCTGTGAGTGCCTAGATGTAATGTGCTTGAACAAATTACTACTGTGTTTGGGTTGGGTTTTTTTTCCTTCATGTTACAAATTCAAACTCTGCAGACAAATGGTAACAAAAATAATGGGGGGTATGATGTCCAGGAAGGTATTTACATAGTAATTTATATTGCAAACTTGTAGTGCTACATCTGTAAGCAACTGGCAACTGACAATGTTTGGTGTTAGAAATAACTTGATACAAGGAAAAGAAGGAATGTATTTGTCAGAGTCACTGGTTAATTACTCAGGAGCCCAATTTTTACACAGGACACAAGAAACTTCTCCCCTCCTCTCAGCTGCCACAAATCACTCCTCCACCAGACCACAAGCACTCCCATGGAAGCATTACAATTCCCTCATGGAACAGGGAATTACTCCTGCTTTTCCTCCTAGCTTTAACCTACATTGCTGTCCTCTTCGAAACATGCAAATGATGTTATATACCATTTCAAGTCCTGTGAATTTGCCAGCTTCTTTAAGACCAGGGAGAGAACAGAGAATTGTTAAAAACCCTGCCTACTCACTCTTTGCCACAGTACACTGGGGCAGAGGCTCATAGTAACCCTTGATCCTCAGTTTTGAGTCTGTTTGCTTGGAAAAAAGCATTTAGGAGCTGAGAGGCAAAGGCATTATTAAGGAAGGGAGAAGCTCCCTTTCTCTTATAATTAAATTTCAAACAGTGTCGTATATATTATTTGATTGCTACTTGCCAGAATGACTATCATAAGGAATTAAACATGCTCTGAAAAATATTTATCAACAACTAATCTGTCAAAACGATCTTCCAATGGAGATGATATTCAAAGACCACAAACTGAATACAAATTTTTGAATAGTTTAGTTTTACATAGTTGCACGGAAAGTACACTCTGAGGCTCATATTAAATACATTCAAACCTCATTAGATAAGATACAAGAACAGCAGAGTGACCTACAACAGCAGCCTGACACCACATTAAGAAGCAGACAACAGTCATGAGACTTTTAAGGACAGATATTAACTTTATAATTTGGTATTTGAACTCTAACAATATTAACGGTATTAAAAAAGAATGTGTCCTCTGCTACTATTACTAGTGGATTCACAAAGGAGAATAAATTAAAAACTGGTAATTATATCAATGTCGCGAATGTTTGCACATTTGAAAATTTGAGGCACTAGAGAATACTGCTGAACCAATTAAGTGTTTGAGAGATTAAAGTGTGCTTATCTGGAGTGTACTTTTCACAGCAGTTCTTACTGGGTTCAAGTTTACTTTGCTCTTAACCGGGCAATCTACCAGCTGTAGCAGCAGCCTCGCAATAACCACCATCCTTCAGCAGCAATAAATGACCAGCTTCACCAGCTATGACTCAGCTGTTCATATCATGCTCCAGCAGTTATTTTGCTAATATTACAGCCTTCTACCATAAAGCACAGCATCCTTTCCCCACACAGTAGAAACTGGGGTTTTTTGTTTGTTTGAGGGTTTTTTGTTACTCACACCTTCCTTCTAACACACAATACAACTGCCTTGATCGCCGCGAAAAACAACTTTCACTTCTCACTGGCAGTATGACTTGAAAATAAACTTGTGATAGGTCACATGTTTTAAAGAAAGGATGTGAGGGTGAAACTAACCTTTAAATTCAAAGGAGCTTTGAGCAAGTAAAAACTTTAAAATATCGCTATTAGAAAGCATACTTATTTTTACATGAAGTTTTCTGTTCAAATTTCTATTAAATAAACAGCTATATAGAACAGAATAAATATTAAAAAAGGTTAATGGCAAACAAAATAAAACGAGAAGAGGAGCTAATCTTGGTGATATTTCTAAAATGTGAACCTTGGAACTAGCAATATGAACAGGAATAAAGTTATTTTTTTTTATAATCCTGATAGCCATAACTTGACAGCTCAGCTCCTGGCAGTAACCACTCAAAAGAATGAATGGCTGTTCTTTTTTCATTAAAGTTTTATTTTGGGGTCAGTGGGCTTGTGGGAAGCAGAAGGGGTAAAGGGATTATTATCTTTTTTTTCCCTATGGTCATAATCATGACTCTTCATGGCTATCAGTACAGTGTTAACAGCATGCAGTACCAACAACTCCTGCAAAATTTGAAGATTGCAAACCTGACTGGGATGATCTCAAGGACCTGAGAAAAACAGAAGAGCAAGAAACATGACATGAGAAATAATAAGCAGTAGCCTTCTATATGCATATGGTAAAAAGAACGGAAAAGCCCAAAAATTTGAAAATTAATGCATCTTGTTGACAAGCAGTATGGAATCTCATAGGGATCTGTTTTCTTTAGGGTTCTGTGTACAGCTCTGATTTCTGTACCAGATTCCCCATTATCTTCTTCATGCAGGTCCCAACCCTGTCCACACTGCAGCCATTCACTGACATCAACTGGAGAAAACATCTCTTCCAGAAAGTCACTCCCCTGGATGAACACAGTGCATACAACAAAGTCATGCAAATTTCTATCAGCATATAGATCTACTGTTTTCTTAGGTCTCTACAGGGCTCCAAATGACAATAGCACTCTGTACTTTATCTGAATTAGAAATACGTCACATCCTTATTCAACTGAGCTGAAAGGTATTTTGACACTTTAATAGGAACAGTGCAGGTAGAAATTAAAAACTTCAAGAATATTACTTCAATGACATAGTAAGAGACTGCTAAATTTGATAGTAGGATGACACTTAAAGCAGTAACAGAGCAGTAGAGTAGTATGATCTTCTTCCAGCTGATGATCCTAGAGGAAAACACTGTGCAATTCAGGCACAACAACTTGTGTGCCTTGGATCCTATTTCAGAGCAGGGCTCTGGACAGAGTCTTAAGTTGTTCACTGAATAGGCCCCTGAAACCGACCCAAAGCAATTAAACCTGGCATGAAAGCATGAAGCAGACCCTGCATAGTTCCACACAGAGCTCCTGTGGGTGCATAACAACAGCCCTTCCAGGAGCAGTGATCCATTACAATACAGGCACACTGCTCCCTGCAGTACGGCAGGGGAGCCCACGTGGCAGCAGTACGCGCAAGTGAATTAACTGACCTCTGTAACAGGACATCTACTAAGCCTACTCTTTATTCCTAACACATCAGACCAGTACAGGGCTGAAAGGCAATATTTTCCATGTATTCTTCGCTCCATAACACAACAATAGATCTTAAAGTAGCTATAAATAAACTCAAGATAACTCAAGATAATCCAAACCTATCACTACTTGAAATCGGCAATCCCATCCAAAAATATGAAAAAGATGCAACCATGCTTCAAATCATCATGTAAAAGGCTAGAACATACAGAAGAGTTAAGATAAAAGCACGCTAGTAAAATGCTCATCATATGCTAACTATTATGTATACAGCTGTACAAGCAAGGAAGCAACAACCCGTGGGACTCCACAGAGTATTTTAAGCTTTCTCAGAGCTACAGTAATAATTTTAAAATCTTCAAAATAAGTGTCAAAAAAACCTCTGGAGAAGTTTTTCAGGTAGTGGCATACTATGCATATAAAAATCTAACAGTAAAATTGCAAAGCATAACAAAAGGACTAAAAAGACAATAAACCCTCCAATATTATAAGGCTGGGTTGGCAAACAAAGAATTATCACTGCAACGTTTCATTCTGGTACTTCAATTTTAGCATAATAGGAAAGCTTATGATAACCCAGTTAATAATGTAAGTCTTGAAAATTTATTACTCCATAGGTAATAAACAGCAGCATACACATATACATTCCTGGCTTGCCTGAGGTTGACACTTCCAGAAGTAACATCCTAAAGCATCTACTCTGTCATGCTGGAGAAATCCAAGGATTAATCAACTCCTCAAAATCTGCCCCTTTTAAGGTGGCCATGTGAAAACTCAGAGCAGAACTGTATCAAGTAGGTTGTCAAATCTGAAAAATTTAGATTCATAATAAATAAAATGGCACCACAACTTAAGTTTCTGTTCAGATTATTACTGATAGCACTGTTAAACATTACTTTTAACCTACAATTTTCACTAAACGCAAAAGATTCCCTTTCAAACTCTCATACAACAACGAGCAAGACTGTGATGTTAAGTTAAACAGATGAAGTGCAGAACAGCAGGTGATCATACAGAAAAAAAAGACTTGGTTACAAAAAGAAACACAAAGCTCATCAATCCAGCAGTTGGGCTGACCACCACATTTCTCACACTCCCAACAGTGAAGCTGTATATTTTAAGGACAATGTGCTTATTGAGCAGAGAAACAAACTGCCCCCTAAAAAACCCTCAGCATTCATACAGATGGATTGATAGTTCTACACCATTTTTCTGTATCACATTTTTCTGTGGTGATTTTTGCACACAGAAGGTCACTACGGAGGAAACTTATTCATTTTGTAAACTTCACACCATTCCGCTAAACTGCAGATATTATTTTTAGTTCTCCCTAGCACTTAGACAGGGAATCTAAGGCACAGTGCCAGGATGTAAACCCACTCCTTCTGAGCTGGCTTTAATCATGTTGCCTTGCTCCCACTCTGCTCCCACGTTTTGGTCAGCAAATTTCCTCAAGGCTAAATCTGAACATATGCACATATATGCCATGGATAATCTGGGTGGGTTTCTTCATAAATAATTTAAAGAAAAGTGATGATGTGTTGCTCCTACTGAAAGGTTCACTTGATTTTCTCTTTTGGCAAGGCGAACCCAAAAAAACTGCTGCTGAAGAAGAGCCAACATATTGCCTCTATTTATAATGTAGTTGGTCTACAAAAAAAGTGCACCCTTTTTACAAACTGCTTTTTGTACTGTGCAAGCTCGCAGCCCTGCTGCACAGAAAATTATGGAACTGTCATTGAGTATGACCATAAAGCCATGCCAGAAGTACTTTCTAAAAAAGGGAGACTTGTTTGAAATATTCCTCCATAAAAAATAAGATGTGTACAGTGCCTAAACCAAATGTTTACAATCAGTATTTTTCACAGAAAGCTCTTGTAGCAGTTCCTATAGGATTTGCACATCGGAGCAGCATTTCAATGTCTTATGTTCTTGTTTTGTTGTTTTTGCAAAATACAGTTATAGTAGTTTGTTTGGTAACTTGTATCCCAAGTGCTTAGATTGCCGCCAAAGTACATTGACACTGAGGGCAGTCTGATATTTATTTTCCTTGCCAAGTATGGCAGCAGGTCACACACACGATCCCTTCTCCTTCTAATTTGCACACAAGCAGGAATTAATTTTTTCACCTTACGCTATCAAAACTGTAACTTTGCACTCTATGACAGAGCTGGGGCAGGTAGGAATTGTAGACCTTTGCACGTGTATGGCATCTAAGGGTCATACTTCAACTTGCTGCACAGGATTTAGCTGGAGGCGCTGTGGTGCTTCTGTTTTTGCCGTCCCAGCCAAGCAGTCCTAAAGAAAGCAACTGTTTCCTTGCTGGCAAATACAGCACTGTTAGATGTATACTGCCCTACTCTATTTTTATTTAGAAATCCTACTGTAATTTGAGATGAAGTTGTTAGGAGTAATCCAAGCCAAAGTAAGAAACAAACTGTGAGAAGGTATGTAGAAATATGCTTTAACAAGTTAGCATTGCACATCCTAGTCTTTCATTGCTCTGTTACGGAATATTTACTCTACTTCAGAAATACGAACCCACAGACCACCGACTATCCCCAAGGTCCCTGGGACATAGCTGGGTTTTGCTCATTTTTTTTTAAATTAACATAACAGGAAACCCATATCTGCACCACACAGTACATGAAATATATTTAACATCAGCATTCTAAAAAATAAATATTTATTAATTTTGCCAGGAAAAAACAAAATTGTGAAGAGTCTGGAAGGCAGTCATCACTGTGCCCTGGAGGATAATATTCTGACTTCCCACAACATGTTTTTCAGTGCACCAAGGATCTCTAAACAGCACTGTTCCTGCCAAGAAGATTAATGAAAAAAAACATAACCCCAGTCATTTTAACAGAACAAGCTGCTTGTCAAGGTTTATCAACATACAAAAATGAACTTCATGACTGAAATATACTTTAAAGTCAACTGTAATGGGAGGGGGAAAACCACAGCTAGGGATAGTAGAGCTGGAAAAAAGCCATGCTTCTATGGTATTGGTTTTATCTTACCCAACAGCTTCTTCAAGTCTTTCACAAAGGTTTCGAATCAGACTGTCTCTCATCTTAGCATTTCAAATTAATTTAATCCTTCAGAAAAGTGCCACATGCTCAATACGGTAGAATCCTACCATAAGAAAAACCTTAACATATCGTCCTTCAAAATTTCCAGAAAATATGACTTATAAAAGTCCATTTAATTTCAAAGACAGAAAATTATAAAAAAAAATAAAATTAAGGGCTCTATGAGAAAGCAAGCAGATTTGAGCAGAGACAGAGACAATTCACTAATATGAGTAACTTACAACGTCAAGATATGTGGTTTAGTAGATGCAATTCCTCCAAATCACCAAGAGGAGTTTCTGATTAGCATTAGGAGCCCATTAAAAACACTTTTTTTTCCTTTCTTTGCAGCGGTTCGACTGAAATGTTTTGCCTCTCTTACAAAAAAATCAAACTGAAAGGCGTAACCCATCTGTGTAACTCACTAGTTCGTGACACATTTTTGAGGCTCTGAACAGAAAAATAAAACTTAAGACACATCATACATGTATTTACTATATGCCATTTACCCTCCCTGAACAGCCTTCATGTTAAAAGAGCCTTTGAAGTACATGTTGCAGGTTTTTGTTCAGTTGACTGAAGTATCGAAAACCATGCAGGACAGAAAAGCCACGTTTCAGTACTGCAGCTGAAGCCAAGACATAAAATTTCACCTTGGGCAGGTAAAATGATACCTAGAGGTCTCGCTGCTGCCATAGCGCTCCTTTTTTTTTTGTTTTGCACAGAGAGATTCTGCAAGGGGAGCAATGGACATCCTGGCAGCAGCAACATCCTCTTCAGAAAAGGACCAGGTAATTAACTTCTCACTCTAAATCCTAATTCCCCATAGGAGGGAGAGGGGGCGGGGGAACTAAGCAGCCCATTTCACTTAAGAGGGATGGCTTTAAGCAGGCTTTGCCTCAAGCAGCAGAGACAAGGGAGGAAGAGCAGCTTCAGACGATCATAGGTTTTCTGCTGGAAGAGCATGACCATGGTCAGAACAAAGACTAACTGGATTTTTCAAGATACATAGTTAAATTTTGTAAAACTATGTGGGCTACCATGACCTGTTTGAGTCGAATGCACCTATTTTTGTTTGCTTGGTTAGGTTTTTATGTCCTTTTCTCTTAAATATACTACCAGAACTAATCCCATACAGCACAATCAGGTTGAACTCTGACCACCACTGAGAGGCAGACTGAATTACCAGAGTACCTTCAGATCTGCAGGACCACCAAGACAGTTTACCTGCCCACCTCACTGACCTACCAGTTGTCACCTAATTTATACACCTGAATAGGAGGAAAACCCCCTAACACATTCATTGATGAAAACACCTATATCCAAAACAGATGCATGTTCTCTGGTACTCAAAACAAATCACAAAATAGGAAGTCACATAGTCCATGCCTCCCTGGGGTAACCACTTCCACATTTCCATCCTGCCCTGAGACATTTAGTATTACCTTTTTATACTTCAGCCTCTAGAAGGGGCATATAGGTGTTTGTGAAATGGTCATACAATATCTTGCATTCGTGATTCTCTCCTCCTTTTTGGAACCCTTTTAACTGCATATGGTCTTGATGTACCTATTTGTGTCAGAACACAAGACAATAGATAAATTAGTCTATAAAGAACAGGAAAGCACAGAGCCTGTTTAAAAATTAAGCCACTTCACTTTGTTGCCTTAAGTTTTCTTTCTAGCAGCTCTGAAGCACCACATTATTTAATGTCTTTTTACCCAGTCATCTCCTTGTGGTCTCTTAAAGTGCCTCAGAACAGCACAGAGCACGAAGATAGAAGGTGCCACAGTTCACATACGGGAAAAATTACAAGAGCCACATTGAAAATAAACTCTTCTTTTTTATTCTTGTCTCTGTACTTGAAATAGTATCTGAAACAACAAAGAAAACAGAACCAGGTGGCAGAGGACAGCTGGTACCATGAGAGGACCATGCAAAAGCTGCTGAAAATCTGCATGACCTACAGACTAGACAGCAGTCTCTGAGATTGGTCCCTGAAATTCATCACAGTATTTATCACTCTACCTCACAGAAACTCAAGACGTTCATGGAGTTCCAGGCAAATGGGGGAGATGGATGGAAGAGATGCAAGGAAGGGTGGACTGTGCACATCAAATGATGTCTCAGACTCTAGCAAAGAGCAGAGCTTGATAGGAGTTATAAACACCACTGTTTTGCAACGGCTGTTTACAAACTGAATCTTTCATAGCATTCACTTTTATAAATAACCACCTTCGAGCACTCTGATTCAAGATTTTTATCACCCCTAAAAATCATGCTCCCTGTTGCCAAGACACACAAAGGCTAGTCAAACCTATTTAAGTCAGTTTTCTATTTAAATATTTTTAAAAGGAACTACATTTGAAAGACAGAAAAAAAAATAGGAGAAAAAAAACCCAAAACCCCAAAAATGTAGAAACAGATAATCAGAAGAGAAGCCTTGATTTGGTTATCTTAGACGCATACAAGCTCCTTCCTTGAACTAAGGCACCCCTATTATCTGATCATTGTTTATCTACAGCCACTCTCAGTGAGCTTACATCATTTCATATCTTTATCATTCTAGATTTTATTTTGCCTTTCTGAAAATACAGTCTTCCAAGACATTGCTTCTACTCTTCAAACAATGGGGTCGTTCTCA
Source organism: Serilophus lunatus (assembly GCA_013399895.1). Lineage (NCBI taxonomy): Eukaryota > Metazoa > Chordata > Aves > Passeriformes > Eurylaimidae > Serilophus > Serilophus lunatus. The sequence goes on along the minus strand of VXBA01003997.1, from coordinate 218,915 downwards.
TGAACTCCAAAAGGAAAAATGAATTAATTCTTTCTACTAAAGTAACAGATGAGAGAATGTAAAACCATTTCCTTTCCTCTCCTAAACATTAACCAGGGATAAAAAGGCTAGGTATTACCATTTAGAAACACTTAATGATGTTAATGTTTTTACTGTTTCTTCATTTTGGGACATGGGAAAAAATTATTACAGACAATATGCTCAAAACTGGAATTTAAAGACATAGAACTTTTCATTTTAGGCTTGTGAAGCTCATTTTCACAAAAAAAAATCCCAACAAACAACAAAATAAAAACAAATAAAAAAACCCAAACAAATGTACCAAACCTATCGTTAAGGAAAACAAAACAACTTTCAGTTCCCAAAAGACGGAGCACAAGACCTGGGGCAGTATAGTCCAAGTAAGCTGAAGATAATAAGGCTGCTCACCAAACAATTCTGCATTCATTGCAAGCCTTTAACATCCCTGTTTTGTTCTGAGTCATTGCTTTCCAGTTTGTCACCCCATGAATAAAATTCTGACCCACATGAACTTAGAGAATGGTGGTTCTTCTCTCTCCAAGACTTGCTTTCTTGATAAAATTCAACAGTGTATCTTTCTCATGGAAAACAATGCTGCCTCTTGCCTCTGCAATCAAATCGTACTCATCTATCCAGCCACCAAATATGCCCCCATTTCCTGCAGAATCCTTCAAAACCTACAGCCTATCTTTTTTGTCACGTGTGTTATACCTGTTCAAAACACATCTCATCAGACAACTCAACCAGTGCACTTTTAACATGAATTGCAACATTTCCTATACCAAGACTTTACTGTCATCCAGCTCATGCTCCGATGTCACATAAAAATCAAAGGATAACAGAAATACAAATGTAAACCTAAACTTTTTTCTAACTTACATTCTTCAGTAAGAAATGTTACGGTGTTGTTACAGCATAAATATAACCCCCTTTGACTAGACTTTGTACTGATGCCGTGTTTTGCAGAACAAACTGTCTTGTGGCCTTGATTATCCAACAGGCCAGAAACACACTCCTGGAATAGACAAGTGCTTTTGTCAGGCAGGCTGTCTCCAGCTCTCATCTCTGTCCTTCTACCTCTGCAGCTCTTATCACAGCTTTACCTTGCCAGGAAAAGGCTCCATTATTTCTGCTTCACCTTGAGAAAGCCCAGACTCCTAATACGTGGGTGCAGCAAAAAGACGCAGCTATAGATTATACCCACAACAGCTAAACCTTACTGAGGTCTGTGCACCTGAACATTTTTCTTTCACAGCCAGCTTGGATTAGTTATGAAACCCTGTAACAATATATTTTGATCACTGCTCATAAGTTTTCCAAAAGAAAAGCAAAATGCATCAAGTAAGTTCGTACTGAACTAGAGGAAAAAATTCTCTTCCGCTAATAAGAATCAATTGTAACTTGATTTAGGATGCCAGTTCAGGTTAAAAAAAAAAATTCCCCCAAAACAGGCTTATTAATATTTCAAGAAGAAAACACACAATTTAGATGAACATAATAATAATAAAAAAAGAAGTGTAGAAAGAGATCGTGCTGCAAGCCTCTCCCTCCCAAGAACAGGGAACTCAAGGCAATTGTCAAACTGCATTATTTGTTCCACACAATTAAAATCTGGTTTACAAAATAAAATCAGCATTTCATGGTAAAAATGTGTTCAAGTTGAGCTTGAAAACACTAATCAGACAGGATTTTCTCAGTAGCTGTGAGAAGCTTATGCCTGCCATATTTATAAATGGCAGGTTTAAAAAAACCAATAGTACATCTGTTCCCAGGATGGTAAAGTAAATCTGTCACACATAAAATGAGACAATGCTGTCATCCGACGTCTACAGACAGACTCTGTGCATCCTACATAATTCTCAAATGACAGCAATACAAAACTAACAAACTTCTGGCTGCTATTCAGAAGCCAGTAGGCAGCACTAAACTGATCTACTTCAGCTGGCTATTGCTTTGAAAAGTTACAAGAAGCAGTAAACACTGTAATGATTCTGAGGGGGAGGCAAAAAAGGCAAACATTTCTTTTCCCATCTCCACCAGTCAGATGGCTTCAGATGTCTATACCTGTCATTAAACAGCAAAAGAAAGAGATACACAGATCCAAACAACCCCCTCAATAGAAGTATCTTAGCATCCACTCTCATGCCAACAAACCCAGCTCTGGGTTTGACACTCTGCCAAAGTACTACTCAGAACAGGAGTTGACCCACTGGCTCCTGCTTTTCAGCTCTGCCTAAAATTTGCAGGCTTTCAAATAAAATAAGACGGTATTTCATACTCACTCATTTTTCTTCAGTCATAGCAAAGAACATTAGAGATGTTGTCTTCCCAAATGATGTCATCAGAGCACATATTGCATTGTCTTTTTATTGGTCATCTGGTAAATAAATTTGCAGGGAATGGCAAGAAGAATTGGTTTTTTTAACAAATAACAGCACTTTTTGTGGTCATAGTGAAAGCACGTGCATCCTAAACACTATGCAATACAGCTGGTAGACAAAGAAACAGGCTTGAAGCCAAAACTTTTATTCTCACCTACATTGTTTTTGAACTATCATGGTAGCACTAATCTCTTGGAAGTCAATCGTTAACCTCTCACTTTCATAATTCACATCTGCCATTAAAAATTATGGCTGGCTGGCTCCTAACTCAACCACCACAGGACAGCTCCTGCACTCTTCCTTCATTCCAGAGTAACTTAGTGTGATGCTAAACTTAATACTGCAAAAACAGGTAACATCATGGCTTTGTGGTCATCTCTGGCTAATCTGAAGTCAGCATAACGCCACCGAATCACAGAATGGTTTGGCTTCAAAGGGACCTTAAAGACCAGCTAATTCCACCCCACTTACCATGGGCAGGAACACCTTCCACTAGACCAGGTTGCCCAAAGTCCCCTCCAATCTGGCCTTGAACAATTCCAGGGATGGAGTATCCACAGCTTCCCTGGAAAGCAACTTCTCCAGAACTTCTGGAAAGCCTATCTGACCCTTCCTCTTCTTGGCTACTCATTGATACCTTGTGCCTCCAACCCACCTGTCTTGATGTAAATGGTGTAAGGGTTGACTAGTAAAACAAACGAGGAAAGCGGTTTGGAAATGACCCAGAAAAGGTTGGGGGGAAAGCAAGTTTAACACCAGTCAATTCCCTGACCCCGCAGCTGCACAAACAGCTGTGCTGCCATAAGGACAAAGCGACGACGAAGGAACAAGGGGTCAAAGTTTCAAGAGGACAGGATCACTTCTCTCAGTGGCACTGCTAACTTACGTTGCCTGAAAGTCACCATGGCCCAAGATGGAAAATGAGGTCATCTTAAAATAACAGCTGCAAAAAATACTTTCTAAGCTAATACGCAACAGGGGGCTCATATAACCACTATGAAACAGGAGTGTGCACTTAAAAGATCCTGAAAGCAGGCGAGACCGGTGTCAATTTTATAAAAAACAATTAAGAGCTTCAAAAGAGGATTTTTGGAGCTAGCAACCTGCAGCTTGACTTCAGCCACTCAGGACTAAGCTCAAGCAGACCACCAGCTAGAGACCTGGGCAGGCTTAGCCATCCAAGCCTCAGGAATTGGTAACAAAACTCAGGAGGGGGAAAAAATTCTTTTCTGTCTGACACCTTAAAAAAACTTGCCTGTTATTCAGAAACTTGTTAATCACATCATTGGCTGTGCATTTGGTACCGTCACTGTAGTTCAAATCATGTGCTGAGTAACACTCATGTGAGGGACATGTTCTTTATTCCTGATAACGAGGTTAAAAAAAAATCTCAGCAGGTAAAACTTCTACATTGTCACAAGATAGGAACAGGAACTTCTTCACACTAATAACTTCCTTCAGTAGGAAGACTTTACCTAGAATACCACTTTGAACCAAATGACACAGAACCATTTTCATTCCATGCACTTTTCCTCCACAAGGAAAGAAGGGAAGACATGGATAAAAGCTTTAGTCAGAAACAGCTTCCCAAATGTAAATGTATGTAGTATTTTGCATGCTCACTGGAGCACTAAGGATCCACTCTCTTAACGTACAAGATTGTTTTACAAACTCACAATACCAGCGCAGACCTACCCCAAAAATAAATTTGAAGCAGCACCTTCTGCCAGTATCAGGAACCTCAGTTCATATGTCAGACTCCTAAAAGGACATTTTGGGTCCTCCCTTGCCAGATACGATCCCCTCACTTCACGTTCTTTCTGCGTGCTCTCTCCTGGCACAGCACCAAAGCCACAGCAGTTGCCAACAAGTTAAGCGTAGTTCCCTCCACTAGGGATACTGCCTGTCCTATCATTGATGGTGGCTTAAGCCACAGCTACACATGCAGCCTAAATCCCTCCCATGTTATAAACTCTGGCAGTATGCTGGCTTAATTAAAAATTAATGCACTGAGAACTTTTCCATAGTTTTCTCAATACCTTCTATCCTCTTCACTTAAAAAACAAACAAAAGAAACCCGAGCAACTACTTAGTAAATCTAGTAAATCAACTAAGCAGTTTCAGTTTTTCCTCCAGTTTGTCAAAGCTGAGGAGGTGTCCTAATTTACTCAACTAAAGCACTGTCATCCAAAGGCCTTTTTCTTGCCATCATTTTGCTAAATCGATTATCCAACCTACTTGTCAAACCACCGTCTCTCACATACTCCTTAACAGGGAGGAGAAAGAAGTCTGCTGCACATTTGACATGCAAGCCAATGCCTGTTAGTCAGGAAAACACAATCTTACTGTTAGGTCTTTTTTTCCAGTTGGCACTTTGTCAACAATGTCCCCACCCAAAACCTAGGGTTGTTAGTAACACTACAGCGTGTGCCTGAGCACGGCCAGGTGTCCTCAGCGTGACCTGTGAGCACGACGGGACCCACTGGTCACGGGAGGTGTTTCTGCACCACCGGGGTCTGCAAGAAAGCACCATCCTCACTCGATGTCTGTCCCACGCTTACACCACTGCGGGCACGGTTTCACACAAATTCTGCGTTTTGCACCTAGAGCAAATTGTGCTCCTTCCATTGAGATACGAGGCCTTCCCACGAAGGGGGAGCGGAGGAGAAAGGAAGGGATTCCCATCAGCGGCCGCCCCGCGTTTCGCAGAGCCCGGCATCCTGCTGTCCCCGGCCTGCCAGGGGGTGCTCCGTGCGCCCGGGGCGGCACAGAGGTGGCACAGCACCCACCCTGCGTGTCCTCCCCACGCTCCCCTTCCCGCCGGGCCCGAGGGCACTGCACCGCCTGAGCTGCAGGGGCAGCCCCGGGATGAGCACGGCCGGCCCCGGGCGGGCTCCCCCCGTGCCGCGGGTGGGTTTGCGGGGCGTTCCGGTCTCGCAGGGCCACGCAAGCACCGCCCGAGCACACCGACACCTTCCGCGGGCGCAGAGCGCAGCCCCCGGGGCCCGCCCGGCGAGGGGCGGAGAAGCAAAGCGGGGGGACCCCGGGCAGCGCCCCCTTCCCCTGCGCCCGCAGCCACTCGCCTGGTTGGGGTCGGTGGCCCGGAAGACGTGGCAGGCCATGGGGGAGTCGGGGTTGTCGGGCTGCGCCTTGATCAGGTAGGCGAAGTAGGTGAGGTCGTGGCTGTTGTGGATGAAGCGGGCGATGTGCNGCCCAGCAGCAGCAGCACCTCGCGGGCCGGCACGCCGCTGCCCGGGGCGCCGCCGGGCTCCTGCCGCTGCCCGCGGCGGCGGATCTCGGCCACCAGCCAGGGCAGCATGGGCAGCGTGGTCCGCCTGTCCAGG
>VXBA01003997.1:196744-212974 GCA_013399895.1 Serilophus lunatus | reverse complement strand
CGGTGCCAGGTGCAGCCGACGGGGCCTGCGCTCGGCCGGGGCCGCCGCTAAGCGCGCATCCCTCCGGGCACGGCTCCTGCCTGCCCGCGCGGGGTCAGCCCGCGGGGCGGGGAAGGACGGCCGAGACACCCTCCGCCTCCTCAGCGCCTCGGGGAGGAGCGAAGGGGCTGCGCCCCGAGCGGGCTCCGCGGCCCGACCACCCTCGGCGGAGGGGCGGGACAGCCGCGCCGACCCGAGCCCCCGGTGAAAACAAGGAGGGCTCTGCTGTTCCGCCGGGCTCGGCGGTGCGGGGCTCTCCCTGCGGCTCACACAGCGTGACCGGCCGCGCAGGGAGGAGGAGGCAGAGGAGGAGGAGGTCCGCAAGGGGAGGAAGGTCGCCAAGCGGTGAAGGGAAGGAGGCGGCGAGGCAGCCGGAGCCAACGCCCGCCCCGTTTGCAAAAGCTCCCAGGCGCTTTTCTGAGTTGCTTTTGATTGCGGCGAGCCGGAGGGTCGCTGCCGAGAAGGTTCCCCGCAGGGCGCGGGGGCCCGGGGCAGCCCCTGCCCGGGGCACAGCTCTCCCGCCGCCGCCTCCCCTCCGTCCCTCCATCCAGCCTTGGCGCGGCCCTGCTGCAGCAGCGGCTCCCGGCCGAGGCACTGCCGATTCAAGTTTCGTTCAGACTGGGTTTTTTTGGTGGTTTGTTTTTTTTTTTTTCTCTCCCAGGCTTATTTTTCCTGCTTGAGTTTTTAATCGTGAGGGTTTGCTATCGCTATCGCGATAACATGTCCCGTCAATGACAAATCTGCCACCTACTGTAGATACTAGTAACTAGTCTCTCCTACCTGGGGAAGTACTTGGAAAAAGCTTTGGCAGTCATACAGCATCTCTATCTTTTTCCTAATTGTCAGACGTAGGAAGTCGTCACCTTGTTTACATCTGTAGCAACAAGGGCGATAACTCGTTTTGACGCTGCATACAAATAAAAAACCTGTAGTTTGAGCTGAAGAGCTGCTCTGTGTAATTTGGGCTCTGTGATTATTGGGGCAGAGATTATTAGGGCCGTGTAGCACTCGAGTCACAGCCCACAGCAGTCTGAACTGACACATGAACTCTCACGTCAGTGTTATTTTCACAGTAGTAAAAACCACTCTGCTCATTTCCTGAGCAAACTATTTTACTCGTCTTATTTTTCCAGTTTACCATCTAGTTTATGCATTTTGGTTTATCAGTTGTAATTTTCAGTTTTAAAGGTTTGGTCTGGCAAGACCTCAAATGTTTCTCCTCTCATGGCACCCTAAAAGCCTTAAGGAACATCCTACACTGTTCCTTGGAACAGGAGTGCTAATGCAAAAAGCCTTACGTAGGCTGAACACTAGTTTAATATATACTACTGAAGTACAAGTTAAAGCCAGACTGGCATTGCTTCCCTAAGCTGACTATTTTCACACACACGAACATCTGAACTGTGTTGTTGTACAGTAGATTTTACAGCCAGGGTATTTAGAAGAATAATGGCCAAATTTTTTGGATCACAAACCCAAAAAATGTCTTGTCCCTCAATCTGCACCATTAGCATTAAACCTTTGGTTAAGAATGGTACTTGAGATTTTGTGCTCCACCATCGCAGGACGACAATTGGGAAGCCACTAGGATCCTCCAGCATATCCTGGAGAAAGAGTGCTTTGGTTTCTGGCTCTGGTTTAATGCTGCAGTGAGCTGCTCCTTTTCTGCCAGTTCAGATCTGTGAGCCGCCTCAAATTTAAGTGACAGCTCTCGTACAGATACTGCTGCTGGCACAAAGGAAGCGGGAATGACTGCTCAGGGGTAAAGAGGGCAGCAAGACTGCTCGCCCCTTTTGGGGACGGCTGGTTTGACGATTCATCTCGAGCGTGAAACTGAAATTCAGTCACTTGAGCGCAAAGAGCAATTTAACCTACCAGGGAAATGAACCAAATGCTGGGCTTGCACTGCAGCAGTGGCAAAACCCCCTCGTACGTCCTTTTGCAGTGGTTTCAGATGGGATAATCATTAAATGGCTCCAATGAGGCAGCCTGAGGGAGAGGCCTCAACATACAGAATAGCTGCAGCTGCTTACCAACACCATCTCTGGGACTATTGGATCCCTTTTGGTTTATGTTTGCGTACAACCTACCAAAACCAGTGTGCAGACAGCCACCTAAGCTTTCAGGTGCTATGGGGATAAAAGTAATTAACAATAATCAGGAAACTCGAAGATAATCATATGAATACATTAAAAAATAGCCAAAAGAGGCCGAAATTCATTTAAGCAATCACAGATCCATTGATATTTGCTCATCATTCAAATGGAGCAAGAGGCCTTGAAGATGCTACAGAGCTGTTTTTTCAGCTGTTAAGGATGCACTTCAATTTTTCCAAATTATCAAGTAGAACTGAAATTCTAAAATGTGGAAAATGAATGTGAAGTTCTTCAGTTGTCACCGTTGTGCCTATTATGTAAAGTTGTTGGTTTCTCCTTCATCTGGGTGATTTGCTTAATATGGTAGGAGATCTAATTATTTTGACCTAATTTATTTTTATTACTGAATTCTTTATATGAATCTCTCATGTCATGAAATTAATCTATATAAACTCTAACACTAATAATTTAACTACCTGTAAAAGTTTTCATGCTTTCTTCTTGCCTCAGCTTTTTATGTCTCTCTGATTCAATTCTTCATAGTAATCCCTTTTAGCTGTCCATTAACTTTGTCCATTTACTTCATTTCTTATCCTTTAATCTGCTTAACACTTTTTATCCCCCCATCTCATTAACAGTGTTTCATTAGAAAGTCCTTCTGTTACATAACTTTCCTTCTTGAAGTTGGTCCCCTTTTCTCATTTCAGTTTTTAAGATTTCATGCACCTTTTAAGCTAAAAATTCCCAATTTCACTCATATGGAGCACAGTATTGCTGTGCCTGTGACAACTGGCATGCTTCTCATGTGATTTCTGGCGTTTAGAACTGTAATGGTAACAAAACCATCTTTCTCTAATTCTTTGCACAATATATTTAGGAATTAGCCTAGACTACATAATCCTTATAGCTCAGTAAGTGGGAATAAGAAACTTTGGGAAAAAGAAGAAAGCAACTTTCCATAGCCCTTATCCACAGAGCTTTGAAAATACATGTCTGTTCTTGATGAAAGAGCAGTTTCACTCCAGTCATCCAAAATGGAGAGAAGTGTAAATGCAATACCCATGCCAGAGACATGACAGACAAAAGCCTCTGGTGAGAGGCCACAATTTTTTAAAACTTCGTTTTTATTTTCATTATCATTGGCCAGGCTTCTTGAAACAAACAGCAAAATTCAAAGGGAACACTGTATTCAGAGATCTGAACTAGATAGGTACTGTGAGCAATAATTGCCAGAGCGTGTGCTGCAAGTGCACGCTCAGTTGGTCAAAGAAAACACCACATACCCAGTCAGACTTGACAACTTGCCATTATTTTTTATTGAATAGACATTAAGTGCAAAATTATTGAAGTGATCAAGCACAGATACACTTAACTAAATATAAGTAAATACCTCTGAACATTTTGGATTTGATACGCTTGTCAATGGAGTACTACATGTAAAGATTATTTTTCCAAATAAATGGATAGGTGTATTTTCTTTCTGTTTTTTAGAGGAAGCCTGTTTTGTTCATCAAGACAATACCTTAATAATGTATGCTATTTCTGCACAGGGCGCTACAGGAGCCATTTCATATATCCTATCTGGATCTTCAGTTCATTAGACCTGCAAAATGGTAATCAACCACAACTCCCAGCAATTTCTTAAGCAGCAGAGTAACCTCAGATGTCACATGATCAGACTAATTGCTAGTAATTATCCATCCCCTTAAGCTTTCTAGCCAGAATTTTAATTGCAGAAAAAATATTAAGTTATTAGAAGAGCTGTAGGCTTGACTTTACAATCCCATATTTATGCATAACTTCAATCACCTTGGACTATTATTTCAGTAATATGCCACGTAGCTGGAATTGCTTCTCCTTGTATTGCTTTTCTAAGAATGATCTCACTTACCTGGGAGTTCAAGGTCCATTTCCATATTTGCAGTACTTTTTAACTAGTCAAATTTTATTTTACTTTCAGATCACGCTTTTAAGATCCAAGATACAGGCATTTTTACTTCAAAAAACCATTTAATTAATTTAAATTGCCCAGTCTCATTTGAAGACTGCAATGAAATAACTTTTGGAAATAAAATTGAACTAGTAGAAAGTAAGTTCAATAGACTGGACATATTATCAAGGCTTTAAACTTCAGCTGCTAGAGAAACTCTGGTGCCTCCTCTTTTAAATACATAAAAAAACCCCTCACTAGAAATTATGCAACTTGTATATTTTGCAGGATGTATAGAGATTACAATAGTTTAAAATGCAATGACAAATGGTTTCAGATAATGGTCTTGTAGAAACATGTCAATAGCAGGAGACTCTCACTGCAGTTTGCACATAATAAGAAGGATGGAAATCTGATAGGGAGTGGGTGGTTTGGTGTTGTTTTTTTCTTCTCAAATGGCACTAATCATTTTTGATGGTAATGACAGATGAGAATTTGTTCTGCTAATCAGACCCACTCCAAAACAGATTTAGAGGAACTGGAATGGGCAAAGTTCATAAGAGAATAATCCCTAGGTAGAATTTCATAAACACCTCTAGAACATAAAACAACCTGCTACATTTTATTTCTGTGTTCAGTGTATTGTTAAAAAATCTAATGTAGTGCCTATTAAGAGAGACAACGCATTGAAATAATCTCTTCAAAGAAGAGAAATTTGACTGTGGAAAAGGTACTTACTTTGGTCATTTTTTCATGCAACCCTCATTCATTCCATGAAACTTTCTGGCACAGCAGATTTTGAATCCAGTAAAAAAATACAATGCATTTTGTTTGAAACTAAGTTTTAACCTTGAGTCCTGTGTTCTCACTTGTGGGATCTTTCCAGGTGGGAACATTTGAAATTTGTTGGGTTTTTTTTGTTCCTGTTTGCTTTTTTTAATAAGGCTTCCCCCCAGAAAAGGTGTATCAGATCAGTTACTAAAATCCCTGTTGTTGAGATAATAGAGTTGGGTGGCTGTTAGCAGTTCTAGAGCAGTTGCAAAGTTAGTTACTGCAGGAGATAGAGCGACTTCTGCAACAAGACCTTCCCTATTCTCAACTATTTCTGCTTTTATATAAAGAAGCCACTTACTTCCCTACCATTCTCCAACCACTGCAGTAACATACAAATAAGAGAAAAAAATGAGGAAGAATAGAGAAAGTACTATAGCTGCTGGAATCTACTTCTCTCCCTGACAGTGCATACTACACCTACCTCATTTTGTGATTTGAAAGGGATCCTGGTCCTCTCCAACTCTCCAGCAATTGAAATTAAGACAACTTCTTGTCATTGCCAAAGCTAAAAGGAGCATTTTCTATTATTCCATGATTGTATTATTGCGAAGGACGTACCACAGCCTAGAAAGGCTAGCAAATCTGTAGTATAGTGTGGAAATAATACCGAAGAGAGATGCTTGGGAAGACAAGTACTTTAATCTCAAAGGGCACAAAGTATGTCTGTTCAAGAGGAAAATGCAAATTAAGACTTCTACAGTGTATCACTATTAAAATGTTGCTACAACTTCACAACTTGGTATTATATGTCTGGTAAGAGAACGTACAGCTTACCATGAACAGGGCACTTGTAGGCCCAACACAACACCAAGAATGGTGGCAGTGTAGCTGCCAAAAGAGAGAAAAAAAACAAACCACCAAAACAGATCAGAACCCCTTAATCCTCTTTCTTATCACCCTTGACTTTCTCCTAGGTAAATCAACACCTGTTGTCTTGACTCTGTTGCCTGCAGAGCATCTCTCACCTTCCCACATTCCCAACTATGAGCAGCAGCATCGTACAGCACGCTGATTCATGGGAAACATGCATCTACACTCCTCTACCTATTTTAAATGTAAATCAAGCACCTTTCCCAAGCTTCGTATGTGTGTGGTTGCAATACCTGGTACTTCCCAGTTCAGATGCATCACTGGGAAGGAAGCCTGTCTTGCTGTAATTTGGCCAAGCTCTCAGATGAGTATTTTTTTACAAATACCTGTAAACTGCCATACACAGCAGTGATGACATTCATGGAGAACAGAAAAACTCTCTGCAGCTCCAGTAGTATAAGAACATCTGATTTTTCAGATCCAGAGGTAATTCACAGGGGAATTACCTGTGTGGTAATTCCACTCAGGCCACTTTCAATGGCACAGAAGTGTATTCCTAAACGTGGCATAAAGACTAATAAGTATGCTGCATAACAAAATGGGGAAGAAGGATTTTAGAATGGTAAAACTGCATGAAAACCTTGGATAGAAACAAGATACAGATGTAGAAAAATCTCTTTGAGATGTATAAACAGGAAAAAAAGTAAACTGGAAATAGGTCCCAATGCAACACTATTAAAAGACCAAGTCATAGTAGAGAAATCTTACTATAGCCACTGTTTTAAGTTGCTGCAAATACACAGTGGTATGTGTTTTGTAATTAAGATGCTGAATGTTGTTTATGCCACTGGAAATCTTTACACTCACCTTTTTAATAATTAAAACAGAAAAGTGTTTCCATACACTGTAAGAAGTAGAGTGGAAGTTACAGTGGCATGAATGTGTACCATTTCAGATCCAAGCAACACAGAGGAGAAAAGCAGAAGCCCTTATCCCGTTGCCACACACGCTCCCGAAGGGGTGCTGTGTAGCAAGGCTGCGTTGTAGCAGTGCCACCTGCTGACCGATGCTGTGACAAAGTCCCCTGGAAATACTTAACTACTCAGCACTGACGTTCATTGTATGAAATAGTAAGTTTTCCTTACTGTTCCAAAGTTCAGTATGTGAAGAACAAAACTGACATTGAAACTTCCGATTTATGTAAATATAACAATATTTGTAATGTAAACACTGACAGAATATCTGGAACTGGCACTTACACATTTTGAACAGAAATGGTTCTCATATTAGGAGAGCTAGATCATAATTAGCCAGAGAAGGTAAGTGAGGAAGAGGAAATCCAGAACAATTAAAATTAGCCTTCATGGAGACAATCAGCAACCTCAGCTTCCTTAATTTCTCAATGACACAAAGTCATGTATAATTAACAGACATACTCCAGTAACTCAGTTCAAATGACAGGTCATTTCTCCATCTTCTCTCAGAAAAGCCTTGGAAACAAGAAGCAGTAAGTCCTTCAAAGCATTCCTCTGGCTTGCATGCTTCCTCATGTGCTGGTTTTGGATGGGGTAGAATTAATTTTCTTTACTAGAGCTAGTATAGTGCCGTGCTTTGGATTTGTGCCAAAAAAGCGTTGATAATATTAGAGATGTTTTTATTTTGTTGAGCAGTGCTTACCCCGAGCCAAGGCCTTTTCTGCCTCTCACACCACCCCAACAGTGAGGGACTGGGAGTGCATGAGAACTTGGCAGGGGACACAGCCAGGACAGCTGATCCCAACTGACCAAAGGATATCCCATGGCATATGGCATCATGCCCAGTATATAAAGAAGGGGAAAAAGGAGGAAGGGGGGGATATTTGGAGGGATGTTGTTTGTCTTTCCAAGTAACCACTGCACAGGTTGGAGCCCGGCTGTTTTGTGGATGGCTGAACACCTGTGTGCCCATGGGAAGTGGTGAATGAATTCCTCGTTTCGCTTTGCTCTTGGGCACAGCTTTTGCTTCACCCATTGAACTGTTTTTATCTCAACCCACGAGTTTTCTCACTTTTCTCATTTTCTCCTCCATCCTGCAGGAGGGGAATGAGCAAGTAGCTGTGCGGGGCCTGGCTGTCAGCTGGGGTTAAACCATGACACCCCGTGCTAAAGAACCAAGAGTAGACCTGGATGACAAGGTATGGACAGTGCTGTACAGTAAATGCAGAAGGAAGCATTTGGCCAAAATTTCTCAGTGGCAAGCAATTCCAGTTACCATTGGCTGAACCTCAGGAAGGGAGGACTGTAACAGCACACCCTGCAAGCTCAGGTCAAGGCACTCAGATCAGTACTGGCTGCACAAATCTAGCTTCCTAATGAAGGGAATACTCTGCAAGCCAGCAGCCCAAGCACCAGGCATGTAACTGTCCTAAAAATCTCTCTGGGAAAGGAGCCCTACCATGATCAAGCACAGAATCCTCGACAGGAGAGAGGCTGCTCAATTTTAAGTGCCCCACCCGGCCCCCATTGTAGAGGTTCTTCAGAGATGGGGCATTTTTCTGCTGCAGGTTGATCAAATGACTCAGGCACTCCTGTGTGTTACTCTTGTACCCACAAAGTGTAACCAGAACCACCCTGCATGCCTCTGCAAAGGAGTGGAAATTACCCTCTCATTTTAACCACAGTCAGGAGAGGAATAAAACATTCAAACATGACAAGGAACAGGGCAAGCAAGAAAAAGAAACATTCTTCCTCCAACTTATCTCCCTACTTTTGTTTTTAATTGGCCCAAGATGATGTACCTTCAGGTGTTCAAATAGAGTGCAAAGGCTTGAAAAGGGAAACGTAAAAAATCAGAGGGAGTGGGCTCACAGTGAACAAGCTTACATATCTTTATAACGTGGTTAAAAGAAAGGCAGTACAGTTTTGTGAAAGCAGGAACAGAGACTCTTTTACTTGGGCCATGACTAGGCCAAAGTCTGCAGAAGCTAATATATCGAACACTAGTGCACAGACAAACTACAGCCATCTGTGCACTCCTTCTGTGGAGCTTTCTGCAAGTGGGCTAGTGTGTTTGACATTAATGCAAATTAAAAAAAGTCACGATGAAGACAACAGTCATTGCTAGGACATTCCTTCATTATTCCCTTACCTGGGTTTGTTGACTTTGCAAGACCTTATCCTGCTTCCTTCCTCTTGCTCTGTTCTAGGCAAATGTTGAAAAAAAATGTTTAATTGTCCCTGAATATAGTTAAGGAACGAAAATCACTTAAATGCAACCTCCTTCAAAATTTCATTCATCTCTTATGTCCTCTTGTCTTTTCCTGATTCAATATAACATTTTGTCTAGCTGAGTAATTGACGCAGATAGTCCTTGCAGCCTGTCAGTCACCCATCAGCTCCTTGGTACCCCATCACAGAGAAAGCCTGCATTTATCTGAACTCCATTTAAAAAGGAAAAAAAAAATAGTCATAGTCCAGCCCTGAACTTAACTCATTACAGTATTTACAAGCTAGACTTAAAACAAAATACAGATCAGCTTTACCTTTGTTAGCTACATGTTTAATGACTGTAGACTTACAAAAATATTCATGTTGCACAATTTCGTATTAACAGTTAGAATTAGGAACACACAAGGACTCATGATTCTCTTTGAAAAGATGTGGTTTCTCCATATACAAACAATTCAACAGCTTGTTTGAACATGTTAGCATTGCTGCCTCACAAACTGTTAGGTTTTTAGTTTGGCTTCTTTTAACAAAATTCTTCATTCTTCCATTACTCAGTATAGGTGTTCCTACTGATAGTGATCAGGACATATCTCAAAAGTCTGACTAAATTGCCAACTTTAAATTGTAACTCCTCTGAAAGTCTCAGACAATAAGGTGGTATAGCACACATGTCTGAGCATCTTCCAGCCAGAATTAAAACATGCTGGAGTCCAGGAACATTTGAAGAAAAACATTCATCAATATTTCTAAAATATCTGACTTGACAAAATGTATGCTACACTTTACAAAGGCTGACAACTTTCTCCTCTTCCTGATGGACCAAGCAAAAATGGTAACTGGAAGTTTCCTCATTACCTTCCAGCAGCTATTGAATTGTTTAGACACGGTTAATTAATTCCATCCAGTTCCAATGAAGGCACAAATATTTCCAGCTATATGCAGAATTTATGTGCATTAGAACACATAGCAAGTATTTGTAAGGCTCCAACTTCACTAAAAAAACCTTCTTTTCTCTGGAATTCTTGCACTGATGTAAAACAATTCACTAGGCCAAAGCCAGTGTGTTTCAGTTATAACAGCCTTACATTGCGACTTCTGCAAATTTAAAGGAAACAACAAAAAATCAGCTGCTCACATCACTTTTCCATACACGGAGAGGATTTGTTGGCACTGTGTTCAGCCCTGAACTCCTGCAGACAGACAAGGCAAGAGGCAAACGGGAAGTCTGTCCCCAAGACCATTTTGTGATGTTCTATTCAGAGGATCCCAGAAAAGACCAATCTGCTCTCCCCAGTCACAAAGCAAACACCTCGGACTTCAAGCAGCACAAAGCAAGTATCATCCAGATCAATGGCTATAGCTGAAAACTTTTGTTAAAGCCAACATGGCTTCACTTTATTTGGGTTTTTAGGCAACTCCAAGTACTGCATTTGTGCACCATGCTGGGGTTGAAAACGCATTCTTTCCTGAAAAGATTGCTGCATGCAGCACACGTGATGTGCTGCAGTTTATAGCACAAAAAGCCAGGCACAACCCCTATCAATGACTTTCAGCCAGCTTTTAAAAAACTTAATTAAAGAAACCAATTGAGTTAGAAAGGTCAATGTTCTTACTTTTAAGGGGGCCTGAAATCACTTGAGGATCTGTCCCAGCAAAACTGGTGCTCAGTCTCTACCATTCTGAAGGAGCAGCATAAACATCAGTCTGCTTGTCGGTATGAATTCTCTCTTCAGATTTACTTGCTCTACGGTATCACCAGCACATCTTGGGATGCAACAGTACTGCTCCTATTACATCCCATAGTATTTGCAGTGTGTGTTCTCATTTATGGAGAACTCCAGGGGGAAGAAAAACCTAAAAAGACTTATCACTCCCCTTTGGAAATGCCCCCATTCTTCAGCATCCAGGTCAAACTTTTGCCGGTTAAGGACATTCTCTTAGAGCATCCGGCAGATGCTTGACACAATACAACAAGTAAAGAAATCTTTTGGTGTGGTCCTTTCTCTGATGTGCTTGGCTAATGCTCCAGCCTGAATTTTCACGTTTCCTCTCGACTTTTCTGGTTCAGAGCTTGGAGCGAGGCAACTACACCAACATTCTCTTTTAATTAGAAAGCAGACTGCTGACCAAAACATCAAGCAGAATGGATGAAATGAAAGAGCAAAAATATATTAAAGTGCTTTTCAATTAAATTTGCCTTTCTACTTTTATGTAAAATTACCCTCTGGGCTTCAATTCAGAGAATGAATTTTGTGTCTCTGGAAAACCTTAATGCATTAACTGAGTTTTTAGAAGCCTATGTGGTGGGGAGTAAGTATTCGAAACAAGCCGTTAGGACAAGTTCATTCTCCAGTTATTACAAAACTGGAAACCAGGTCTGCAAATACCTGCAGCTGCTTGACAATGCAATTCTTCCAGAATAACTGTAAGCTTTTTACACGTGACTTCATATTCTCCTTATATGTGGTATCATGGTTGAGTCCAAGGGCATCCCAATTTTACAGACCAAAGTGTTAACATGAGATTTACACTTCTTTCTGTGTCTTCCTAGTCAACATTTGCAGGTGTCTTTCTGCACTACAGAGTTCAGTGTGTAGTTTTCTGTATCTGTTTTCTTACTTGTTGGTATTAAGAAGTCTACAGGCTTCTCCATTCACATCCTGATCCTTTGTCTACTAGGATGAGCAAAGCCAAACATTTTCACAAACACAGTTGGCTTCAAATAATCCAAAGCAAAGAAGTCTTGACAGCAACGGAAGGATGGTGCTGACCAATTCTTGTCAAAAAGACAAGGATACATACCTTGCTGAACAATGGCACTTTATTCCCTGTGCAGAAGGGAAAGTTTCCTGGAACTAAACTTTACCCATAATTTCACTATTAATAAAAGTTCTCTTCAAACTGTTTCAAGAACAGATGCCATTTCCTTGAACTGGCTGAAGAAGTTCTGAAAAGTAAGAAGATAAATTTCAGTAGCTTGAAGAAGAGCTTGAACTGCAGTTCAAACTGGCATGTTAGTCAAGAAACACTGCCCAGATTTCTCACATCCCCTCTTTCCTCCACTTATAATGTACAGCTTGAACTGGAAGTTTCTGCGTTTCTTTTTTGTGGGCTGGTTGGCATTTGGGCACATTAACTATTAGCTCTACAAAGGTGATGCCTTATTTGCATGGCCTTGCCTATTAATAGACAAAGTTGCTACAAAAGAAAAACAAGTTAGCTCTCACACCATGAAAAAATGAAACCCCTCTCACATTCATATTTATACTCTCAGCTGAAATAATCCAGACTTCTCAAATGTCACATTAATTTCCTATAGTAGCTGAACAGCAAATTTTTACACAGGCTTCAACCAGAATAAATACGTTTCACAAAACCCAAGGATTCAGAATATCCTTCTCAAACTCCTGCCAATCCAACTACAAGGACCTATTTATTTTAAGGTGAGACAACATTCTAGGTGATGTATCTGCCCTTTAAACAACAACACAAGTGCACTGTTTATCCAAGACTTTAGTTTTTTCATAGACAAAGACACAGTAATTAAAAGTCAGTGGTGAAAAAGCAGACTGATCTCCCAAATTTTAGACCTGGAGGGTGGGGAACAGTTCCATAGATTAAGAGTATTCTATCAATTTATAATAAGATAGAATGATAGCTGACAAGACCCGAGAGATTTTATGTCTTTACTTGTTAGTTTATTTGTAAGAGAACACATTAATTACTGCTAATTTAACATTTCCAGGTAAGAGATGTAGAACTAAATACTGTGAAGTAAGTATGTAGCTTCTCTGTTTTAGTTAATGCTCCATCTTTGAGTGACTGTATTAGTAAACAAGCGTATGCACCAAGGTATACTTGGTTGCTCTTTCACAACAATAGCACTGTTGTTTCTTCAGAAGACCAAATCACACTCACTATGTACCTTGAACTGTGGGATTGTCATTTCAAAAGACTTGTCTGTGA
Source organism: Serilophus lunatus (assembly GCA_013399895.1). Classification (NCBI taxonomy): domain Eukaryota; kingdom Metazoa; phylum Chordata; class Aves; order Passeriformes; family Eurylaimidae; genus Serilophus; species Serilophus lunatus. The sequence continues at coordinate 200,093 of VXBA01003997.1, read as the reverse complement.
TTTGTCCTGAAGGATCTGCCACCGTCAGCGTCACTGTAACGTAGGGATACTTCAGGGACCTGCAGGTGTCGGAGCTCATCGCAACTCCCAGCTTCCATTTCATGTCTACAAACTACAGAGACAAAAATCATCAGAAACAGTGTCAAAGAAAGAGATCTACCCCGCCACTGCTATTCAGTGGGAGGGGTGGTTCACAGACAACAGAGGATGTCTAGAGATCTTATCCAAATGGAAAGCAAACATACACCTTCAGATATTATTGTGAACACAAAATCACCTGGCATTCCTTTTAAATGCGACAAAAGAAGAAATTTACAAAGCTATTTCACTTAATCTGTTTTCCTCATTCAAGTACATTCAATAGTAAAGTGCATTGTACTTAAAATTCTAGTAGGAGGAGCTTAAGCCCCAGAGTTCACCCAGCTTGCCTACCACATATGATTTGCCATGTTTTCTTTCTTCTTTTAGAAACTTCTAAATCAAAGTTTCTAAGTTTTAACAGCAATAAGGAGAAAAAAGGCATTTTATAACTGTATTTTAGATAAATCAAAGTACATAATAAATACATTTCAGACAGGTTATAATTTTGGGCCTTTTGTGAAAAGAGCCTTTAGAAGCTTAATATCAAGCCTCAGGCAAAGATTTTTTTTTCCTAATTCTCTCTTTTAAACCATTGGTAGCAAAAAAGATCTTGAAGGGCAAATACACTGTTATTTTTTCAAATAACAAGCAAAAAAAAGTATGCTGGAAATTGACAAGAATTACCTTTAAAAATAGCGTTTAAACTTAAGGGAGACAAGGAACAATCAAATGCTGGTGTTATCAACTTATAAGAACAATCTAAATTACATTTCTGCGGTCTTTTCCAACCTTGTTAATTCTGTGTGTATTCTCTGTGTAAACTGTCTGGCAGACTGGCTGCACTCACCTTCCCTCACAGTGCTACCAAGCATTCATTTTTAAAACCTTAGGAAACGTGCCTTTATCATCCAAACAATAATACTGGGAACCTGTCCAGCACATAGCCAAACTTTGCTGTCAGTGCTGCTTTACCTGGACAGATGTTTGCCAACGCACACACACAGAGTCAGGAAAGCTCTCAGCACCACGTGCCTGACAACACAGTCTGCACAGACACCTCTGCAATGCTCCCGGCTGGCTCCTCGAGTTACCTGCCCCACGGTGACCGCGCTCCTCACGCCGTCAGCCCCCGAGAGGGCCCCGCCCCGCTCGGCCCAGACGTGCCGGATCACCTGCAGGGCGGGGCGGGGCACTGCGCTGCCCGCGGCGCCCACCAGCTCCTCCGGGGAGAGGCTGTTCCGGGCTGCGGTGCTGCGGGGAGGGCACAGAGCAGTCAAACAGTAGCACTGCTTTATAAACAAGGCAAGTCAATTAAACATTCAGCAAGTGTAATTCAAGTGTCACCAAAAGGCAAGTAAGGACTTCTAGGTCGCGATATAATTGGTACTAACAGGAGTCAAATGATGCCATGAACCCTCGACTGAAAAGGCAGCAAGTCCAGAGGAAAGTCACCACGTGATTTCCTCTACAGAAATAGGTTAAAAAAAAATCCCAGTGTATGTTTGCTCAGGTGCACTCCTCTTAAAAAGAGACATTAATACAACAGGAAGTGAGTTGGTCTTCCAAGCAGCATGGTTTAATATAATTCAAGGCCTTCTATTTTACAGATAGAAATTTCTACTGGTATCCTTTTCTTCAGCCTGGCCAATGTTAAATAAAATGTTCAGATACTAGATAGAACAAGGAAGATGTTGAAAATTTATGAAAATAGAAAAACTTTGAGCAAAACAACAACTGAAAATACTCCTTAAAAACTCTAATCACAGCAGAGTGCAACACTGTGAGCTGTGTGTCCCTCAGACAGGACACCAATGCTGGTTCCTCATCTCGAAGGAACAAGAAGTTTTAAAAACACACTTCTCCCAGGCAAGGGCCCAGCTGACGCGGCTTTGAAAGGGAGCATGACTTCCTCTACTTTGCCACTAGTTCTAAAGCTTGCAGGCAGGATCTTGGAACAACTTCCTCCCTTGATTTTTTCATCACAAAACTTGGTACTATGTATTAAGTAACTACGTGTTTTTAAGGACACAAACTAAGCCTAGGAGTTCTTTTTTGTGTAGTGAGACTTAAAAACTTTTGCCCTTTTCCCAAATCAGTTCATTTTACACCTGTACTTGATATAAGTATTTAATACCGCCATAAAGTTGGGGTGGGGGGAAAAAAAGACATGGGTGTAAAGTAAATTATTTTGTGCTTACCTAAACAGAAATGAGAGAACGTTAGCAATTTTTGCCAGGTCACCAATGTTAATCTCAATCCCTGACGTCTGAATTCTCTAGAAACAGAATGTTCAAACAATTACAAATAATAAATTATGCATTAATAAAAGCCTCTTCGTTCACATACACAAAAGAATCCCCAATATTGACTTGGGTAGTCTATCCCTAACAGCGTACACAGATGCTGCACTCGCTTACAAGTGCCAGGACCCCCACTCACCTGACACAATTCAGCTGTATTTACACCTGGGATCTTATGGTTCAGATGCTGAATTATTTGTTCACACTGTGAAGAAACAATGTTTGAAGACAGACTTAATGCGTATTTTAATACACAAGACAAAGGTAGTTCAAACACTTGAGAGATTACAAAAAAAACCCCCAACTACTGGTCAGTACAAAAATGGACAACAGGAGGATGCCTTTTTAAAGGGTGAAGAATAAAGACTGCAGAGTGAAGAATAAAGTAATTGTAGTGACTCATTTTAAAATTACATCAAGAAAATAAACTCAATCAAGAGCTTTAATTTCTGTTTCACTGGCTATTCCTACTTAACACACCATTTTCACATTAATTGAACAGTCATCCTGTTCAAGTGTACACTACAGGAAACAAGCCAAACGTTTTTTTGGACAAGCTGCCTAGATATCATTTAGCTGATAGGCAAAAATAGATTATTAAAAATCTTCTGTGCTCCCAGCAGGACTGGTCCATTTTATGAGTCATGTAAGCCAAGCCACCACTTCCAAAAGATTCCCTTTGCAACCGACAAAACCCAGGAGAGCTCGGGCACCGAGGGTTCCTCGAACCGGAGGGTGCCACACGCCCTCCCATCCACGTCCCGGCCACCGCCCCACTCACCAGCTCTGCCAGAAAGTCCTGAGGGATTAAACTGATCTTATCTGCTGCACCACCGGCATCTGAAAAACACGAGCAGCAGAGACCAGAAGCAAACACAAAGGGTTACGGTAACAAACCGAATCTCTTTCTGAAAAACCCCTACGCCGTCGCGCACCCACTTACCTTCCTTAGATTTAATTATTAATTT
>VXBA01003997.1:0-196583 GCA_013399895.1 Serilophus lunatus | reverse complement strand
CCCGGGGATGATGAAGGGAGGAGGGGTTTGCCGAGCTCGGTTTATAGGGAGGGTTTCCTCGGTGCTCCTTGTCACAGGCTCGGATACGCAAACCGTGAGAGTCATGTAATGTTGAGGGGTTGGAAGGGATCTTACAGGTCCTTCACTCCCAATCCTCCCCTGCCATGGGCTGGGAAACCTCCCGCTAGACCGGGTTGCTCAGAGCCCCATCCAACCTGGGGTGGGGTATCCACAGCTTCCCTGGGCAACTTGTTCCACTGCCTTACCACCCTCACAGGAATGAACTTCTTCTTAATAATCTAAACGCGCTCTCAGTTTGTGCCCCTTGCTCCTTGTCCTATACAGTTCCTGGCGAGCAGTCCCTCTCCGGCTTCCCTGTAGGCTCCCCTCAGATACTGGGAGGTGTCCACACAGCCTTCTCCAGGCTGAACAGCCCCAACTTCCCCAGCCCGTCCTTGCAGGGCAGGCAGCACTGACACTGAGCTTGGTGCAGAAGGACCATACTTTGGGCAGGTGGATTGTGGAACCGGCCCTGCAAATAAACCGTGCGGCTTGGGGGGGACTTGGGCAGGTAAACCTTGTCTTCAGCTTTATGGGAAAATCGGCGGTTTTTTGTAAAACTACAGCTAGAACCATGTTCAGTAACAGTTTCACGCTGATATTAACTGAATTAAATTTGGGCTGTGCCTAGAGTACTAAGGCAAGACTGACCCTTTACCAGTTTCACTTTTAAAAACAGTATTTTTACATTTCTCTAGTAATCAGTTTTACTTTTAACTTTTTATGTCATATATAAAGAGTAATGTTATAATCTCAGTAGATCTATTCCAAGGCTGACAGAGTAGTAAAATGTAACTCGTCACAAGGTAGTGTTGACTAGTTTAAAGTTACATACTTTCAATAAATGTTAATGAAAGACTCTAGACTGTATTTCAGGAAAAGAGTAATTATTCTGGAACATGGTGTGTGTTTATGAGCTTTTTACATTTATGGCCTATCTGATCCTGGCCTCTCCCTTCTAAAGTATCTAATTGAAAGTGTGCAAATGAGTTTGAGTAGTCTGTGTTTTTATGACCTCATGGCTGTCAAAACACCAGCAATGTACAGAGCACTGAGATCTGTCTGATACTGAGGACTTGACTTAACAATCTCTTTGTTCTTAAATTACGTAACTCTATTACATACTTTGTTATCTAGAGAACTTTACATGTTATTTTATATTACAATTTCATTAAGTCTCTCAATAGTGCCTTTAGCACTATGAGTAATATCTGTTATGGTACTTTTCTTTCTCCAAGATGTAGAGATGGCTGTGAAGTTTAATATCTTGGTCGTTTGGTAATTACAAAATCATTTGCTGAAATTCAAAGTTATTTTGGGTTATTTTCATCAACATGTAAACATGCTTTTAATTCTTTGAATTTGGAACACAAGGTGCTGAAGCATGGAGTGCTTCATGTGCTGCCTATCCACAGAGTTAAATCGTATATCTTTAGAAAATTCTGTCTTTTGGAAGTGTGTTCTATGAAGGTTTTTATGGCAGAGAGATCATAGATGCAGGCCATGATGGTAATCTGACAGTACGGGCCCATCTTTTAGCTAGAGAAGGAATGAGAAACACATATGAGGAGACACTTAGTGTAGAAACTAGAAGACAAATGTAAGGAGCTGTTAAGTAGACTGGAGAGAGAGATGCTACAGTGTTGCTGACAAGCCAGCTCAGAAAGTTCAGGCATAGGGGCGTAGCATCACCATAGTCTGCTAAGCGATTACAGAGAGTGAAATAAAAAACATCATTAGGCGATTTCTTCGGTTAGTAAACTTAACATTTGCAGAAAGGGATGTAATTTGCATCAAAACTCTCTAAAGAACTACACCAAGTTCTTCAAAAAGTTCTTCAGGAAGCCAGGAGAAAGCACATCTGTGAACTGGGTGCCCAGGCCCTCGGCTGTGCAGTATTCCCAACACCCTGCCCTTCTGGCACTTGGATACTCCTGGGTACCACGGGACCCAGAGAGCCACCTCCTCCTCCTCCTGCACCCCTTCCTTCTCTCACAGCACTCTGATTAGTCCCCAGCTTTCCCACACCCTCTCTGCTTGCCCCACATATAAGTGCACACTCCATCATCACCTGCTTCCTGCTGCCCCAGGTCCTTGTGCTCACGGGCTGGGCAGCCCGGGAGGCCCAGCTCACGGGCTTCCACAAAAACCTTGTCTGAATGTTTGCTTCTGGAAGCACAAGGCCCTGTGCAAGTGCTGCAAGGGGCTGCACAGGACAGCCGCAGTCAGGGAGGGCTGGGCTGAGAAATCACAGAATCAGCTGGGTTGGAAAAAACCTCTGAGATCATCGAGTCCAACCTGTGGCTGAACACCACCTTATCAACCAGACCATGGCACCAAGTGCCACATCCAGTCTCTTCTTAAATGTCTCCAGGGACAGTGACTGCACCACATCCCTGGGCAGCCCATTCCAATGTCTGGTCACAATTTCTGTGAAGAAATCCTTCCTAATGTCCAACCTAAACCTCCCTGGCACAGTTTAAGACTGTGTTGTCTTGTTCTGTCACTGATTGCCTGGGAGAAGAGACCGACCCTCCCCTGGCTACAACCTCTCCTCAGGTATTTGTAGAGAGTGATAAGGTCTTCCATGAGCCTCCTCTTCTTCAGGTTAAACAACCCCAGCTCCCTCAGCCGCTCCTCAGACTTGTGCTCCAAACCCTTCACCAACCTTGTTGGCCTTCTCTGGACCCAGTCCAGCACCTCAACATCCTTCCTAAACTGAGGGGCCTAGAACTGGACACAGTGCTTGAGGTGCAGCCTCACCAGTGCAATGATGGTTTCCTTCATTTTCAGCTGTTGTGAATTAATTTGAAAGAAGGCATAACACTAATTTTGTTTTATGTACATAAATAAAATGTAATTCCCGTGCACATGCTGTGTATATGTCACACTGTGCTTCATCTTACCCAAAAGGCCAAGACATGCAATGTTTATGGTCCTGAGATAGGAAGTATGACGGGATTTGCAGCTTCAGAAGACAAATGCCATTTTTAATCAGGTTTAACACATCTTAACAATAATTTTCAGAAGGTCACTGCCTGAGACCTTGGTGCTACAGGTGCTGAAATCTCAATTGAGGGGAAGGAGAGGGACAGGCGCCGATCTCTCTGGCAACAGGAGCCGAGGGAATGGTCTAACATTGTGTCAGGGGAGGTTTAGGTTGGTTATTAGAAAAAGGTTCTTCACCCAGAGGGTGGCTGGGCACTGGAACGGGCTCCCCAGGGCAGTGGTCACAGCAGACAATGCAGGCAGGCACGTGCTGTTGTTCCTGGCGTGCCCGGTGCAGGGCCAGGAGCTCAACCGGATGATCTCTGGGGGTGCATTCCTACTACGAGTACCCTGCGATGTGGGGGCGGCTCACTGCGACTGCCGCTCCCTCTGATTCCCTTTGTCCCACCTCGCCCCGTGTCCTCCCCGGATGTGTTTCCCTGCGCGATGACCGTGCCCTGCCGCCCAGGGGCACGCAGGCTGCTCCGTGCTGCCTGAGCCCGGCTTGAGCCCGGCTCGGCCTCGGGCTCCCCCTCCCCCCCCCTCCCCTCCCTCCCCCTCTTCCTGCCTCTCGCTCCCGCCCTTCCCGCCGGGATGGGCTCCAGCCGCCCCAGTCGCGCCCCCTGGCGGCGGCGGCGCGCCCCGCAGGCCCCGGGGGCGGGGCTGACCAGGCCCCACCCCTTGCCCCTCTGGGAGAATCCATTGCCGGGGGGAGCCGGGACGGTGCCAGGGAGGGACTTGCCGGGCGTCGCCGCCTGGAGCGCTCCGGCAACAGACGGCGGTGTCCACCGGGCTCGCCGTCCCGNGGGCCGGGCCCAGCCCCGCCCGCCGGAGCCGCCGCCGCCGCTGCCGCTGCCGCCGCCGCTGCCATGGAGCCGCACCGCTGGCTGCCCCTGGAGGCCAACCCCGACGTGAGTGCCCGGCCACACAGCCGGCCCGCGGGGGGACGGCCGGGCTCGGCGTCGCCGCCCCAGGGGCGGCAGGGGACGGGGAGGTGGGGGGCGCAGCCCGTGCGTCCGACCGGGGTCTGAGCTCGCTGTTGTGTTCTGCTTTCTTTTCAGGTCACGAATCAGGTAAGCAGCTTTTGTTCGGAGTAACCTCTCTGCGGCTCTGGGCCCGGCCCCTGTCGCTTTCATGTGCGAAAGGCTCCTGGCTCTCCGAGGAGAGTGCCCCCTCCTCTGGCTCGGACCGCGCTGGGAGCTCTCACCCAAAGGTACCATGGGAGAGAAAGGGGAAAAACCACTCCGAACAACAAAAAGGCAGTAAAAAGGCGATAATTGTGGCCTGGCTATTCGTGTAGTGAAATCTTAGGTGTGTCGCAAGGTGGGTTTTTATTCGTTAATTAGTGATTAAAATATTATGTATTTATATGTGCTCATGTGCCAGTAATGGACACATGCATGGTGGGTTTATGCACGTGGATGGACCTGCTTCCATCGCTGGGCCACGCTCTAACCCATCCTCCTCTGGCTCATCCTAAGAAATAATGTCATCTTGCCATATCTGCACTTTGCTGCTTATGCAGGACCACATTGGTGTGATTTGTTGTTGCTGTGTTTGTTGGTGTGGTGGGACCCACACCAGAGAAAGGAAGCTTGTTCTGCTCCACAAAGCAATGCTCGCGCAAAGTCAGCGTGGCTGGAAGGGGATCGCACGTCCTCCAGCCCTCCCTGCATCGTGTTCTCAGTGGTAATTCCTCAGCAAGCATTAGAGGTCAGATGCTGATTTTGTCAAGCCCGTTGATAACGTTCGAGATGGTGTTTAAGCCAAAAGTCTCTGAAGCTTCCAGCAGTAACATTTCATTCTTAAAATTATGTTCTTAAAAGTTCATTGTTGAAATATTTTGGAAACTAGGAGTTTTTGTGTGTGAAGAGTGTCGTGTTTAGGGTTTTTTGTTGTGGTGGCTGTAATGTACAAACTGCACCTGCAGGAGAGTAAAGGGTTATTTGACGCTGGGTCACGTTGTACTTTACAGTTTCCTAGGGCAAATACTTTTACAATTCTTACAGTATTGCTGCTGTGGAGCAATTTGAGATGTCTGTAATTCTGGTCTCCTGAGTTAAAATTGACCACCTTTCCTGGGGAGCCCTTCTTGAACATGTGCTGTAATTTCCTCACACTTCTTTTTTTTTCTTCTTCTTTTTTATTTTTAATTAATTTTGAAATACAAAGACTAAACTCCAGTTTGGAAGAAAATAAGTGTGAATTAGTGACTAGTAGAACTGAACATTTTCTGACTTCCCAGGTGTTGAGATAAGCTCATTGTGGTACAAATTAAGTTCTCAGCTGTAAAATAGAAATTAAGGAGGAAAAACTAGTGACTTCTGTTTAATCTGAAATCCATCAGTAGAAGAACATTAATGAACAATTCTATGTCTGTTCAAAATCCATTTCTCTTGCCTGTTGGCTTTGCATTGGTGACAGATATCTATCAGTTGTGGATGATTATGGATTATAGGAATTCACACTTCACAAGAGATTTCTTGTTAACATTTCTGTGTAGAAGAGGCCACTTGAGACCAGTTAGAGTTCCTGAGCAGTCATTACTGAGCAGGGGTTGTTACTATGTAGACTGAGAGGTGTATATTTAAAAGCAAAGAGGGGGAGCATTGAATATGAATACACCTTGCCTTTGCCTTATTAGTCATAGTTCTTTTAATCTCATCAGTACAGTGGTGATCTGTGTTACAACACCTCTGTTGGTCACAGGTTACTCATATCCTGCTTATGCTTAAAACAAAATAATAGTAATTTGAGGTTCAAATGAATTTGCAAACCCATTTTTAGAAAATCCTGTTGAGGTAATTGCAAGGACAGATATTTTTTGCACTACTCTGTAAAATATTCCAGGGGTCTTCAGGATTAAAAAAACCCCAGTGGTGTGTGCCTCTACAAACACTAATAATTGTGTCTGGTAGTAGTTTAATACATGCTAGGTATGGTAGTGAACTCTTAGACAAAAAAAAAAAAATCCAATGGCCTGTAGGATGCATGGGTTCTTAAGTCTTAGATTGCAGTTAGAACTCTGATTACAAATTAACAAATGTTTAGGCCATTTTGATTATTGTAACTGGATCATATTAATCCCTTTTTAAATAGTAACTAGAAGTGTACTAAATGCAGGTTCATTTGTTTTTACCATGTTCATACTGTGTGCTCTTTAGTTTTAAAATAAATGTTGTAAATTTGAGTTTTTGTGGTAGAGATTCAGGCAATAATGGAGAAGAACTGGTATTCCCAGTTACAGGGTATGTGAAATCGTTCAAAGATATCTCAGAAGTTTTTCTGTATATAAAGTGTTTATATTGTAATAAAAGTCTAGGATTTTCTAAATCCTTAGTGTATATAGAACCTCTCTTTGTGCCCATTACTTAAAGCTTCCGTAACCGACTGGTGAGGGTGAACAGGCATATTCTTCCTTCATTTTAAAGACTTCCAGTGACAGTGACTCATTCAGGACGCCACAGCCACGTATCTTTAGTGATGATTCTAAGAAAGAATGTAGCCGGGTTAAATGTACCACGCAGTGGTAATTGTAACAAGCAAAGTCAGTAGTTAAGTGTACCCTACAGTGCTAATGTGCTTGTCACAGTATTTGGGTTTTTCTCCTTCGCTTCTACAGTCTGACAGAATGAATCGTTCACTTCTGATACAGAATGAGTTGATGATTCAGCATTTACAAAGCTTCACTTTGTGTACAGTGATGACAGGGAATGGCTTCTTCTCTTTGACCTTCAGCTGGGGGCCCTGCCATGACCCTTCTTCCTGAATTTCTTATGGCTCCTTCCTCACTAATGGGAGAGAGAGAAGGCAAGAAAATGGTGTTTATCTGCCTACTGTTTACCATGTGATGCTTGTCTGTGTCTTGTTCTCAATTTCTTCTGACACCCCAAAAAAACCAGACTACATGCAAATTTTTGGAGTGAAAAGATCAGAACACAAGCTGATTGTTCTTCATCATGATGTTGCTTCAGTCTGGCTTGCAATGCACAATTGATTGTTTAGCAAGCATGGATAAACAAAAGAATAGCATTGGTGAATATCCTTCTTGATCTCCCACCTGTTTTCATTGTCTCTTCCCTTTCACCTCACACATTCCGAAAAATATCCTTACTTCCTGAATAAGGTACCATTTCAACTCCTGCCTTTGTTATACCCAGGTAAGGATAGAGAAATGGGCTGCATCTGATTAGTGCTCAAAGGTAAACTGTTGAGAGTTGCTGTGGCTAGGGCTTCATTTGTCCCATAGAGCAAGAACTTCCTGATTCTCAGTTCCAGCATTACTTTCAGGCCTTTGTTCCTGTTTATTTTTGGGGGCTTTTTTTTTAAGCCATTGAGGTATTGAGAGTCTTCTACATGAAGAGTTGTATCTTAGCCCGTGAACATTCTTGACAGGTGTGATTTTAAAGATCACAAAACATTGAGCAACTGGCAGAAACTGGCTGCAGCCAGTCTTCACTCGTTCATGGAACACATGTCTTCAGTGTGTCAGGCAAATGCAGAGATTATTTCAGTGTCTCAGAAACAGACTGTAGTCATCCTAAAAGATCTTCCATTTTCTGAACTCTGAAGCACTATTCCAGAAGCTTTCCCAAAGGAAAGCCATGCTGATCAAAGTAACTGAAAAGGCAGAGTGCAGGATTCCTGAGGTACACTGGGGAGTCGTACTCGTAGATGAGCTCCTGTGTTGGAGTGGCAGGATGTTGGATGTGGAGAAACACAGATGTCCTGAAAATGCTCAGCTAAACTTAGGGTTTTTTCCTGATGAGGGAGTGGAGTTTAACTCTTCTGTGCTAAGTGAAGTGAAGTGAAAACAGTGGAGATAGTGTACATGTTTGTAAACCAGCTTGTTATTGTGGGTGCAGAAAGTGGAAACCCGGGACTGCGTGTGTGTGTGTGTTTCTGTGAGGACAGAAAGCCTTCCACAGAGACACAAAAGAGGGAGTGTTGGGGCTGAATAGAATAAGCACAAGGACGAATATGAAGGGATTGTAGATGTCCACTTCATAAATGGCTTGTTCTAGTTTCAAATATCTGCATCTCTGTAGCCCTCTCATGAGTTTAAATAGTTAGAGATGTTGCAAAGGAAAAATTGTAACTTGTTCTGGGGTTCAGAATATTGTTTATGTGAATAGTTGAAAGATGGATTTTGATCTGTCTTTGTATGTTCCTCAGTAACTGAAAGAGAACTATATATTCTTCTATTTGTACCTGCCACTTCTGGCCTTTTCTTATGATCTTTCTTGCCTGTTTCTTGTAACAAGGAAACCATTACTGTCTTGAAGACAGAATGGGGTGCTACTGACTGGAAAACAAGTGGCAGTGGTTCACAACTTATACTATCTTGTTGCACTGAAAATGCTGTTCCTCACTTCCACATTTTCCTTTCCTAAAAAACCAGCAGAATCCATAGAATCCAGTTGTTCTGGTAAAACCACAAAAAAGAAGCACATATTGCAGCTTACTTAGAGGAGTGAATTGATCCAGCTTGTCCCTATTATGAACAACCTTTGAGATCACAGGAACAGGTCTCCTAAGTGTTTTTCACAGTCCTGTTCTGAGCCAGTGGCTCAGTAGCTGCCCTTCAGGACTTTGCTGGAAGCATTGTACAGCTCTCGCTCCTGGGATGGTTTCAGAGGAAGCCTGGGACAGCTGGTTAGTCCAGTTCTCTGTGTGCTTTGCATTGCTGCCTGTGGGATGCCTTGGATGCAGCACACAGAGCAGTGCCTGGACATACTGGGTATTAAGTATTGAAACTGCTTTGCAGAAATATTAAAAACACATACCTGCCATTGTGGAGAACGGGAGCACTAATTGTAGGTCAGTGCTTCTCTTTTAGACACCCTAAAGAAGGAAGCACAGTTGGAAGGATGAGAATTTTGTGGGTGTAAGTTTTCTCACATTTTCTCATGTTGAAAGCGTTGTTTGTCCCTCCTTCATTGCGATTTTGAAGAAAAAAAATTTTGTGATGATGACAATAAACGGGCTATATTCTTCAAGCTTTCTTATGAGGTCCTGAAATAGAGAGCTCAAGGATATTAAAGAGTTTGTAATAGATCTTGAATTTCCTAAGGAAGTCTATTATATTAGAGCATCTCCTGTTTGAGCAAGATCATATTGTGGCCATCCTAAGTTAGGAGTGGATGGTGAAGAAGAATAATGCAGCTTGTGTAAGTTCCAGCCATCTCTTTGCTCCTCGTGTGCCTTTTGGCCTGCTGTGCTGAGCTGAGGTTTCTACAGCTGCTGCATATGACTGATTGATGCCTTCTCCAAAGTTTCTTGAAATGTAATTCTTTCATTTTAATTCTATAAATGTCATTATAAATGAATGAAGAAATATATCCTTGTAATGCTCTAGCAATAAAATATTGTTTGGGTAGTTCCTTGATTTTTTAGAAAGGAATTTCACTTCAGAAATGGACTTGGTTTTGTTATGTGCTTCTAGGAATGATGTATAAAGAATTGAAAGCAAAATATTGTGCATTTATATTTTTAATATAGATTAGTTTAATAAGAATTGGATACTTTAATGGTTCATGATCATTTAGAATAGGAGATAGGCTGGAAGGGACCTTTCGTGTTCTGCAGACCAACCATGATCTGTTCCAAACAGATTCTCAGCAACCTGTCCAGTTATGAATTTTTCAAAAGACAGATTCCACAGCCTCCTGAGCAGCCTGCGCTAATGTTTCACCATGTTTGTAATTTTTAACATTTATTTTTACATGCCTTCTTTATCAAGTACAGCCTCTGTTTCACATTGTTTTACTGTGCACTGCTGAGATGATTCTGTCTTCATCCTCTCTACACTTTCCCTTAGTTAAAGCCAGTAATAATCAGGAAAAAAAGAAGGACTTTCTGGAATACTGTGGGCAAAGAGAAGTTAATAGGAAGTGTAGAGAAAGGGGGGATGTAATTTCAAGTGGTGTTTTGATAATGATTAGCAGGACCAGTGAAAAACCAGGAAGTGTTTTTCAGGAAGGTATTTTAAAACAAGAAAAGAGACAACCAAAAATATGGCAACAGTCAGTAAAAATAAAGTCTGAAGCAGTTAATACTAAATACAGATGTGTGGGAGGTTTTGTGTTGTTTCCTTCCCAAGCTCCTGTAAGACTTCTGTAATATAGCCTAGTTGTTGTTTTTTTTTGTTTGTTTTGTTTTGTTTTTAAATTTTTCTCTTCTAAGGTAAATGGTCAAAGACCTAAAAATTAAGGATAGTCAGCAGTGTGATAAGCAGTGTCTGAGAAAGAGAATTTGATACTCTCTCACAGAGATCTAGAGAAATAAAAAGCTGCTGTGTTATGTTATGGCTACACAGTATCCTAGTTAAGAGAAAGTAAGCAGCTGAAGGTGAGTAAGCCTTTGAAGTACCATAGCTCTTCTCTCCAGTAGAATAAAATTGTTTGGGTAATCCCTGAGTAATCTGAATACAAAGCAGCAGAGGTTTCTCCCTGTAAGTGGGAGACTGCTGTCCTAAAACAGGAATGATTTTGTCAGTGGAGTAGGGGTTGCTTCACCTCCTGGTGCCTGACTGACTCTTGTTTGTACCAAAGTCTTTGCCTGGCCTAAGAAACAGCCAGAAAATGACTGAGGGAGGGGGAAGAAAAAGCTTAATGTAGGTATATCTAAGGTATTAGTGTAACTTAGCAAAATTGAAGCTATTGTGTGTGACACTTCTTTTTCTGACCTTCCTGCGTTACATCTAATATGGATTTTTGTCCCTCTAAAGAATTTTACCTGGTTCCTAACAACTTTTTATTACTACAAAATTTCTTCTCCCTCACCTTGCTAAATACAGTTTTGGCTTGTTCTTGCCCATTCAGAACACAGTTGCCCAAGGTTACATACCTGGCTGTCATTAACTGAGCTCTATCTATCCCCATTAGAAATTGGCTCCATGTATTTATTTTAAGTATTCTTCCCATCCTGTCATCTGTTGTTCCTTTGTTGCCCAACTGTCAGTCTCTTACATGGGGCTTATGCCACACAGTTTTTAACATCTACTTAATTTTTGAAGGATATTTCAATCTTTGTTTTTCCAGGCCTGAATGAAACCTTCTTGATATGCAGAGCAATATCTTCTTTGCCTTAGTGTTTCCCTTAGTGTTTTGTTTTATTTTTTTTTTTGCAATAAAGTTTTTAGGTTGGTTGTGTGTTAAGGTTGCTGCTTGTCAGACTAAGCCTTGGCTCCTGCTGTTCTCTGTAGTGCTGACCATCATTTCTTGCCATTGCTCTCATTGTTTAGTAGAAATTACAATTTATTTGATAGTAAAGTTTCTAGGTAGTATTGTTACAGAAGTAGTACAAGGTACCCTATATCTGTGGAGTTTTGGTTATGTTGAATTCTTTATTCAGGAGTTTGAAATGCTGTAATGCTTTAGTAAATAGTGCTGGGAGTGTTTCCACTTCCCTTTCTTAGAGACTATTTAAATACATGAAACAAGGGATTGTATTGTGTCTTTGTTAGCACTACAATTTATTCAGCTTTATTTATTAAAACTTAAATCTCATCTATTCTCCTTAAATTTTGGAAATTATGGCTTTTTGCAGTGCATTTTACATTGTAAATGCTCTGCTATGCTTCTTGAAAAGACAGGTAGTTATATGAATGTAATCATTTACTGTTATGCTGGTTTTTTTCTTTTCCAGTTCCTTAAACAATTAGGTATACATCCTGACTGGCAATTTGTAGATGTTTATGGAATGGAACCAGAACTGCTTAGCATGGTGCCAAGGCCTGTATGTGCAGTCCTACTTCTCTTTCCAATAACAGAAAAGGTAAATGTTTATTTATAAATAGTTAATTCATGTAATTCATTGTAATTCATTTGTAAATGAAATGGGAATGAACAGTTTGAATCTTGTACTTTGGTGCCATAGTAGAATCAAGATGAGATTGAAGCTTTATTCAGGAGACTTCTTAATTAAAAATAACACAACAAAATGCTTCCTTCAGAACCACATTTTGAAAACCTTGCATGTATTTGCTGATTACTTTTCAAATTACTATGTGAAAAGCCAATGGAGAAACACAGAGAAATATACCTTGTATTTTTCTATTACAGACAATTTAAGGCTTCTTTTTAAATATGCACTGTGAAATGGCTCAATTCTGCTATTTTTAGCAGAAAGCTACAATAGCATAAGCAAAATAAGAGGCAGAGTGGAGGACTCTATCAAATGCAGCTCATTTCTGAGTTTTCATCCTGTTGCACTGACCAAACTTCAATCCACCTTCAGTTCAGTCCTGTGTTGATACGGCTTTTGCTTCTTGGGACAAGTGGGCTGTATTGCTAAGATGAAAGAGAATTTCTCCCCCTTCTTTCTCTGTATTAGACTTTGAAACACTTGGTTAAACATTCAAGTTTGCTTGTTTTGTGTCATCATAATGCTTCTACATAGTGTTATTTGTATTCTTTCAATTTATAAAAATGCCATGTGATTGACCTTACCTCAATCAAAATGTTTGAAGTGAATCTGCCCAAACTTTATTCTTTAATATGTCTCTCAAAAAGAATATGTGGCTTATAAGGGCAAACCACTTAGCTATTAAAGCCTAACTTCTGCAATATAAAATATGTTTAAATACAAAGAAGAGTGATGGGTCAGTCTCAGTTTCTCCAAAGCAGCTATGCAGGCAGTCCTTTTCAAGCTTTATTTCAGCCGCCTTGATAGTTTTGAACCTAAGCAAGCTCTTAACTTGTGTGTCTTCAGGAAATGTCCTTTATGTCATCTTTGAGGCATTTTTTTTTCTGTGCTATTGTTTGTGTCTGGCTGCTTGAGCTACAGGTCTGAGCTTCTTCCGTGACTGTCACTTTTGTGTTGCCTCCCTGCTTATGCAAACCTTCGTTTTAATGAGTTATGGGAGCATCATCCTGTAGGAAAGGAAAATCTTCCTCTTGTTCCAGAAGGCATATCCAATTTCATCTTGAAGAAGCATATGACAAACAAAACTAGAGGAAAAAAACATGCTCGTTCAGGTTTGACCACTAGCCGAATATTCAGCATGCTAATCCTTCTGAAACATAAAGGACACGAGCATTTCTATCAGTTTTTTAGCCTGAGTCTGTGAAAGCTGAGTCTTTCATGTGAAGTCTCAATGGTCTGAAGCTTTTGTTGTTCAGTATGAACTTCACAAGACCCCGGAGCACTATTTTATATTTCTAGAGTAGTTTTCCTTTCCTCAGCCTCCCTTTCAAAATGACCTGTAATATTATGTTTTTATTTAATTTACTATTTATTTATGTTTCTTGGCTGTATCTACATTTATGGAAGTGTGCCTCTTAATTAATTCTGCTGCCTTTGTAAACACTTTTCTAACATATCTGTTCTTCTGTCTGAGGTTCTGTTATTTTTCCAAGTTTCCTGCATATCAATTTTCTTGAACTTGCTTTTAGATGTGGATACTCTTCGTTAACATACAGATAATTTTAGGGCTGTTGTCCACTTTAAAGGTCCCTGACTTTCGTGGTCTGCATTGTTGGGTGTAGACAAAGTGAATATTGTGTTGACTATTTTGGACATGGTCTAATGAATATAAATCATGGGATAGCTCAGGTTAGGAGGTGATCTGGTCTGCCTCTTGTTCAAAATTGTATTTTTGGCAATTTGGCAATTGTATTTTTGTAAATTCTTAGCATTTATTTATGGCCATGGAGTTTATTTTGGTTGGCAGGGAATGTATGGTAACTATATTGTTTACCTTCTCTACTCTGAACTTTTTGTCTGGCTAAGCCTATTTTTTGTTAACTTGTAGAGAAGTCATGCCAAATTAAAATGCTGTTTAATGATCTTGCTGTTACTTAGGCTATTCGGAACACTGAGACAACCTACAAAGTGTGGAATAAGATGCAGGAAAAATTTCTTAGTTTCGTTTGTCTCTGACAGGAGTCTGAGGGAAATTTGTCATGAGTTTTCAGGAAGGGTTCCTTGATAATATTCTCCATTTATGCTTTACTTTTGTCATACTTAGATAAAAAGCTCAGCTACTTCCATATTTTTTTGTCTGCAAAAGTACTTAGTAAAAGAGGCAAAGGAAGAAGAATTGTCTGGAACACTTGCAGATTTCTTTCTTTTTCTGTTTGAAAACAAAATTTAAAAAAAACAACAACCAATCAAAAATCCAAACCAGGCAAATCCAACCAAAAAGCCTAGAAACCAATCCTCCCCAAAAGAACCAACAAACCACAGCAAACAAACAAACAAATAATCCCACAAAAAATGCCATTGGGGAGTATAACAGAATAGTAAATTATGATCTGTATAAAGCAAGTACTTTAGATTGTTCAGTAAAGCTAAATTATTTTTTACTACAGGAAATAATCATTTGCTTTATGGCTTTTGAAGGACCTGTTTTGGGCTGTGGGTGTTATATAAATCTTATTTTACATTCCTGGGAAAAATGAAATGCAGCAACAGAACTTGTAAGAATGCTTCATGATGATGAATCACCTGAAGTGTTACAGTTTTCTTGATAGCACTTTGAGACCTCTGTCCTTAAAAACCTTTTGTTGAATTGAAGAGAGATGTTGGCAGGTGCTGAGATCAAGGAAATACTGTAAATACTTTTGAAGTTACGTTAGATTACACATCTCAAAATGATGTTTCAAGTGTGACTGTTTTTTTGTTAGTGTCAAGGCATTGGTTTAAGAAACAATACAGAACCGTTAAGGTAAGTAAGTTTACATTTACTTGTTGGACCACACACGTTATGCATTTCAATTTACAGTATTATTCAAGCAAAAATACTTTATGAAAAGCAACAGCTAACTAATGTGGCTATTCTTACTATTTGTTAAATGTCTCTAACTTTCTTTCTAGTATGAAACCTTCAGAACAGAAGAAGAAGAGAGAATAAAAGCCAAGGGGCAAGATGTGAAATCATCAGTGTATTTCATGAAGCAGACCATTAATAATGCTTGTGGAACAATTGGGCTAATTCATGCTATTGCAAACAACAGAGATAAAATGAACTTTGGTGGGTCTTTTTGGTGGGGTCTTTTTGGTGGGGTCTTTTTGGTTGGGTCTTCCCTTTCTTCCCAAACTGTGGGAAGCCATGGAGGGGAAGAATATGTTTTGTACTGCTTTGTCTCAATATTACCATTCATAAAAGATGAACTCTATTCAAAATGCATTTCTACCTATAATTACGAAAGTATTTTATACTAATTGATGAACTTATACTAATTCATGAACTAAAGCACTTGAAACATTGCAAACTGCATTAGGTAGAAGTTCCTCTTGTAGTCAGACTTCCGTGTCTTACAGTGTAATTCTATTGTCAAATCTTGTGTTGGATTCTGCAAGCTTTGAATGGAGGTGAAATTAAAACATGACACTAATTATGCCTTTTTTTTTTTTTTTTAAGAAACTAATTCTTCACTGAAAAAGTTCCTAGAAGATTCATTATCTATGACTCCTGAAGAGAGGGCCAAATATCTAGAAACTTATGAAGTTAGTATGTGTTTTTAACTTCATTTAAAATGGTATAAGAATTACTTGCTTAAGCAGGCAGTGTCCACAGGACTTGACTCGGTAAAGCACCTAAACAATTTGGTGAGCTTGTGATGAGACAGTTACTACAAAGAAAGCTCTGCTTTGATATTTTCGAGTGTTCCTGCCTGCCCATAGCTCAGTCAGCAGAATGGATTTTGTCACTGTTCCTCATCCATATTAAGTCACTGGCTTAGTTTAAAATTACTTTGAAATGCATGAGAACTGTGTGCATAGTCGTCTTTTTTTGGGTGCAGTTTAATGGCCAGCTATGGCTAAAGGGTGGTTCTTCTGTTGCCCCTTTTCACTTGTGCCTTCTAGTCATATCTCTATGGCCTTAGCAGTTGAGGCACACAAAAGCGCTGATTTGACTGAAATAGGATCTCCTTCCCCCACTCCCGCAAACAATGAGATGAGCTAGCTGAGAAGGTGGTTAGCCACATCATTAGTGCTGTTTGAAAGGATGTGACACAAACATCTGGCCAGTGGTGGAAGGAGAACAATGTGGTTGCTCCTGATGGCAGATGATCCTCTTTGAAAATGAAAACCTTGATGATTTCTAAATCTGAGTTCAATTTAAGCTTAATGTGAAGCCCTCAGAAATATGAGTGTTAACATGTGGCTGAAGGAAGTAGTAACAAACAGAAACAGCAGAGTTTTGATAACATCTTCTATAGAAATGTTGAACACAAAATATCTGATCAGAGCTTCTGTCTCAAATATTTTGTCTGCTTAAGAAGTGATAGATAACAAAAGCACTTGCTTGTGGTATTTTCTTTGTGTAAAAGTGCTATTACAAACTTAGGATATTTGATCTGAATTGACTATAATGAAACTGAAATGTTGGTCCTTGGATGTGGAGATTGTTTATTATTTATTTATTACAAGCCTGGAACGAAAATATTTACATCTATGGCATTTGATAAAATGAAGAGCATAAGTGGATCTTAAAACACTGAAAGTCTCTCATTTAAAGTCTGATTGAAATATGTTTTAATTTTAGGCTATTCGTGTCACTCATGAATCCAGTGCCCATGAAGGTCAGACCGAGGTATTAATTTTTTGAAAAAGTCTACTTTGAATTTTACATTTGACATGAAGCAAATCATTTATTAAATATTTGCACTGAAATTGAGGTTACTGCTTGGTTTGCAATATTGTGTCATGAGTCCAAAATCAGGGCACAAAGTCAAGTGGCATTGTTGTGGGGAAAACCAAACATGAAGGGTGTTTTTTCTGTTTGTTTGCATTGGGGTTTTTAGCTCTTATATAACATGGAAGATCTTCTCAAGCTTTGTTTTAGACTAAAACAGGCAGTAATAGAATTTTTAAGGAAATGTGAGGTTTGATGTTATAAATTTTTAGGTAAGATCTGTAAGATCTATAAGATGTAAGATCTATAGTAAATCATACAAGTGGAACAAACATGAGAGTCTGAAAAGCTTTATTTCAGGAAAAGAAATAGTACAATACTTGGTTTGCAATTGTGTATGTGCTGTTTGTATACAATACAAATTCAGATAAATTCTCACTAATACATATGTTTAAAAGCATTTATGCCCCAACAGATCGTGTGATATGGAAAGAAACCTAAAAGCCAACAAAAAAACCCAAAAACTTGAATATTCAATATTTTTCTGCTTCAGTCATACTAAGTCTGTTTTCTGTCTTTCTGGTTCAGATTTCAGTATCTGTTCTGCAACAAAAAAAAAAAAAAGAGGGTTGCTAGCACTGCTTTGTTTGACAAAGAGAGAAACCCTTCTGTGTTGGGCTGTGACTCTGGTGACTCATCTATTTTATGCTCTTTTTGAAATACAGTAGGTGAGGTTTTCTTTCTCTTGTGCAGTGTTTTCTAAACAATGCAGTGGAAAGCAAAGCAGTCCTTTTTTGTTCCCCCTTACCCTATATTGGGAAATGAAAAGTAAGAGCATTGTTTTAACTATTTCTGTTAACTCAACTTGATTTGTGGTATTTTCCTTAAAAAAACCACACTGCTTTCTCTTCTTACCTCTTTCTCTAAATTAATCAAGGTTCAATATATCAAGAAAAAACATCGGAACAAATTTGTATACTTCTTTTTCTAATTTTTTTCCAAATGAGTCCTTTTCTAGATATTCTTTGCAAGCTCTGTAAGAAAGATTATTCCAACAAGTTGAGGCAGGCTGATCCTAAGATCCTTGTGTAAGAGATAAACTTCTTCAGTTGTTTCGGTGTGACATTCATCCAGGAAATGATCTGAGTGCCTTGTTCTGACAGATATTATGGAATGATTGGGAAAGGAAATGCAAGGGTGCTGTGTTCTGAGAGTCTTTGTGAAGATTCAGGAAGCATCTTAATTGATGATGGAATCTTCTAATAAAGGACAGTTAACTTCTTGAACTTCCACTAATTAATTTATTTAACTGATCAAGATAACCACAGTACAAAAGATTATTAATTGTGTGGAAAGATGGAGATTGTTTTTCCATAATAAAAAAATTACAAGATTTTCTTAGCAGTCATGTCTAAACTCAAATATTGAATAGGTAGTTTCCTTGCCAAATATTTATTATTACATTTTGTGTAACTGTATCTGGAAATACTTCAATAGGGATATTCTTTAGACTGGTAAAATAACTTTTTCCTGTCTTTTTATTTCCAAAGTTGAAATAGTGCAAAGACTACATGCATTTCCCAGGACCATTTTTTCCGAATTGTTCTAATCCATCAACCAAGGGGGGAAGAAATAAATAAGATGTCTTTCTGGAACATCTAAATTGCCTGGAAATCCTGTCCTATGTCTGGTAGCGAAACAGGCAGCAAGGCCTCCCCTGTTATCTGTACCTGAGGAATTGCTGTACTCTAAAGTATTATTCTTTTTAAGCAAAACAAAATATGAAACATGAATTTGCTGAGAATTGTAATTGAGAGTTGGGATGAGTTAATCTCCTTGTCTTTTTCCTTCCACTGGTACATTTTAAATGTAGTGGTTGAAGGGACTGATGAACAGCATGACTTTGAAGGTCCCAAAGTTACTGTATACAGGTCACAGGAGATTGTTGACTTGTTCTGTGGGATAAGTTGGTAAGAAAGAGGAGAGCCCCATTCCTCCTGCGTATCTCTTTATTGTTACGATTATATTTCTGAGAATTTAAACTTCCTTTCAGAGCACTGGAAAGGAACATGGTTGCCTTCCTATGGCTCTGTTGGGTTTTTGTTCTCCCTCTCACCNAACACTTTTGCATCAAAATCTTTCCTTTGTGGAAAGTGGCTTGTTAAGCTGCTGAATGATAGTAGGTGCTGTAGCTTTGTGACCAAAACATTCTCTCTAAGTCTACAGATTTCAAGATTATGAAAACATGGAGGCCTACTTTTTCTTAGGATGATGAACTTGGCTTGCTTGCTTCAAAAGAATAGCCTGCTCTATGCATTGTTCTGTCCCTTAGATAGGGATTGCATATTACTGTCCACTAAAATTCTTCTGAAAATGTCGCTGAAGCTTAACTGTATTAGAATAATTTCCAAAAGTGGGCAGTCAATTTTGCTGATTTGGATTTAGTTAGGAAGTTTTGTAACTTCTTTCAAGATTCTGTTGTTTCCTTCCAGCATGCAAAACACACTATCACACCATTGAGAAAAGTTTTCCGAAGGTTTAAATATAGCACAGAGTACAGACAGGTTCTTTTCTGATAATAGTGTTTGGTTGGGGTTTTTTTACTGTGTTCTGAAGTCTCAGATACTTGAATTCAGCTTTTAATGCTTCTAAGTAAAGCCTTTATTCATTGATTGCTCCTGAGAAGTCTTGCTAAGTCTTCATAAGCTTTTTTATAATATCAGTGGCTAATTGGTTTTTACAATATGCTAGTGGATTTCTTGCTTTTGTTTCCATTTCATACATGTGGATGTTTAAAACCTCAACATTAAAGCAAGTCTAGCCAGAAATAAAAATTAGAAGTAATGGAATAACGCACTGCTGTCTTTCTAGTAACTGTGTTCTGTCATCTTGTCTGGTGGGTAGGATTTGTTTCTGTTTTAGGATAAAGACTTTGGGGGTAAAAAACCTCGCATTCGGCAAGATACTACTTGTATAACTTAAGTCATAGTGGGATTCTAGGTTCCAGTTGGCAATTGCTGGAAGAGAAGAGTTGGGGTGGTCCGTTTGCTTCTGGGATGTATCATTACTGTGTGATCTGTTTGGATGAACCATTAAGATGAATTGCTGTAGAATGTTCTGCTTTCATGGGTGCTTTACAAGTTTCTCAGCTTCAAAAACTGTGATTAATTTGTCTAGTTTAAAAATTAAAAAAGGCCATGTTTCTGTCCATTTTGTCTAACTTTCAGTGTTGCACTTAAAACATCTACAGACTGAATTATTAGACCTGAGTACTCTGGGGAGGTTTTTTATTAAATTATGCTATTTTTTTAAAGTGAAGTTTACTGAGTATTTATTAAACCACTTAAATATTTTCTTAAAAATAGAGATTTTTTAATTTTGTCTTTCAAGGAGATTAAACTTTAAAATCTGCTAAGCAGTTTTCATTTTGCTGCTTCAAGTTTGCAAATTAAAGGGGCTGTAAATTTGGACTTAGCCTTCAGGCCAGGTTTTGGCCCAGGTTCTGTTAATACTTCTGGATTCTGTGGCTCCATATCTCATGTCATTTATTTAGAGCAAATAAATAGATAAAGCAGTCCTTCTATGCCTAAAAAATGTAGGTCTGTTCAAAATTACTTTGGTCACAAGCAGTAAGATCTGGGACTGGTTCCACAAGAGAAGCATCATGTTGGCTTCAAGGGTGGCTTGATTCTGGTGGCGTGTTCAAGTACCATAATAAGGGCAATTGATGTAAGACTCCTGTAGTGGTCTTTCTTTTTAAACTTTATGCTGCTGAAGCTTGCACTTTCTCAAGTGACAGGTATTTCATATCCAAAGCTGCCAAAGAAAGGATATAGGTTTTTACCTTAAAGTTTCACAGACCCAGCTCACTCTTTTCTGTATGATAGCTCCTAAAAGGCAGGTATTGCTGAGACTGGAGCATGTGCCAGCTACTTATGATCCTCTTTGTTCTTCCGTGAGTCTTATGCTGAACATATACTCTTGTTTGTAATACCTAGGATGTCTGAAGGTAGACTTCCTAGGCTGTGGAAAACAGAATCTGTTTCTTGGAAGAACTGCACACACTTGTATGCTGATCCTTATGTTATTGCTTCGTGCTGAGCTGTGTTTGAGTTTTCCCATTTGTGTTTTTTTCTTCTTGTTCTTCCCATGCCTCTTTCAGCAGTTCAGGATCTGCTGAAATCCTGTGCTACCACACATCTTAACATTTCTGATACCCTCTTATGAAAAAACAAAACCACACCCCTCCCCTCCAAAAAACCACAGCCCTTGAAAAATACTAAAATGCTGTACAGTTTGTAGATCTGCATTAGCCATCTAATCAACAGTGATCAGTAAGTAGCAGTGTATAGCAGTGATTAGGATTGGGTTCATATCTAATTTTTTTCTAATTACTACATTGGGTTCCTTTCAAGGCAATTACAGTATCTATTTTCACATAATGGATTAGAAAATCTGAGGGGGAAATTTTTTGAAAATGAGAAAACATGTTATTACATGAGAGAGACTTCCAGGTCCAGAGTCTTCTGTACAGAAAATAGCCCTTTTGAATTTGGGATGGGGGAAGAAGCTTATTTTGTATCCTACCTACTCATTTGCATTAATAATTTAGAGTTATATTTTCCTGAGAATGTAGGAGAGGAGGAAAATGCAAAAGCACACTTGTTACAGAAGTAAAGCAGTAGAAGTTGTTTAGCTCAGGTAAACAGTGATATGGTCTGGTTGCTTGAGGGAAGTTATTCCAGGTAGAAAATATCTTTACTGACTCCCTTTTTATTCTACAATAATGTGAGTAGAAGATATTTTTGTTTTGCTGTCTTTTTATTGACAACCATATCCACTACTTTTGCAACTGTGCTTCGTTACAGCTGAGTCTTACAGTAAGGAAAATGGCAAGCTATGCTACATAAAGCTCTTTTTTGAAAGATTAATTGGCTTTTAGTCAAGGAATTAAATCTGGAGAATAATTTGTATCAATTTCTACATTTCTAAAGGCATTGGCACGCTCAGCTCTTTTTCAAGTGCTATTTTGGTAATAGTATCTGAAGTTTTAGCCAGCTGTGACTGTTGAAATTGTTTTGGATTGTCAGCTGACCTACAGTATCTTCTGTCTTCCGTGAGCTCATCCTGTAGCTTTGTTGGAGCTAATGTTGGCACAGAGGGGTTACGGGCGCACTACTGGGAAGAAGGGAGACTTAACAGATTCGATCAGCTTTTGCTTCTGTGGACAGCAAATCCCCAAGTAGTTGTGGTGTTAAGTAATTAGCAGGCTGTTAGTGCCACATCAAGGTATCGCTGTCTGCTGACAAATGGCTTTCCATATCACTTTTTGTTGTCTAGTTCAGATGATAGAGTTGAACTTTTTATGATGTCCTGTGGTACTTGCAGCATATGGAGCCACTTCTGTGTTTGAGGTTGAAATTTTTTTGAGCAGGGGAGTTTTAGCAAGGTTTATGCATTACTGCTTAGTAGAATGTGATTCGTGGTCTTTGGGAAGTTTACTTGTTTAAGTGTTACTACAGAATGGCTCAAAATTATGTTTCAATCAAGCAAATAAACACAAGTGATATGGGCACCTGAAATACCTGTGTTGGATATTGATTAGTAATAAGAGCTTTTTGTGGTTTTGTTCATGGCCTAAATTTTTAGGAGAAAATTAGGAGCACTTAGATGTGTGTTTTCTTTCCTTCTTAGAGGCTGTTCACAATGTCCAACTAAGTTAAGTTTAACCTACAGTGTTTGAGTTACTAGTTGTTATGAAAGAGAAGGAAAGCAACTGCTGTGTAAAATATATCCACTGTTAAGGGGGGCACAGACAATATTGCCTTTGGTTCTGTAACTCCTCTTGTTTGGGTGTTTTGTTTTTGTTATTTTAGTACATATTGTGCATCTATTTACCAACTGACAGCTTTTGCTACTAGAACTGTATGTTGAGCTAAATGAGGCTCAGAACTGATTTGGCTGAGTTGCTGCATCTGATCTGCTACTTAAAATGGAAACAACATTCTTGCACCTCGTTAGGGCTTAATCAAAAATACTGATAGTAGAAACATCAGCCGTTGAAAATCAGAACCGATGTTTATACAGAGAGTCAAAAGTCACAAACAAGAAGTCTCAGATGTTCACAAAAAATCCTGAAATACTTGCACACATCAGTAGGTTTACTTAGCTATACTTTTTGTTCACAAGTATTATCTGGAATATTTTTAACATGGATTGAAGCTAGCAGCCACTAAAAATGCTTCCACAGCTTGATATCTTCCTTAACTCAAAGCATAACTTCAAACTGTAGTCTGTAAACTTGTTTAGTGTGCCTTGAGAACTATAATCTTGCTTGGAATGTACTAGATGTTAGACTTTGATCACAGTAACAGTCGTTAACATTGGCAAGAACTAAGTAGAGTCAATGTAGTCTGTTACCAATTGCTATAAAACTTGAACTTTCAAAGGTCTCTCGTTCCCTGGGGGATTACAATTTATTGTTAGAGAAGAAACATGCAGAGCTTCCCTTTTGCTCCTGCCAAGAGCATATGGGGTGGGATTTTTTTCTTAAATCACCCATATTCCTCATTGTTTCTTCTGAATAATCCATAGTGTTCAAAAGAAACGTGTGGATCTTGGCAGAATATAAAATCGCTTTTATAACTGTTTTTTAGGTGATTTTTGTTTAACTTAGCATTACAGAACAAGCATGTAATCCTTCCTGTAAAGGCGGTGAAGTTGCCTAAAAATGTTAGCTATGGCTTTTTCTCTTTTACTGCCTGCACATTAAAAGTGTAAAAATGAGCTTACTAGAATCATGTGAAGTGTTTTGGAAATTGTACTTGATTAGTCCGTAGCTCATTGCATTGCCATGTAATGTGTCAGTGTTTGAGACATGCATTAATCTGATTTCCATACCGAGCAAATAACTAATAAGGCATTAATACACTATTGATCTGAATTGTTATTTTTGATCTTATGCTTAACTGTAAAATCTGTATGAAGGCATTCTGATTTCTAGGATGAAACATTACAATAGAGGATATTCGCACCCATAAAGCAACCCATGAATTTAAATAACAAGTTTATAAGAAGTAAATAATAAGTGAAAGTGACAAACTGTTTCTACAGTTTTGCATCTAACATCTCTATCAATCAATTGCTAAGTTGGTTTATCGTTTTCTTTTTTTTTCTTTTTTTCTTTTTTTTTTTTTTTTGCATCTCTCCAATCCATAATGCTTTCTGTGCTGTTCTTGCAGTGCCTGTGTAAGAGACAGCAAGCAGCAGGGTGTAGCCATGTGTGGCAGGTGATGGTTGAGTTCACATTCAGCCTCTTTCCCTCAGTCAAAAGAGAAACTGGTTTGGCTCTCTTTTATTTTCTTTATCCACCCACTAATTTAGGGGGAAAAAGTTATAAGAATTTACAATTTTTAACTCTTGCAACATTTTACCAATATGGCTGAAGATAGACAGTGGGCTAAAACTACTCAGAGACTTGATGTTGCATCAACTAACTTTAAGGAAGCACTCTAAAAATGTATTTGGTGTGCAGCAATGCTGTTCAATTTCTTGAAGAAAAAAAATCTGGTGGAGGAAAGCCTATTTGAAATAGTCTAGTTAATTTAGCTTTTGCAGAGCTTCTTAATTTGATATTTTTTTTTGTAATTCCACTGATTTTTGATCACAGAAGTTGCCATTGTGATAATCTAGCTTTACTTTTGCCTAACATAGGCCATAGAACTTAAATTTAGGTCTTCAGGGAGAGATAAATTATGGCTAATTTTGGAAAGATTTTTTTTGGGGGTGCTCTGATCTCACCATTTTTTCTTATCTTTCCTAATACATCTAGCAAAGTAATACTCTTGGGATGTTGTCCATTCTTACTCGTGGATTAAACTGATATGGAGAATACTTGTAAATATTTTATTTTTACCAGCTGCAGAAAGACTAATTATACTTAGTGATGTGGATGTTGATCAGCTAATACACTAGCCCAATTCCATTTAAAAACTGTAGTCTCAGTTTCAAAACATACTGTTGTTGATAATTGTGTTGACAAAACAAGTAGGTCTGTGAGGACTGGCGTTCATGAACCTTAACTTCCAAAGAAATTTACGTGTTGCACAGGCTTTTGTTGCATGTAAGGAAGTTCTAGTTAGGAAAAAGGTTTTTCTTGCAGTTGAAATACTCATAATGCCTTTAGTTCCTGTAAATCCTGTAGTGTATTGTTAGAGATGAGTTCATGAAGCATCTTCTGCCTCTGTGGAATTCTTCCTTTGTCAGGCTCCTCGACTCTGGAAGGCTGTTTATCTTCTCTTAAAAACTTGAAGGAACTTACAACTCTCAAGATTTCATCACTACCACCAAAACAGGCTTGAAATGCAGTTAAAATCTTTAAAACACTTTAGAAGGAGGAGGATATTTTTCAGACAGTGTGATCCATATATTTAATTTGTATCTATAAAAACCCACTAAGGGTAGTTATTTCTAAGGAAGAAAAATACTTAGTTGGAACTGTAATATGGGCCCTTTAAAACATTGTGTTTTGCTCAATAGTGAGCAATTATTTAAGCAAAAAAAAGTTTCAAAAAGTGATGAGGAAAAAATGATGTTTTATACACCCTCTCTGAATATAATCTTAAGGCAGTAATAACCTTTGCATTGCCCATCTGGCTGGAGAAGTTGCACTTTTTATTGTTGATTCAACCTTCCCCCATCTCTGCTCCAGGGTTTAGTGTATGGGAACGGTGTAACAAACAGATTATTGGGAGGGGTTACTGCACGTTATGGAACAATGCAACGGAGCAGATGCAGAACATGTGTCAGGGCCTCTGATCCCAGGGTTGTGCCTATGAAACAATAAACAGGACTGAAACCCTTCTGTTTCCCGAGTTTCCAGTGATGTTGATATGCAGTTAAAGCTAATTTGATCTCTGTCCCGGTGCAACTGGCATTTATTTCTTTCTACACAGCAATGCAACCTCAAAACTGAAGGAGGAGAGCAGAAAGCTCCAGGCCCAGCATAGTTTGTGAGCTGATAGGCAGGGAAGTTTCCTAACAGGAAGGTGGCAAAGGCTTGAACTTTCCCCTAAGAGGATGCCCTGGACTTGAGCTTCCAGATAGATGAATTTTTGTAGCCACAAGCAAGTTAATCAATAATATATATTTCTTATTAGAAAGAAATGGTCATGCAATACCAGATGCTGCTTTATCCTGTAAGATCTTCAGTGCATTAGATGTGGACTGAGATACTTTGCTGGATTGTGTTCCCTGACCCAGATGAGCAAACAGGTTCCTGACAGATTTTGGCATGAGCCAAGTCATGAGCTTCTCAGCACTATCAAACCTGTGCACTTGGAGGTATGTGCAAAAGCACAGCTCCTGGTGCCTGACAAACCTTACACAGGATTCCTTTTCGATCTTAGATTTAAATGGCTCTAAGTTTCAATCACTAGCTGTATATAGGAGTGAATTTTGGATTGGGGCAGATGGTAATTGCGTGAACATTTTTTTGGATGTACTCCATGGAGCTTTTAGCTTCTTTATAATGTATTTTTTGCATTAGAAACAATAAACTTAATGTACTTACTGGTTTATATGACAATAACATTAAATTCCATTTCAGGGCTTTTGTTTTACCACTTCAGATATTTGACCTGTTATAATTTTCAGTGTAGGAATATGCTCCTGTGATGTTTTCATCTTGTGAAGTTAAGCTAATTTTCTCTTCTCTTCTTTGCAGTTTCCACCTTTTAATAAGTCCTGTTTGAATAGAGTCTCAATTTATGATTTGTTTGCCGTATTTTAAATTAAATGTGAAATGCATGATTGTATTCTTTATTTGGAGATGTGTATTTAATGTTCATTTCATAGTAACACTGATGGGTAATTATAATCTGTTTTTTTTAATATTCAGTTAAGACTTCACACAGCTTAGTTTGTGCTTATTATTAAAGTAATGCATAGAATTTTCTGGCTATTGTAGCATTGTTAATTAGCCATAATGCAGTATTAACTTTACTTTTCTAGAATTCCTACATACTGTCTCTCAAAATTTCACTCTTACAAATGCAAAAGTATGTCTTCGATGGAGAGGAAATTTCTCTTCTCACTAGGGGACCCACTAGTACAAGAAGTAAAGGATACAAAGATTCAATTAAGGGAATTTAAAATCAGGACAAATATTGACTAAAAATACTAAAGTATTAATTGCCCTAAACTTCATTCTATGCTGTAAATTCAGCTTGGAAAACCTAAAGTCTTTCCTGGTCTCGTTACATTCAGACAAGGGGCATTTTTAATATATTCTCATTATTTTAGCAATATTGGCCAGAAAACAAATAAGTGCAATCATTAAGAACAGAAAAGGTATATAATTGCAATAAAAATGCTAATAAAAGTAAAAAAAGACTTTATAAAAAACTCTTTCAATATTCTGGTCATCCCTGTAGTGTTAAAAAAATCTTAAATTTCATCTTATTCAAAGTCTTATAAATGGTTTCATAGCAATTACACAGGAGTGCTGAAAGATAGAATTTTTTTTCTGGGCAAAAGTATATAGTTGAACATCTTCCAGGCAACAAACTTCATCAAAGCCACAATAAATTCATACTCGTAGTCAATTTTTTGGTTTCATTTTCTTATCTCCTTCTCAGTAAACAGGTACTATATTGCAGGTTCTTGGAAGACTTGACAATCTTTTCTGTTTTGGTGGCAGCAGCTTACAAAGTTGTAAAACATACTATAGTGTCTCTTGCCTTTTATCATGAACTGCCTAGTTGGCAAAGCTCTTAAATTTCTGCCCCACAGTGGGTTCTAATCTCCATAGGGAGGCCTGTGGACTGTGAAGACTTCTAGAGGCAGTGTTTTATCAGTCATCCTTTGGAATTTCCTGAGGCAAAATGAAAACAAATTGTTTTTAAATCCATCTAATGTATTATCTAAACATAAAATGTCTCATTTTACATCAGTTCTTCAAGTGAAGAATATAAAAAAAATCAGTAGTACAGGTAAACTGCAATAGCCATTAAACTCTTGTAATCTTTTCTGTCTCATAGAACTATAACAAGTACTGTCATTGCTAAATCCCTCTTGATTCATGTAGTTGCATTTTTAGAATGGTGGTTTTCTGGTTTGGTCCTCTTTTTTGAGGAGCTGCATCAGTGTAGGGGTGGATCAGAATGATTGAAATGAAAAAAGCCCTGACAAACTGACAAATCTGTGGAAAATTATGTTTTCTGGACTTGGTTACACTCCATGTTTATCTTTGAGCTCCATAGTTTCTACTGAATTTGATGCTTACTCTTCATGAAGAATTTCTAACCCTGCCTTTGTTCTTCAAGGTCAGCTATATAGGAGCAGAAAGAACCAATTCATTGTCCCACTCTTGATAGGAAAAATTAAAAAAAACCAAAACCCTAAGATTAGTTGCTTCAAAAATAATAGAAAGTAAATAGTTTTGATGTGGACTTACGCATTGATTAATAAGAGTGAAAATACATTTTTTATTTCCCAGAGAAGCTATCTAATGCTTGGTTTTCACAGCCCTTACTAGAGTCATTCTGTTGAATGCATAATTTGGGACATACCTTAAGGCACTGCAGTTCCTATCATGCCTGCATAACTTTAATGGATTTTCAAGCAGCTGGCAAGTCTCAGTGTAACTATGTGGGGTATCAATGATGAGTATGTTTGCTAGTGGGTTTCTGCAGGGATTGATTCTAAGATCTGTACTGTTAAACAACTTCTGTCAGTGGTGTGGAAGACAATAATGAAGTGACATAATTGCAGCCTTACAAGTACCTGAAGGGAGCCTACAAGAAAGCTTGTCCTGTAGTGACAGGAGAAAGGGGAAGGGCTTCAAGTTGAAAGAGAGTAGGTTTCGATTGGATATTAGGAAGAAACTCTTTACTGTGAGGGTGGTGAGGCAGTGGAACAGGTTGCCCAGAGAAGTTGTGGAAGCGCCATCCCTGAAAATGTTCAAGGCCAGGTAGGATGGGGCTCTGAGCAACCTTGTCTAGTGGAAGGTGTCCCTGCTCATTGCAGGGGAGTTGGACTAGATGATCATTAAGGTCCACTCCAACCCAAACCCACAGAATCTTTGATTCTATGATTAGAATACATTCACAAACCTACAGGGAGTGTAAAATGATAGTAAAGCACAAGACATCAACACAGGACAATGTGGATAGCCCTTTAGATTAGCTGCAAAAAAAAGGAGCATTCTTCTGAGGCCAAATAAAAGCTGTGTAATTAGCACAAGAGATAAACTTTATTTCTTGAGAGAAACTGAGGGGTTCTCAGAAAGGCTGGAGATGGCATTGTGAATTTTTATATGTTCTAGGAGGGGAAAGTAATAGTGGATGATGATGTACTGAAGGTGAGCTCCTAGTTTGACATTGTGGCCAGATGAGCTAATGTAATCCATTGTTCTATGTTCATACGATCATTAAGCAGGACTAGAAATGTTGCCTTTGTATTTGGCACAAATATGTATAGTAAACTGTGTGGATATGTTACTTACTGTTTCTCTAGCTATAAACAAGATTGATTGAATTTTCTGATTTTTTTTCAATAGTAAAGAAATGGATAAGCTTAAATGTTTGTTTTTGTCTTGTGTGTCTGATTCAAACAAAACTTGAATTTGTTTGGTCCTGTGGCCTGTGTGGGACAGAAGATCAAAACTAAATCATCACAATGGTCCTTTCTGGTCTTAATATATTTACTATAACTTTGTTGGTTGGAGCTGACAGTCATTTTTAATACTTCTGTGGTCTTTCTTCTAATAGTAACAATTTGAATGGTTTAACATAGTCCCACTGCTTCCACGGATACTAAAGGGATCCTGAGTGTTAATGGCAATACTGCCACTGGCCTGCTATTTTAGAAGAATAGGTGAAAAACTTAGGAAGTTGCATACCTCACCACGGTAAGCTTCCCTTTTCCTTTGCTTTCCTTTTATGTTAGACATGGAACAGTAAAGAAAATCTGGGCTCTATTACAGTAGTTACTTGATTCATTTTAAATCCTGGAGTAGCACAACCTAGCTTTCCCAAATTACCAAAGAACTGTTGCTCACAGCTTTTGTAGCTGTAGATGGAATTGATTCATTCTTCGTTTTCAAGATATTACTTTCATGAGATAATACTTAAATCCCTTCCCTCCTCACTTTCCAACAGTCTGTCTCTGGAATGGATCAGTTAACTTGTGTTCATATTATCAAGTTCCCTGGGTGTGAATAACCTCTAGCTTATCTGATTATAAACTTCATATTTAGACAATGTCTTTGCTTATTCTCCGTATTCTTTTGTGTTCTCATTCAAATTCAACACTGTCTTGATTATTATTTGTATGAGTTGAGCAGTTAAAGGACAGTATACTAAACAGTGGATGTTTTTGCAGTTGCCTTTTTGGGGATGTTACTTCAGATTTAAGTGAGCTAAGTATGTTCTTTTTTAATGTTTATGTAGTCGTCATCGTCCTCGCTGTCTTCACCACCATCCTCATCGCAGCCTCAGGTTAGCCACAGCAGAACGAAGGCTTCTCCATTGTGTCACTCTGCATCCCTCTCCTGGGCCAAACGTAATCATGTAGGTCCTGCAAAGGCTACCAGTCCGTCAATCCGTCTTCGTCGTTGGCGGCCCTTGATACGCCTTCCATCTGTTGGGCTTCATTCTGTTGTAAGTGTAGTCCATCTTCAGTCTTTTCTTACTCTGACACGACTGGCCTTCTGCCATGTAACTTCCGTCTTCAAGGCATCATTTTTTGTTGGGGTCTTTTCTCAACCATTCTTAGGATTTCTTTCTTCCCGTTGTTTTTTTAATTTTCTCCTTTCCTCCCATGTCAGACAGCAAAAGTACATCATTCCATGCTTTGCTGTCCAGGTATTTTTGATTCAATACACATGCCAAACCATTTTCAAAGCAGAGGAAGTTTGCCTTTCATGAAGAGGTGCTTTTTTTTTTTTTCCATAGGCTCCACATCCAGCCTCTTCTTTCCACTTCATCATCATGATCTTTCATTTGGATGTGCTAAACCAAGGGGCTTCTGGTTCTTTGTCACATATTATTTCTTCTGTGTTTGAGACCTGGTTGAAGTTCTCTTATCCCAAACCTAGTCTCCTTTTCTCTCATGAAGTTTTGCCTAATAGTCCCTGAGTATTTCAGTAAAGATAAAATGTTTCCTGTAATCCCAAGGGGCTGGTTACTTTCTCCCTTGACATCTGTTTCTTTATCCTATTTTTAGGCATACATTCTAGTTTAAGGTGAAGACATTCTAATAAGAAAAGCTTGTCATCAAATACTTAGGCTTTTTTTCTTCTTCACTCACAGAGAAAAAGGCTGAACTGAAAGAGTCATATAGTGATATTTCATCCTACTTTTAAGGAGTGATCACACATTTAGTGCACACATGAATAAAAAAAAATCTTGATATGTACAAGTGAATGGTCGTAAAAGCAAAATTAGGACATTGATTTTGTTTTTATCATTCTTGGATAATGACCATATTTCACCTCTGTCACTAGACATTCTTCTTTGAGGTATGTGGGTCTTTTACTGAGGTGAAATAACTATTCTGACAGTGGTCCAAATAATTCTCTTTGTCTTTCACATCTGTCTTTCCACATGTGGAAATTCTTAATGTTTTACTGTTTTTAAACGCTAGTGTCAAATTCTTCCATTTCTTTATAGATTTTTACTTTTTTCCTGATAAATATCTCAAGAGGAGGCCTTTTCCCAGACTCCTTTCTCTTCATGTGAATAATAATTGCTATTACTAAGTATCAAGCTCTCTTGTAGTATTCAGAAGTATGGAACATTCTTGATGTTATCATTTGGAACTAGTTAAATACCTTGGGATTTTAGGAGGCATGGAGTTAAGCACAGTTCTCTCCAACTCATGCTTCTTCCCCTTCATTTATTTCATTGACATTGACAAATATCTGACATTTATCCTGGGGATTTGATTGTTTAGCAAAACTTGGAAAATTCCATTACTTGTGTAATTTGAAAAGGGGTTTGTGTATGAATTTGACTTTTATATGCTTGTTATTAAGAAAAGACTTACTGAGAAAGACTTGAGCCTGCCTGCTTGAGTGTGCCTGCTTAGAACAAAACCATGAGTTTACTTCAACAATAAATAAATGGTGACTTAACAAAGGTTGGACATTACAGCATAATCTGTTGTGATTATAGCAGAAAACCAAGTTTGGAGCTTTATTTACGTCAGAAAACTCTAAAATCAACCCCTCATCCATTACCAGTGAGCTTTTGCTTTAAAAATGTTAAAAAAAAAAATCTAAAAGTAAATGAGGTTCAATACAGTTGCATTTGGCAAAACAGAAGCTTGCCAATAAAAGGTTTTAAAATATTATACCTTAACTCCCCTGAGATCCTCTCTTCATCTGTCAGATTAAAATTGCAAGGCCTATATGCAAAGATTTATCACTCAATACTATATAGTCTGATATGTGTTGGTAACTGAAATGTTGTACTCCTCTTTACACTTCTGTATAACATGCCTTTCCAGGAAAATTTAAGAACACGCAGTCTATATGTAAATTAGATTAATATGCAAGAAACCCAACAGCATTTTTGGCAGTAAAGCTGCCTCAGGTGGCTTGATAAAATTTGAATGATAAGGTAGTATTTGTTGTTCTGTCAACAAGTACTATTAGTGCAGCTCTGATCATTCTGCTGGATGTACAAAGAGGCTGAATTGGTCTCAGCATTATATTGACCAATGTATGAGCATTAAGAAACCTATGCTCTTCAAGGGAGAGAGGGGGAAACATGCTGTATATTGTGTTTAAAATAGAGTTGAACTTTCTTGTAGTTCTAAGTACATTTCTACTTACATAATGTTGACAAACAGGCAGTGGGATGTTTCAAAATTTAGAGCAGAAGTCTTGATGCTGGGTGGCTCTATTTAAGCTCCTTAAATAAAAGCACCTTTCCTACTTGAAAACTTTCCTGGACTTAGATGGTAGTTGACCTTGGCTGGACACAGATACCCACCAAGCTGCTCTACCACTCCCCTCCTCAGCAGACCAGGCCAGGGGAGAAAATAAGATGGAAAAAAATTCATGTCAAGATAAAGGCAGTTTATTAAAGCAAAAGCTTCACATGAAAGCAAAGGAAAACAAAAGATTTAGTCTCCACTTCTTACGAGCTGGCAACCTCCAGCCACTTCCCGGGACGCAGTGGTTTGGTATGCACAGTGGTTGTTCAGGAAGACAAATGACTGTAGTAACTTCTTTCTTTCGGTTAACTTTTACTGCTGAGCACTTGTCAGACGGTCCAGGATATCCTTTTGGTCAATTTGAGTCAGCTGTCCTGGCTCTATCCCCTCCCAAGGTCTTGCCCACCCCCAGATTACTGAGTGGGGGAGTTGGAGAGACAGAGCTGGTGCTGTGCCAGTGCTGCAGTGCAGTAGCCAAAGCACAGGTGTGTGTTATCAACCAGCTGCTGTGGGGAAAATGTGCTCCATCTCAGCCACACCCAATAAGCCTTTTTAGAGTTTGTCTCCAGCTGAGTTAAGAATATGTAATAGGAGGGAAAAAAATTGAAAATACCGTCCTTAAATGTTGTACACAAATCTGATAAATTGCAGTAGATGTGGCAAATTTTTAAGCTAACAACTTGCTTCATTAGTCATGTGTACTTTCCTTCAATCCTTGTAATCTTCTCTTATTGTTCCAGCTCATCTGTTCTTTAGTGTCTCTGCTTGCCTTAGGTTTTGCGGTCTTTTATTTGTCAAGCTAATCTCCTAATTCTATGAATTTTCCTTCACTTCTCAAATTTGAAAACATGCTCTTTATTTTCTCCCATTTTCTTTCTAGATCAGAGTGATTTTCCTGTTCTTTAAAGAAAAAGAACAGGAAATACCTATTTAGAGCAGCATACTGCTAAATAATTCTTCTTGCTTATGGATCTAAAATGTGTTTGTACAAGCATTCTGTATCCAGATACTCTGGTCCTTGATCAACCCTCTCTCTGACTTGTATCTCACCTGACACTTGTGTATTCTAGCTATGGTTGGGGACATAGATATTCTAGCTATGGTTGGGGACATAGAGGCACTAAGCTCTAGGCAGTTTGTCTACCATGGCAGCAGGCTACAAAAATTCATAAGGCAATGCTTGGCAAAGGAACGTCTTGTCCATTTTTGTGCCAGTGCTCAACGCAGTCCTCAGCACCTTTCTCACAGAAATTCTTCTTCATTATTCCAAGCAAGGGGTACTTTAAGCTGTGTATGTTCAACTGTGAAACTCCAGAGCATTTTGAGTACCCAGAGCTCAGTGCAATATATTGACCATGAATAAATAGAGAAGCTCAATCTGTTTTGTGAGAATGAGCCGGAAATAATCTTGCTCAAACTTGTGATCATCATTCTAGTGGTCTTTTTTTTTAATTGCAGTACTTCAACTAAGATTCAAATACCTTTCCCAGTCCTACACAGTATATTTGCCCAAGCATGTTTCATGCTACAAAATGGAAATTACAGATGTCTAATCTACCCATTAGCAATTGCATCACTTTTTCCCCTTCAGAATTTAATAATCTAAACTGTACCTAGTGTTCTGTTGGGTAAACATAATTTTTGGATGTTTTTCTTTGGCCTCTTGTAACTCCTTGTAAGTGAATTTGTATAGTCAAGCTCCTAAGGTTTTTTTCTTCTCTTTGACTGCAGTTGCTTGACTGCAGTCATAATCTCTCAGTTGGGCGTATCTGAAATTTGTCATTCCTCAGAGTTCTGCAAAACTGCCTTTTTCATATCAGTCTTTAGTGCTCTTCTTTCCGAACCCAACAGACTCCTGATGCCAGTTTCTTGACTTACCACAAGTGGTGGTTTTTTCCCTTCCCAGTCACTACTTGTATTGCAAAGCATTGTGGTTTGTGAGGCTTCTTGCTTTGTGCCTTTCTCTCCAAAGCAAGTGCAAGGAAATAGTAA
Organism: Serilophus lunatus; assembly: GCA_013399895.1. Taxonomy (NCBI): domain Eukaryota; kingdom Metazoa; phylum Chordata; class Aves; order Passeriformes; family Eurylaimidae; genus Serilophus; species Serilophus lunatus. The sequence goes on along the minus strand of VXBA01003997.1, from coordinate 162,016 downwards.
AAACACAAGATGGAGTTGGAAGAAGTTGCCTGAAATCTGTCATATCACATTGAATCTGCTTTTATAATGTGGTCTTTCATAAAAAAATTTTAAACAGGACGTGGTGAGACTTGTTCAGTAGATCCATGAGAGGAAGACAGGTTTTTTTAATTTTTGCTGGTGAGTTTGTCCCAGAAATGCAGCTCTGGGGAAAAGAAACCAGTTGCACATCACATTTGATGAACTGTTTTAACTTAGCAACATTTGAAAATGGAAGGATTTCGAATGCATGAAAATGGAATATTGTGTTTTAGATTGGGATAATGGTCTAAGTACATTAGCATTATAAACTGTGTAGGTGATGAAATATACTTGATTGGACAGGTTGATATGATTGAGCAAACAGTGATATGGAGTGTACCACTGAGCTTCTGAAGGTTGGTGCAACAACTGGAAAGAAGACTTGTTTAGTTCAAGATGAGAGGGCAGCATGCAGTAGTGAAAGCTAAAATTAAAGGCATTTCTCAGTACAAGGAGTAGGAAGGGTTATTGTTTGTATAGTAACAACTTTGGGAAGTGCCATTTTGATTGCCTTGTTTGAAATCTAGTGAAAAATAGAAGAAGAAATGTAGATGTCCTTTTTCAGTAAAATGAACTAATGGATATTGACCTGAGACAAGTCAATTAAAATTGACTTCTCACAGCAGTCAATAACTGTTTCTTATTCCATTTGAATGTCTAGGTTAGCAGAGAGGGCAGTAAAATCCCCTGACTGGGACTCAGTCATTTAAGTGCTTTTAATGTGGTATTCAGAATTAGAGGGCACAACAACCTTGGCTGTCACTTTTGTTTGTGAGACTGGGTATTTGTGAAGATACGGTCTATTATTACCATTGAGCACTACCTCAGTTACTGGAGTAAAAATTACAGTTCAGGTAGTGTTCTCAGAACCATCACTTTCAGCTCTAAACTTTCTTTGTTTTTCCTCTTAATCAGTTTCAAGTCTTCTGGTCTTTATTTTTCAGAGCAGTTTGTCTTTTGAAGAGATAAATTGGAAAAGTTATGTCTGCTAACCCATACTACCACAACTTATTTCTTATACTAAGGTTGCAACCATAACATAAGCTTATCTAAGCTACCCAAGATGCTATTTGTCCTCTCTCTGTCTTTCCTGGATGGAAAAAAAAAAAAAAAATCCCAGACAAATTTTCTTCACTGCGTGCTATGGCTTTTCAGAAGACTTGAAAAATGAGACTTGAATCCCACAGGTTAGTTCTAAATCCTGATTAGACAATCATCTTATTTAGACTCCTGTGTCTTTCTCTTTCCTTGTAGTTCATGCATATACGCAATCCCTCAAATCTGTTGTCTCCTTTTGCGCATTGAGTGGGCTTCTTAGTGAAAAACTGTAGGGGAACAGGTCATCGCAACACTTGACTGACATTTGTGTTATTGTGATCTTTGACAAGAACAGTAATCAAGAGAAAATCTTCTGTAACTTGTTCTGAAAAATATTACTTAGTGATGAACGTGCAGGCAGAGTTCTTAAAGCTGTGTTCTCTTGTTCTTTTAAGTGTTCACACAGACAATTTATTAGAAACCGGAAAACTTTGCCAAAGGTGTAGCTTTTCAAGGAGACCACAAAAGACGTCTCTGTGAAGCTGACATTACCTCTTTTTTTCCTTTCCTTTGAAATTTAAAGTCTTTTGGTTCAAGTGTTAGAATTTTTAGACCTTCCCAGTGAAGTAAAAATTGGCCCGACTGGGTTTCTATTTCTGTGGTGTCTGTGTATGTGTGTGTGCATGCACACATATGGATGTAGTGGGGTTTTTTCCCCTAAGGAAGGCAAGGTTGGGGGGATTTTGTATCAGATCCATCACATTTGGAAAATTTAATCCAGTTACTTGTTTGCCTAAGTTAAAAGTAATAGATTTTTATAATATGAAGTTTTAGATCATCATGACCATTCAGATGCTCTGTACTTATGGAAATAGTTATCTATCAAAATCCTAATTTTTCAAGAAAAGTAACAAATCTACTTTAGTGCTATCTAAATTAGATGAAGAGAAATCACAACGAAAGGAGATTGCTTCCATAGAACATATGGTAGAAACTTTAATAATGGCACGGTATTTTCATTCTGTCTCTGAGGTTGGGGAATTAAAAACATAAAAACACAACATTTCTCACGGATTGTGGCAAATAGCACAATGAAAGCATGTTATTTAGATTAGTCGTATACAAAAGCTCAGCAGGATTCTATAGGAGTCTGTCTCTAAACTCTATGAAAAGTTAATCATGCTTTTTTGATGGCTTCCCTATCCATCTTCTTTCTTTATATAGGCTCAGCATTCCAAGCATGCCAATTGTGTCTCTCTATAGAAAGGACATTTATTAGAATTTGACAGAGAACCTAACCCTCAAAATGGTCAAAGGGGCAAATATATCTTGTCCTAAATGTGACCAAAATCAAATCCTGAACATCTCAAAGTCCTCTGAAATAATCATACTTTGTACTCTGCTTGTTCACGTCACCTTGAGCCCAGGTAGAGTACGTTCAGATGCAAGCTTTTAAATGCTTCCTTCCTGAAGTGAGAGTAACTGACAGTGGTCCTTCCCCTAACCGTGAAATTTCTTAAGCCAAGATTTATCAGTTGGTGTGTTTAACTGATAAGTGAACAGCTGTGAATTCATGTGTCTTTGAAGAGAATTAGGTGGCAGTGTTGGATTTCTCAAGGACACTCAGCTTTGCCTGCCTGCACGTTTTGGTAGCATCACAGTTCAGATGTCTGTAAAAAGTTGGTTGATCAATGGGAATAACAACAAGGTGCCATTGGTTGTTAGCTACTGTCTTGTGTGGTTTTCAGAAAGTTAGGAAACCTGTGGTCCTTCAAAGTTTGCAACACGGGTAGCCTAGTCCTTGAAGCTGCTTGTTTTTGCTAAGCCCTAGCTCTGTTTGGCTTTCTGTAAAACAAAATTATCAAAGGTCATGCTTGGAGTTCTGGAGTCCAGGAGTTCTGGAGTTCTTGTCACTTTGGTAGCTGCCTCATCTTCAGTGGCTGGAATATTCTTTCTCCATTCTAGAGTCTCTTAAGCAGTGATGAAACAGGATATTTGGGGCTTTCACACTTTAACTTGTCATGGAGATAAATCTCAAATGAGAGTGAGGGGAGGTTTTGTGGGGCTTTTATTTTTCTTTTGGTTTTGAGCTTGCTACATAGAATTTCTGCAAGATGATGCTGTTTCCCATGTAATGCTGTGTTCTTTGGCCTTCTTGATGAAGGACTTACGGTGACTTCTTGTCCTTTGCTTTATTGTTCTGCTTATTGTTTGCTAAATTTCTTCAATTATCGTCTTTTAAATTTTTCTGATGACCTTCAGGAAAAAGAAACCTTTAATCCAGTTTTGAAAAAATGATGCAACTGTAAGGTTCTACAATATACTCGACATTCTAACCCGTTTCCAGCAAATTTTTATACTTTCGGGTTTTTTTAGACTAGCAGTAATTACAAGATGAAAGAAATATAAAATAAATATATTTTCTGACAAGTCAGACTCTTGATAGATGCTTTTTCCCATTTGTTCAAAACAGTATCATCTTAAATTGTAGATTGAAGTTCAGATACATATACTTAACAGATTGATGAGGAATAAACACCATCAATTGCTATTGAACACAATGGGGTGATGCTTCTTTTGCCTCAGAAGTTCAAACCCCGCTGCTCAGTGGACACTGGGAATGTGTGTTGGTGTATGCCCAGTGTTCTTCTGAAAAAGCTTTTGCTGTAGTTGGCAATACAGTATTGGATTAGATGGATCTTTACCAAATGTAACCACTTTTTAACGTTACGTCAATTTGTGCTGTCACTGCACTTCAGACCTTCCTGGATATGATTACTGTGATGCCACTTTGAAAATTCAGTCTAGGCACCTCTGGTTATTTTCTTTAGTCCCCATCTAAGATGTGTAAACTGTTTCTTGGGATTGCCTGTGGAGAAGGAACAGGTTAACTCAACCGTGCTTGGCTTATGAGGAAAAAATTATTTTGACCAAGTAAATATTTTCAGTTCTGAAATACTGCAGGTTCACAGTTGAGCCTTGTATCACTTTGTTAAGGGAGATGGGTTAGTGAAAGAGTTGCTATTTATATGTATATGTATTTTTGATGTTAATATATTTAAGCTGATTCTACTTTTAATTCAGTAATGAAAAGTAAAGGTTTTATGTAGAGCTCTAACTGGAAGTACTCCCAGATACTTTATTGCATGGATTCTTGCCAATTTGTGCATTGCAGGCAACCTCTTTAGATTCCAAAATGATCTGCACTGTGACTTTTGGTATTCCATATAGATCCAGAATGTGCTTCTCACTTGTGTTTTCTCTTGTCCGAGTGTTTTGCACATTATGATGCTCATTAATCATATCGTGGTAAGAGTTGTAGTGAACAAAATTTCTTTTTGTCTTGCAGGCACCAAGTATAGATGAAAAAGTAGATCTTCACTTTATTGCATTAGTTAATGTAGGTGGTCACCTCTACGAATTGGGTAAGAACACTTTTTATCCACTCTCCATTTGTTTGAAACAAATTGCAGAATTGTCAAAATTTCAGAGAGATTTCTTGATGCTATGTAGGGCTTAGGTTCTTTTCAGCTGTATCTTAACATCTGGGGGTTTCTGTGAAAAAATTGCAGCCTTCTTCCTATTGTTTTTTTTAATTCTCCTTCCCTCAACTCCCTCCTATTAAGGTAAAATGGTACAGAATACCAGACTGTTTCAAAACTTCTGTTATCATTTATAAGGACAGGAAGCAGAAAAGAATTGAACACTCAAAATTTCACAGGAAACTAGTTATATATATGTCCCTGTATTACTAGTATTAAATTAACTGTGCTGCTTCAGAAATGTTAGCTGTATTATTAAGTAGCATTTAAACTGAACTTATGTAGTCAGGGTACTAACAGATATTAATACTCTGCAACTCATTTGCAATAGTCTGGTCATTTTTTCTTCTACTTTTTTTGTGGTCCCTAGAAGGTTAACTCTACAACGGTAGTCTTTATTTTCTGAATTACAGCTGTTTTTTCCCTCTTCACATTGTGTAGCACTTTGGTTCTGCTCAGATATTCTCTGACTCCAGTATTAAATATGTTGCTGGGCAACTGGTTTTGCTGCAGGCTCTTTAGAAAACCAGCAAGTAGATGAGGATTTAAAAACTGCAAGTCACTGGTCTTTTCCTAACGTAATTTTTGCAGTGTTTTATGATGATAACACTTTCAGGTTTTGAAAATCAACATGTAATTAAGCAATGCCCTTAACAGGTGATAACTTATTACAACCTGGGGGATAGGTGATATATAAGAAGTGCTTATGTTAATATTAAGTTGATCTAAGGGGTGTTATTAGGGATAAGTCATGAACAATAGGCACACACTTCTGTGTTTTATGATGCTCTGTGTTTGTCAGTGAACTAGATCAAAAAGGTAAGTACTGTAGGATGCAATAGTAAATGCTTTATGACTAAATTTCAAGGCATGATGGATGGCTTGCTCTTCTTTTAGTGGTGTGCTACTATTTTCATTATATTTTTTCATTGTCCATTAATTTACACTGCTTAAAAAGCACACTAACTACTATGAAGACCATGTTTAGCTATTTTCTGTAGTTATGATACAAGATAAAACCCACATAAAGTTTTTTCTTAAAAAAAATTAGAGAAGAGGTATTTAGCTGTGCTGTACAGTGGAATGCCAATAGTACTATTTTTTTTTTTGTTCTTAAAATAACTTCTCTCTGTACTAGTGGAAGGAAGCAAAAAAACACCCTTAAAAGTAGGAAAGTGGGAGAAGGTTTTTCAATTGATTCACTGGCTTCAGTCACTATGGGCAGCATGTGGGCTTTGGCAGGCAGAAAACGCTAAGGAAGCACATGGATGCTGAGTGCTTACAATGTTTTTGCCATAGAAAACGCGTTATTTATAGGCACATGAAATTAAATGTTACTCTGCCAAGATATTTGTAAAAAACCCCAAAAATCAAATCAAACTTACCTTGCAGCACTTCAGGGCATTCAGTTCTGTTTCCTTGGCATTTTCTGTGCATTTTGCATTGTTGTATCTTCAGTCATCCTTGTTACAATAGTGAACAATCTCTTGCTTGTGCAAATCCAAAAGTTTTCTAACATCATACCTATTTTTACTTACAAAAAATGTAGTTAGGAAGTATTGTCAACTCTGATGGCATCTTTTACAGGGAGGGAGCAGAGCTAAAAGGGATTTTGGTCTAGGAAACACTTAGGATAGATATCCTGACGTGTGTTTTCATACTTGAAACTGTTTGAGAGTAACTTTAAACATATTTCTATGGATGAAATTATTTTTAACATGCTGATAATGATAGCATATTGCAAATGGGAGAAAAAAATAAATATAGTAACATTTTTTAAATGCAATGGAAGTACATACCACTTAGAGCTATTGGGTTTGTTTGCTAATTTATTTTAAATGACAGAAACATTTCAGTTATGCCAGCCTCTCCAAACTGGTGGGTTTGTTATTCTGTTCTGTCATAGAGTCCCTGATCACATCTGTCAAAGACCACAGACGTACAGCTGTCTGTCTGGGTAGCTCCATCAAGTGTAGTTGAATTTTTTTCTACACTACTGGAAAAACTGAAGTACTATGCCATCAGTAAAACAATAGCAACTTACAGCCTTGAAGCTTTCAAATAAAATAATCAAAGATACTTTGATACTAGTTTTGATTGAGTTACTTTTTTAATGTAGCAGACTGTATGTAATGATACTGCTTCAAGCAGTCAATGGTAGAGGAGAGACCAGGGGGTAGCTACTTGCACATGTGATTCCTTTATGAAAAAGGAGTTAATATTTCTGAAAGTGAAGTACAAAAAAATCTGTTTAAGCAGTTTTAACTGGAAAAATGAAACTTTTATAATTTTATAAATGTTTTGTTCGATCCTGCTTTGTCTTTCAACAGATGGGCGCAAGCCATTTCCAATAAACCATGGGGAAACTAGCGATGATTCTTTTTTAGAGGTAGGAATAGAAACCTTCTTAATTCTTGCTGTATTGCCACAAAATTTATAAAATATATGTATGAAAACACTTATGCAAATCTTACTATATTTATGATTGAGTGAGGAATAGAGAGAGTGGGATGGTGAAACAAAATTCACTCAGTTCTAAAGACATTGTGGAACACTCATGTTGTAACCCTGGATGACAGAATACTGTAGCATAAGAAATGTTGAAGAGTTGACTATTAACAGAAGATCAGACTGACTTGTCTTCTGTGCTGAGATTTTCATATATCCTTAAGTTATCAGACTGAAAACTTAAAATTTTTCATTATCTTTCCTTTGGTTTAGTTACAGTTTGATAGGTGTCATGCTAAACAGAAGCCGATTTCCTTTCTGACCCTTGCTGGTAATCATCCTTCTCCAGTTTCGTGGCTTCTTTGTGTTAGGAGCTGTTTGGGTGAGAGATTAATTGGAAAGGGATACACTCAGTTGGGAGGATAAACTGTCATCCCCACAGAATGATGCAAAATCAAAATTAAGAAAAGTCAATGCATAGATCTGGCATTACAAAAAACCCCAGAAAAACTAAAACAAAACCCAAAACCGTTTCATATAGTAGACAAATGTCAGTAAAGTTTGCATTCAGTTTGTGTGTGTTTGGATAGGGGAGGAAGCTGGATAAACCTTTCCTTATTTTGTATGTGGCTTTTTTCTGTTTCACTGATAACATGTGTTCTCCAGATTGCACCCTAAAGCTAGATGAAGGAATTACTTAAAATCTTTCAATTACCCCACACATCTTTGATTCATCTTGAAACAAAGGAAAAATTTCTGAATGCAGCAGAGCTAGAAAAGGCAGACTTCAGAGATGCATTTAGAAAGCCAGACAAGCAAATACATCTGTTACGCTAAGTAATATTCAGTCGCAAAAATAATAGTTGCTAAGGTTCTGCATAAAACTTTTGCTCTTTTAGGCTGTCTATGAGCACTGTAAATAATCTTGACTAGTAACTCACCTCAGAAATACAGTTTATGTACATTTGTAACACTATTAAGTAAACCATTTTGAGCATAGTTTGTATAAAGCATATCTTCATATTCCAGTTGGGGGAGGAGGGGGAAAATAAATAGGATTTATATTATTTTTCATTTTGGGGTTTTTTGTTTGTATTTTTTTCCCTAGGATGCCATAGAAGTTTGCAAGAAATTCATGGAACGTGACCCAGAAGAATTAAGGTTTAATGCAATTGCACTGTCTGCAGCTTAAAAGCCTTTTCCAGTGAGACTACTCTATTGCAATGTATTGTAACAACAAACTGTTGCCATATGTTAATAGTACAAATTTTGATACTTCTCTAACATATTGATTAATTGTAGCATACGTGGAATAAACTTTGCATTTGTCCTTGCTATATTTTGCTGCTTGTTCCTCCAGCAACTTTGGGTATTTGTATACCAGCATGCATTTTGTGCAAGATTTCTATGTGGTGGATTTTTTCCCTTCCACCCCCTTAAAAGTTTCGGAAATTACTGTCTGTGATATTTCAACATAACAATGATGAGCTAGTTCAGAGCGGGATTATTGCTTGGATCATTCACAGATAATATTCTGAGTAGAGTCTGTGGTATGTTAATGGGTGAAGACTTGGAATATGAGGCTATCTCCATTTTTTTTTTTATAATAGTACAAGAATATTATAAGGACTTCTTCAGGTGACTCAAATGAAAAAGACATTTTTTCAGTGCATTATTTATAAACAAATATATGGAGGAAAAAAGGCTTCCTGTTGGTGGGCAGTAACACTTTAAAATTACCTTAATGTTTACATTTTGAATAAAACTTCACCTTGTTTTTCAAGCCTAATAATGTTAATAAATTGTCAAAAAGCTTTAGTTAAACCAATGTTTACTATTTGTGTATGTGGAAAAACAACATGGATTTTTGCTCCAGAAAAGGCACACTAACTAGTTCAAATGGTAGGACTGCAGAGGGCACACACAGGTGAAAACAGCAATGTGAAGTATCTCACCTAACTGAAATAAATGATAGAAAAGTAATAATTGTTGTAATGAATTTTTGTTTAACAAGAACAGAAACCGATTATAGATTTTTAAGGTAACCGTGATGGTCATATTCCTAAAGTGATGAAAAGTATATCTATTTTAAGTTTGTCAGGTGGCATTACTGAATGTTATGTGATACCCTTCCCCTGTGCCACTCCTTCCACCCCACCCACTGGATCTTAAGGTACCTGAACTCATAGCACTGTGGTTGTTTTGGGTCTGTTTTGCTGTGGGGTTTTTTTCCTGGCTAAGCAATCTTATGCTTTAGGATTCTTGTGAAGGTTGGTTTTGGTTTAATGTTCATATTTTTGACATTCCACAAAAATACTCCTTATTCGTTCCTTTGAAGTGGAATAGTTTAGGTTTGCTTCCAATCAAACCCTCTGCCAAAGGAAACTGAACCCTCAGTATCCCAGAGGGTGCTTTCATTCTCTATGAATTGTCAGTGCAGGAAAAATGAATGGGGCTATGCCAGAAGCAGTCTGGCAGGGTTTTCCTTCTTTATAGAAAAGAAAGAGGCCTGGGAGTCTGTCTTATCACTTAAGAACATCTCTTGCACTCTAAAAGAAAAAGTCAGAGTGTCTGTCTAAAACACGTCACCTGGAGATTCCACTAACAACAACAGTCTGTTTTCTCTAAGGACTGGTTGGAAAAGCAAGGAAAAGCCTGTTGAAAACCAGCTCTGTAAGAGCTGGTTGGAAAAGCAAGGAAGAGGAACAACAGTAATGAGATTGAGATTCTATTTTTGAACACTTTCACCCCAATAAAGTGTAGTATCATTAAGACTTGCTTTATGTTGCCATGTTCATTAGCAAAGCCCTGAAACTTGCTTTTAAATAAAAATCAAAGGTTTTAGTAACCAAACCAGCTGCATTTTGTTCTTGCTAATATCAGAAAAGTCAAATAAAAGTTGTCCCAACTGAATTGGGATATTGCAATTTTATGCTGAAGTTGACTTGGAGGGTTACGTTTCAAGTAAGCTGTAATTAATATAGATAAGGCTCTTTTAGGGCAGGGAGGAGGGTGAGGAAAGAAAGGAAGTGCAGCTCAAAGCTGTTAAACAAGCTACATGAAATTGTCTGTTTTAGGGAAACAGTCATCCCATATATGCTCTTCAGTGTTCAGCAGATTTTGGTGGTTTAAAATAAGAGAGGGAGAGGCTCTGTTGTGCAGTTTTTTATTGTAAAATCCCTTCAGAACTGAAGCTCCTCGTTGAGTACAAGGACTATTAGAAAAATTAATGACAAAGGATAACAAGGTTAGAATAGTAAGTTTAGGGTGGGATTTTTCATGGTCACACTGGAAAAACACATCTTAAGTAAAAACTTAAGAATTCTATTATTTTGACAATGTGGTAGTTTTGCTTACCGTCTCTACATACTCTTCAAGTCAGTTGTCCTGCAGGGTAAGTTTTCCTTCTATTTTCCTTTTATTTTGTTTTTTTTTCATTGTAAATTTCTGGTTCAATAATATATATATAAGATGGTGCATTTTAGTGAACGCTGCTTTGAGATGCCCAAGGAAGAGCAATGCACCAGTTTTTATGCTGAACTGTATCTGCTTGCTGTGTGTCCCTTGCTAGAATGAAATTTGGAAAGACTGCATTGCAGGAATGCCATCTCACCTAACATGTACAGTGTAACAGCCTTCCAGACCTTGTAAGGCTGCTCTTTGGCACAGCTCTTGGTGAGCATCTTGAGGAGCATAGGAAGTAAAGAGATGTACAGGCTCCTGGAATACCTTCTTCATTGACAGAACCTGGTAGGAACTTGGCTGACTTGTAAAGCCCAGCAAGGTCCTGTCCAGTGGCTGATAAGCCTTGCAGACCACACAGTGGTTTTGGCTCTGTGATGCCTCAATGTCTGCATTGTTGCCTTAACTGTACAACCTCAGCTTATTAGTTCGAGCTCCGTGGGAAAATAACGCTGTATTTTCTAACTTGTGCAGCCTTGCCAAAGCTTCACCACCTTTGTGTGGAGGGGCATGGCTTGGCCACAAGCATGCAGTGCTAGTGACTGCCAGGAAATTCCTCTTCACCTCCTGCAGTCTGGGCTGGCCATACACATCATACATTATGGAAATGGTATGTGTAGGAGTGAAGAGATGATACATACTCTGCACCTTTTTTACTTTCAGCTGAGTGGAGCTGGTGTGCTATTAAGCATTCAGGATTGTTCAAGCTCTTTTAAGTGTATTGGTGCAAGTTTTCCCATGGTATTACAGGCATATTTTTAAGAAATTGTAAGAATTTAATAGCCAGTACAATGCTCTTTCCTTTCAATTATGGCTGCATGATTTGGTTAAGGGAAGAAGAAGAAGAAAGAAGTTGTTTTCTGACACTGAAATGTAAGTTTTGAAAAATAAACACACTTAACAGCCCACAGTTAGACAATAAATGCCACCTTTCCTTAAAGGAAGTCTGCCTTGGTAGAAAATACATTGTGTCCAAGAGCTGCAGAGCTCTCCTTGAAAAGAAGATGATAAAAACTGTCACTTGACTTATCCTGAGGAGCACAGACATATTGAAAGGGTTTATTTTTGCCAAGTAGGACAATACTACATATGCTATTTTTGACAACAATTAGCAGTCATATCTGGTATAGGTAATGTTTTTGTGTTCTAGGACTCCAGTGCCTTACTCTGTTGATGCAAAGGAATAATAAACTATTTTGGTTGCTCAGGCTTACATAGATAATTTATTTGTGAGATTTGATTTAGAATTCACTTTGAAGATGAAATTTGCATGTTGGAACTTTTTTTTATTTAGTGAGTAACTGACTTAAAAGCTGCTGGGATCTGTGCAGCTTACTTGAACACTGATTTAATCAAATAACTTGATTACTCAAAGTACTCAAATTACTTGATCTAAAATATTAAACACTTAATTTTTAAGAGAAGTGATTTGATTTGCCATGAAGTGGAATAAAACAACCAGAAATAAGTGAGACTTTGGAAATCTTTTTTTCAACATGATCTCTTTTGAAACCTGTTTCATAGAATTGTATCCTTAACTAAATTTAAACTTTTATAGAGTCCTTAGTTACTTTCTCCTACTTAGGGACAAACACTATATTTTTAGATGAAGTGAAAAGATCTTAAAAACTGGAGAAAGGCTGCTGTTCTCTAAAAAAAGGTAGGTAACTCCAGGTAATGCTCACTAATTTCAGCCAGCAGCAGTAGCCCATACATGCTTTATTTAGATTTTTTTAGCGTTTATAGTCATAGATGTTAAATAGGGAGGAGAGAATTTTTCTGATGTTCAGGCTTCCCATTTGAGAAAAATGCAGATTCTTCATTTGTATTTGGTCTCGTGTCTGATCTGGCTTGAAGCTGGAAAAAGTTTCAGAATTACAGCTTTGGTTATCATTCCGTTCATCGCTGGCTCTAAGGCACAGATGTCTCAAGTCATGCCATGGTGAGGAGCTAGCTACATCATTGCTATGCATTTGTAAGTTCATACATGTCACTGCATTTTTCTTCTGTGCAACGCTGGCAACAGTGATTTCCACATACTGCAGAAACTGATGGCTAATAGTTTCTTGGTACGTTGAACTCGTAAAAATTTTTGTTGCTGTTCTAAGAAGGTTTTTTGTAGAGCAGAAATAAGATGTGTTTCCAAATAAACATCTCAGGAGAAGCAAATTTGTGCATAGTACTAATTTTGACTTGTCTTTTCTCAGTACCCCTTCAAAAATTACATATGTCTTGCTGTGGGTCATAAAAGCATAAGATGCATGCAGCATCTAGCAGTTTGCTAAACAGAAGATATGGAAAGAAGAAAATACTACTAAAAACTCAAGGAGAAAAAGATAGAATCATTAAGGTTGGAAAAGACTTCTAAGATCAAGTCCAACTGCTAACCCTCAACCACATCCCCCTTCAGGAAAAGCTGATTTGTGTACAAATTTGTAGTACAATTTTTAAGTTATCATTTCTCAGTAGTCCTTCAAAAATTAGGTATGTTCTGCCATGAGCCATAAAAGGAAAAAATGCATCAGCTCAGTTTTACTTGTGGGGAAGATGTGGAAAGGAAAAATGTTACAAAATGTTCAAGTAGAAAAAGATAATAGAATTGCTAAAGTTGGAAAAGACCTCTTAAGATCATCGAGTCCAACTTTTAAACCAGCTTTGCCACATCCGTTATGAAGCTATGTCCCCACGTGCCACATCCACGTGTTTTTTGAACACTTCCAGGGATGGTGATTCTCCCACATCCCTGGGCAGCCTGTGCTAGCGCTTGACCACCCTTGCACTGAAGTTTTTCCTAATAGCCAATTGAAACCTCCCTTGGTACAACTGGAGCCATTTCATCTTGACCTGCTGCTTGTTATCCAGAAGAGACTGAGCATCACCTTGCCCCAGCTTCCTTTCAGGTAGTTGTAGAGAATTTGACATGAAATCAACTACTTTATAAAAAGCCCCTCCCCCAAACAAACTAATGCTATGCATGAACATTCCAGAAAACAGCTCTTTTGCTTGGTACTTCTTTAACTTCTGTTTAGCATGTGTGCATTCCTCTACTGGAAAAAAAAGGATTTTGTTGTGTTCAGTTAGCCCACTATCTCTCCTGGCTCCCGTGCTTCGGTCAGGGTGAATGAACCTTTACTGCAGCACAGCATGATCCCAACCTGACTCACGTTTGTGGTTCACCGCAGGGGACAGAGCTCAGCACAACACCCAAACCGGGCTCAGGAGTTAAGCCTACTGGGACCGGGCTTTAGACTTGAGCCTGAGATAGTGTGGCGGGGGTAGAGAAGTCACAAAGAATCTATTACAGTGTGGTGTGGGCAGAGACAGGAATGAAACAGAGCAATGGGCTCTGGTGCGAGTATTCTGAGCTAAACCAGAGGGCAACGGTGCTGGGGAGGGAAGGGTGGGGGCCGAGATGTGTGGCTCCAGCTCTGCCTGCGCATCTCCGCCTCGATCGCTTGGTATGAAAAGCGCTCAGAAACAAAGTGTGGATCTCTCGTGTCTCCCAAAGCGCTGGAAAAGGTTCCTAACCTCGTCCCCAAACGGGACAACGCTGCAGTGGAGTGTGGAGCCGCTCCCCCCGGGTCGCGGCGCTGCCGGTGGGTGGCCGGGGAAGCCCCCCCGGTGCGGAGGTGAGGGAGCCCGGGCTCCCGCTGTCCTGGCGGAGGGAGGCGGCGGCGCGCAGGGCAGTCCCGCCCGGGCCGGGCCGGGCCGGGCCGGGCGGCAGGTGGCGGAGGTCGGAGCGGCGGTGGCCGGCCCTGAAAGGTGCGATTGTCCCCAGCTATTCCTGGTATGCGCCGGGGCGGGAGCCGCCGGGAGCGGCCTCCCCCGGCCGAGAGGGCGAGGAGCGCCGCGTCCCGTGGGGGAGGGAGCCGCCACTGCTGCCGGGGGTGCAGCCACGCCCGAGCGTCCGGCTGCCCGGGGGGCCCCGGCGCCGCGCTACAGCCCGCAGCTCCTTCGGATTCCTGCGGCCGCGGAGCGCCAGCGAGCTCCCGGGAGGGGGAGTTCCGCGGGGAGGAGGCGGAGGGGGAGGAGACGGCGCGGGGAGCGTTAAAAGGCGGCAGCTGAATGGCAAGGGCTGCTCTCCGTGCCCCCGCCCCGCTCGCTCACCGCTGGACATGGAGGGGAGAGAGGACACGGAGTGTGACTGCCAGGCGGCGTTCGCCGAAGCGCAGCGATGGGTGGAGGTGAGGCGTCCCTCGGTCCCGCTGTGTGCCAGCCCGGCGGTATCCCCGTCCCCCCCCGAGCCCGCGTTCCGCTCCCGCGGGGTGGCCCCGACGTCGGGCAGCTGCTCCAGGGACGTGGCCCCAAACTTTGCTTCTTTGTCAGCAGCTGCGGACTGCTATTTTTAGAAGGTATCGTGGCAGCTTGCAGAGATCTGTCTGTGGAGCATCGCCATCGCCCCCTCCTCACAATCCAAATTAAAGGCTGACTTGGCTGCCCTTCTGTCATTAAGGTTTATCATTTCTTGCTCGTCGTGTAAATTATTTCTGTAGCGCTTACTCCGAGACAGTCTGAATTAAAGACACTCCCTCCTGTCACGAAAGAGTTCAGGACAGAGAGCAACCTGGAATTAACACTCATTTTCCTCCCTCCTATTTTTAAACATGAGTGTCTGGCTGCGCGCTGCACTTGATACAATTGCCTGTGTTTCTGTATCGTCACACCGGTGGGCACAGAGGTTGCTCTTAGGTGCGCCCCAGCCTGAGTGTGGTCAGGCGGTGTGCGGCTGAGCGAGTGAGGCTGATGGCGTGGAAGCTGGGAAATGTTAGGAATACTGAACAATCTTAAAGTCGTGGTATGCTTTTAAAGAGGAGCTTGAGTGCTGGTTTATATGTATTTTAACGAATTAAGCTTATTTCTATGTGCTTGTTCACTTGAAATGAAACTTACGTTGTCAGAAGGGCTATCCTGGTAACTTTCGAAGGAGTAAATATTCAAATAAGGATGTTTGTTACTTTCTACCCCTCACATTTATAAGTTTGTCAAGGTGTAGGTCCAGGTTTATTTCCTCTGTAAAACAATGACATCTAGTGCTTAAAATCTATGGAGAATTTTGAACGGAAAGCACCAAAGGCAAGGGTATCACAAATGACCTCCACAAGTATCACTTTTGTGTCATCTGTTAATGTAGGTAATTAAAGCAATCCTGGCTTCCCCATGTGTCAATTTTGTAAGAGCTAGCTTTGAGTTCAGGTAATTAAAGCATTCCTCTCTCATATATACCTTTCTTGCACTGTTTTCTTTTAAATTAGCATAGCTTACTTTAAATAGTTTTATTAAGGCAATGTAACATTATCTTTAAAAATTCTATTTAAGGGTTTGGGGATTTTGTTTTAGTTATTCTCACATTTCATATGATACTGGCTGGTCATACTATTCCTACAAAAAGTTCCCTCTTTGCCTGCCGATAGCACGTGGGAGCACTAGAAAAGCAACGAGAGTGCAAAGTGTGCACTGTTTGTGTAGAAGAAAACAATAAATGCTCAGCTTCCTGCCTCACCCATCTGATATGGGTGGCTATCCTTTGATATGTGCAAGCTGTTCTTATTTTGAAGTAACTTTTAAACTTATGCCTTGGAGAAACATTTTACTGTAAAGTGAGTAACTAGAAAACCTGAAAGTATCGATAAACAGGATGTTAGGAATTCTGTAATGTTAAAGGAAAATGTAAATATTTATTTCCCTGTGAAATGAGGTTTGCATTTCAGAAGGGCCTTTGTGTTTCTCTACTCTTTACATCCAGATGGGTTAAAAAGCCAAGACTAACCATTTCCGTTGCTGTATGAGGAGAGTAATGGTATTTTTAGGGTAATGAGACATGTCCTAAGTTTTTGTGAGTCTTGGTGAAACAAAGTGGTGTATACATGACAGAGAGTGAAACTTGTTGAGTCCTAATGATTAAACAATTAGTTATGAAGATGAGGCAGATTCCCAAATATTTATGAACTTGAAATTCTGATGTTTTGGTAAGGTTTTGTGTGCTGGCTTGTCCCTAACATTAGAGGAAGATGAAAGCATACAGACACCAGCTACTATGTATTTAAAAGAACAAGCCAATATCTCTTTGTAAACTGTTATTCTTTCCATTTGCTAATGAAATCTGTGTTAACCTATTTCTGTATTTCAATACAGAACTTTTTAGAATTAAAAAAAAAAAAATCAGAAGACCTGAGTTCAAACTTTGAAGCTTTTTGTAACGGGAATGAACAGCTGTATTTGTCAGATCTCAGGGGTAGTAAAAACCACCCCAACAAAAATTTTCACCACTTGTGTTTGAAGCTCTCTGTGAGAGAAAATTGTGTCCTGGTCAGGTCCCTCTTATGCCTGTTCCCAGCTGAATTCCCCATTCTGTAGGGCAGCCACTGGCTGGTGAGAGCTCCCAACATTTGTTCCTAGTTGTAGTGCTAGTCTTATGCTACAAAAACACCCAAAAAACCAAAACCCCCAAACCGACCAACCAACCAAAAAAACCCTCAAACAAATGAAAACTTCCCCCAACCCCCCAACAAACAAAACAAGCAAAAAAAATCACAAACCTCTCAAAACCAAAAACCCCATTAGTTTAAGGGTAATAAAAAAATTGCATCTGACATCTGATGTTAAAGAATTAAACCTTTCATTAACTAATTCAGATTCATGTTGGGGCATAGTTTATAATACAGACAAAACAGGTCTGTAGTGTTCACAGTGCAAAGATCTCTTCAAGTGTCGTCTCCAATCTCTTGTGTTTTGTGGTGAATTAGGAGGGGACATGACATTACTTGTCTCTGCTCCCTCTGGGAGCCCTGACTGTTGATGACATCTACTTCTTTTGAGGAAAGAATTGTCATTTTCTGAGCAAAGCTCAAGCACTTCTCAGGTGTCCTTTATCCAGAGCGCAGCACTGGTTAGTGGTATTGGGTTCTCCCATCTAAGCCTCCTCAGCTCTGCCAGGAGCAACTGGTGCTGGTCAAACTCATGTGCAGCCCAGCCTTCATCTGGCACTTCGGCTGGGCAAATGGTGTATGTTTGGGCTAGAGTAAAACACTGGAACATCCCAAGTTAGAAGTAGTTTCTCAAAGAAGACAAGACAGAGGAGAGACTCCATTGCAGTCTTCAACTTCCTCACAAGGGAAAAAGAGGGGCAGACACTGATCTCTTCTCTCTAGTGACCAGTGACAGGACCTGAGGTAATGGCCTGAAGTTGTGTCAGGGGACGTTTAGGGTAGATACAGGAAAATGCTCTTCACCTAGAGGATGATTGGGCACTGGAACAGGCTCCTCAGGAAAGTGGTCACAGCACCAAGCCTGCCAGGGTTCAAGAAGCACTTGGACAATACTCTCAGGCAGATGGTTGGGTTGTGCAGGGCCAGAAGTTGGACTCAATGATCATTGTGGGTCCCTTCCAGCTCAGAATTTTCTATGATTCTATGAAAGTTAGAGCTGTGTTTGCCAAAGCTAGAAATAGCTGGGTTAAAATTGTTTTACTGTGTTCTGTTCCGTATTATAACTTAAGCAAGCCAAAAGCTGTTCCTCCAAACCAAAGCATTCTTCCCCCAGACTGCTGACTCTGTTTTCCTGCCTCAAGATGTGGGAGGGCAGTCTGCTTCTCCCTCTCTGCAGTCCACCACGAAATTCATCCTTGTGAATGAAGGGGAAACATAGTCTCTCTCCCCAGAAACATGCTTCACCATTTTACGAGTGATGAAGAGTTCTTGAGGCAAGAAGTATGTGCTCTTTTCTTGTAAAACATCTCAGCTTTTGATTCCTGTCTTATGTTCTGTGTTTACTTAATCTTCAGGTAAATGTCTATGGTTTGAAACTGTTTGCTAAAGCGACTTGAAACCTGACCCACCAAGTCTGTAAATCTTTAGTTAGAGTGTCCTGAGGCAAATAATGCTTGAATTTTTTTTTCCCCTGAAGTAGTCAAATGTACAGATCCAGTTGAAGGGAGAGTGGCCAGCGAGCGTGTGCCTGAATGAATTGTTGGAGTAAAGCAACAAAACTGTAGGAAAGCATGTGAAGCAACCTTGAGAAATCCATTGAAGTGAAAAACAGGTGTTGGCCAAGTAACTCTTAATACTGCAAACTATTACAGCTCTTCTTGTG
Source organism: Serilophus lunatus (assembly GCA_013399895.1). Classification (NCBI taxonomy): domain Eukaryota; kingdom Metazoa; phylum Chordata; class Aves; order Passeriformes; family Eurylaimidae; genus Serilophus; species Serilophus lunatus. The sequence goes on along the minus strand of VXBA01003997.1, from coordinate 143,378 downwards.
AGCTGAATTTACTTCCCTAAAACTTATGTAGAGTTGTTAAAGTCAGATGTTCTGAGAGCTACTAGTTTCATCACATACTGTTGTTGAGAGCATCAGTCTCAGAGTCAGAATCTCAGGACCGTGTAGTCCTGATATTGTTCCTCATGCAGAGAGACTGCAACAGAATGTAAGTCCTTCCTGGTGCTAACACTACCCTGCTCTGATGGAGAGAGGTGTTTTGCCATTAGAATTTCTCTAGCAAGATAAGGTTTTTATTGTTTTTGATAGGCAGCATTAGAGGAAGAAAGCACAGCTCGTCTGGATGGCAACTAAAGACTCCTTCGCTGTTCCTATCTGTCACAACCATTAAATAGGTACTGAAAAAGCCTCATTTTTCTGAGTATTGTTGTGTGCGTTGACAACAGCATGCATTATTGCATTACAGTGTGGTTTTCCGAGTCCAAAACCATCTTTCTTGTGATTTAAAAGTATCTGTTACATTTTGGGCATTGGAAAATTATTTGAGGGCTTTTTCTTTTTCCTTTTTTCAGGAAACTCTCAACAAAAACTCTCTCTACCCCCTCCCCTCTCCAGACATACACACCTGCTCAGAAGATTGAAAAAGCAGATTTGCAGAGTAACTTGGTAGAAAGAGAGTGCTTGAGGATAAAACTTGAGAACCAGGACAACTTACTGAAGTCTTTTGGTTTGAACCAACAGTATAGCAATCAAATCTAGTGAATGGTCTGACATGTGGTCACCAAATGTTTCTCTTTGTTGAAGCTGTTTGAAGTCTGCATTTCCACTGTATATTTTTATGGCTTCTGCAAATGCAGTGAGAGGTCTAGCAGTGATGTTTTCCCTGTATTTGCATAGAGGTCTTACTTCAATGATTGTTTTGTTTTGTTTTTCCTCCAAGCATGAATCTAATGCATACAGTCTGGTATGGCATATGGGAGGAATAACTGTAGAGGTAGAAGACTAATCTTACTGTTCAAATCCTCTTTTTGTAGGTACCTTTATTTAAGGTGAACTCATCATTATGAAAAGGTTTTTATCAGTTCTGTGTAATATATGCTTGGAGAGTCTGTGGCGTCAGCGTCCTAAGTAGTGTCAGAATGAAAGATGTGTGAATGAAAAGGGAAAATCTATATATTTTGCTGCCTAAACCATGTTTAATACTGGGTAATTCTGTCAAGTCATAAAACCTGGGTGGGCTGGTGTCTGGAGAACTTGCAGTACAGCTGCCAAAGTCCTGGTTCGCATGTACGTAAGGGATATATTTAATCCCCCCTTAGATGTATGCATCAATATTTCACTATTACACATAGGTTCTTGGCAATGAGTATTGCATGGAATAAATGTAAGTGCATCCAATTAATATATACTAATTGATACATAAATACCTGTGCTGCTAAGCAAGTGTGAGTTTAAATCCTAGAAATAATGTTCTCTTCACTGCCTGCAGACTATGAAAATGCTGTGGTAAAATATCATATAACAGGGCTAATAACAATGTTTTAGAAGCAGAAGGTGACAATAACGCTGTTTGATCTGGCTGAACATTATTCTTGCAGTTACTTTATTGCCCCCTTGCTTCCCAACCTCTGGAATGGTATCTGTGATCTTTTTGAGAGAAAAATAGAACTAATTTTTGCTTAAGAGTATAATCTATTTTCTATTTTTTCAAGGTGGATTTATATATTTTCAAGAATATATTTGGAAATTCTCAGGGTAAATCAAAAGTCTTGTGTGATGGGCATGCATATCTTTGAGCTGAGTTCACAGTGTAGTTTCCTTTATGGACAGTTTCTCTTTGCAGTTTTGATCATTGTTCTAAAATTTTGCATGACAGCAGCATGTGCAGACACTTTAAGAGGAAAAATTAACTTGTCAGCTATAGAAACGGGTATGTCTTCCATCCTGGGGAAATGCATTGCAGCTTAAGGGGATCTGCAGACAATTCTGACCAGACTTTTGTGTTCTTCTGTGCTGTATTTTGTGGCTACCACCTACAGTTAGTTCTGTTGTTACTTTTGTTCTTTTTCTCCTGGCTTTCTGTTTGTTTGTTTTTTTGAACTGTGTCCTGATGCTTTCAGCAGTTTTGTGAGGTCATGCGGGTTTTTTTCTGCCCGTAATTTAGCGATAAGGTGAAACAATTCTGATTTCCACATTTAGCATATTTTGCTCAGCTGCGTTCCCCCTTCCCCAGCCCTACACTCACCCCATCCCCTTCCTCCTCCCGCCTGTGCGTTCACTTTTAACACCTTTTCATTGTCAGACACTTCTTTTGGTCCAAATTTTTAAGTTTTTAATGAGCACTTGTGTATAGCACGTTAGATGGTGACCTTGCTGAGCTTTGGAAAACACTTGGGCTTTATTGTGTTGTAAGAACCAGATATATTCCAGCTGTTTCTTGTACCTACCACTCCTCCACTTTCAAATTCCTTTATCCACTCCTGCAGGACATTCTTTAGAAACAAAACAAAACCCAACCTTTTCTGCTTAACAAAACTAATAGTACTGTTAACTATCATTTTCTAAATAGGCTTTCCAGCTACAGCAGTTTAATGAAAAACAGCATGTGCTCTCAGACTCAGTATACTAGAAATGCTTCTGCTGGTCTAAGGTGTGCTTGACACACCTCACTTACAGTTCACATTACCTTGGGAGGAGTGTTTTGGTTTTTCATGTTTTTCACATGAATACAGTCAATCCAGGTGAAAATTAATGGAATGTAGTGAATAAGCTACTTTAAAAATAGGTTCTGTGGTTCTTCATGTTGTGAGCTGCTGCATGAAGTTGTATATTTAGCTTTTATGAATAGTGCTAAATTTTTATTTTTCCAATGTAAAGGAAGATGTATGGATCTGACTCACAGCATGCTAACTTCCAATTGGATACTTAGCTGTAAAGCTTTCATTTGTGTTAGAGTGAATAGAGAACTCTAATTTCAACAGTGTTTTCCATTTGTGGTACAAAACATCTGGGATTATCTTAGAAGGGCATGAAGATTATAAGACTTGCTTTATATTTTTTGCCAGTGTTGGCACATGTTGTGCAAATGCTGGCACATTTTTTTGGTACCAGCTCATGTGAAAGTTCTGAGCTTTGTTTCTGGATGAGATTCAGCTTTCAGTCATTACTATTAGAAAAGAAACACAGTATACTAACTTTGGGAAATAGTTATCCCTGTGTTGCCCAAAAAAGTCGAAATCACTGTAATGTAACACAGCTTTAGAGGAGTTAGCTGGGTTGTGGTCAGTTCAGCTAGCACAGACAGTGAAATCTGTTGTTTGGGCCAAACTGTCCTCCTACAGTAGAACCCATAACAATGTGATCTTGTGTTAGTGCCGAGATATTATCCCAGAAAGGTATCATTGAAACTCCAGTGCTTAGCCTGTGCTTCTCCTGCCTCGCTTTCATGTGACAGTGGTGTGTCTGACCTACTAGTGACTTGCCCCAGGAGGTTCATCTGATGATGGAAAACTGGCTTGTTTTGTGATATTTGATACTCGCTTGCCTCCTGAGAGGCAAGATGGGCACCAGTGCTCGTGCCAGGGAAGAGGTGGTTTTGGTGAAGACAGCCTTTTGGTGGCAGCTCACTGTTGGGTTGCAGCTGACTAGTGGGAAAGGCAGACGCCTGAATTTAGACAAGCCATCTCTCTACCTGGAGGCTTCGCAAGTCACCTGCTTCTGCTCATTGCCTGGCTCTTTTCCTTACATGACTCAGGATATGTTTGCTAGGTGCTCAGGGTCGAGGTATAAGCTAGACACATGGATTAGGGAGGCTGGCTTCTAGCCATAAATAACTTCTTCAGGATGAATTTCATAAGGCTTATAAATACAGTTGGAGCTGTTTTAAATAGAAACTCTGCCAGCAGTTTGTGAATCAAAGCATTTAAAAGTATTTGATATGCCTAGACACTGGCTTTGACAATGGCAGAAGCGCTCCTTGTGTCTTACTGGAGCTGTGTTGGTTGAGAGATGGTTCTTCAGAGGTATAGAGACACCCAGCCCAGCAGTTCTGCAGTTGTCATCACTTGTCTTTCGCAGAGCCAGTCAAGTCCCAGATCTAATCTCCAGTGTTGTTTGTAAATTCTTTCCTGGAATTATTTTATTGACCCTGCTATTTGTTAATTATTTATTTATTATTTTTTTCCTTTAGGAAGGAATTTGAAAAATCTAGCTTGCAGAGTTTGATCTCAGACTTTCCACGTGTTGAAATGACCATGTCAGCTAATGAGTCAAGATGTGATAAACAACAGAAGCAAGTGCAAGATATTTTCTGTTTACATTAAGGAAATGAATGAGAAAACAGCCAGAGCACCACAGGGCTCAAAAATCCTTTTTTGCAGCTACATCAGAATTTGGGGATGCTGGAGATGATGAATGGATGCATAGTGACAATAGTGGTTGCCACCTAGCCTGCATCAGGCGTGATAGTACTGTGTCCGTTGCTGATGCCTCAAAAAATATGACATAAGTATCCTCTTTCTGTTAGTTATTAGCAGTTTGACATTGAAGGAAGCCGGATGTTAGACCTGATGATCATGGATCTTTTCCAGCCTTAAGAATTCTGTCATACTATGAAGCCAGATGTCACAGTAGCTATGGAGAAGAGGAAAGAAAATGAAGATCTAGGTTTGACACTACAGGGTTGGAGGGGTATTGTAGCAATACCTGTTGCACTGCCTTGAAATGCTTCTTTGGAAACAATTTAAGGTTAGGTAAAGCAGGGGGAAAAGTTAGGCATTACTGCATCTTTGCTCTAGGGAAAACCTCTTTTCTTCCATGTGTCACCATGCTTTATTTGCCTAAACATTGCCACTGACAAAATGTACCTTTTCTGATGCATCTGAAATGTAATCTTGAGTGAAAATGGCCCAGACATTTGGTTGTAGGTGCTTTTGCAAATAGCAGAGGTTGTAACAAAGTTATATTGACTGTCTTAACTAACTACAAGGGTTTCAGCTTTGTATAACTATATTTTTTTTTTAAATGTCAGGTGGGCATCCTCATTACAAGCTCTCAGCATTCAATAAAAAGGTTGCTTGGAGTTTTATCTTATTTGGACTGAATGGAAATGGAGTGATGATAAAGGCATGAGCTTCAGGTAGAGATAGATATCTTTCACAGACATTTGCTGTGGAGGGAAAAAGGCATCCCTGATATAATAAACATCGACTTGATGATTATTCAGGAGGGTATTGCTTCACAACTCTGAGTCTTACGTGTGGATGAATTTTTTTCAAAAACAAATCTCCATTAAAATACACAGACTGGGTTGCTCACTAATGACCTAGCTTTCATGTGTCTGATAAAATCCAAAAGTCCTCTGTGACGTTGGGGTAGGTCTTGCAAAGTGATCTCAGACTCCAGGAAGCTGTGCATGTCAGGTGTTAGTGGATAGAGCTGGGAGCTGTGCTCTGTGGAGAAATGACAGAGAAGAGGAGCTTGGAAAGAGAAGAGGAGAAATGTGCACCCAAGGTTATTTGTAAATAACTACTTTTTCCTTCTTACTCAAGTGAATTTCTTACCTTGTAAGTATTTAAATTGTGAAATTTAGTAGAATGCACTGGCTTTTTGAATCTGGGAGGGGTTTTTTTGCATTTGTTTTGCATTTAGTAATTTAAAAGATTGGGGCAATACAGTCACAGACTATTCTAAATTTTCAAATGTGTTATTACACTTATTTTAATTTTTTGCACTTGCATGTTTGTAAAAAACAGTGTCTTATCCGCTTTACCTACCATGGGACACAGGAACTTATTGTTAGACCTGGCTGAAAAATGCTTGTATGTGCATGCTAATGGTTCTTTTTTTTCTTACCTTCTCAGCTAAGAATTTCAATAATTTTTATTTTTTTTCTTATTGTGGCAACTAAAATCTTGTCATTCAGTTTTCCAGTGGGATATTTGATCTTTCCTTGTGAAAACTGTCTCCCCTTGAAAATTATAATAAAAAAGTGAATGTTCTTTTCCTAAACATATGTGGATATACCATAGTTAAGAAGGATAATATTATGAAATCATGTCTGATTCTCAATACAATGGTTAATTTTGTCAGAATACAAAATACTTAACATGCACATTTCTGCAACAAGATTTGGTCTTTGTATGCAGTCAAGTTACTTGCAAGAACTATCTTGACTGGTCATGATAATAAAGCATCAGGTTGAAGCAGCAGTTTTCAGAATCTCAGCAGATGATCCAGAGGCTGGCAGTAATTTGGTTTCCTGTATCACTGCATTGATAACTGAGATGCAATCCAGTCGTGCACATTTCCACTGACTCGTGTTTATTTTCTCTGTCCTCTGTGATCAGCCAAGGAGGATCAGAGGATAGAGGAGGATGTCTCTCTGGCAGTAGAATACATCTTTAATGTCATGCTACCATTCTGATATGGGGGAGTGAAATGTGGAAAGGATATTGGTGTGCCTTGGCTGTTTTTAAAGATATGACAGCCTTCTTTGCCTTGTTTCCTTAGAGTGTTATTCCTAATCCAGCTGTGCTGTGGCTGTAGCTTGGCCATATCTTACCTCTATTTTTGCACTGTCGCACAGCATGGAAATGGGGCGAGCCTTGTACACACTCCATTGAACACACGTTGCTCCTGGCTGGAAGATAGGGAGATGAAATCTGGACCTGCAGATCCTTTTGATCTCAACCTCAACACTCTTTCCTCCACTCAAGAAGTATAAGTGTTGGCTTGTTTGGTTGGGGCTTTTTTGTGTGGGTTTTTTGTTTTGTTTCTGGTGTGGGTTTTTTGTTTTGTTTCTGGTGTGGGTTTTTTGTTTTGTTTCTGGTGTGGGTTTTTTGTTTTGTTTTTCTGATGGTAGGGAAATAGGTAACATAAGGGAGATGCAGATAAAAATCCATCCTGTGCTCAGGAACCTGCCTGATAGACAGTATGGTGTATTGAGGATCTTTGTATGTAATGAGGAAGATTTTGGGGTTTGGATGTTATTGTTAAACCAGCAAGTATTGAATACAGTTGCACATGTTCCTCAATTTTAGTAAGACAAGTCTGGCCATCTTCTCAGCTTCCATGAGCAGCACTTTTTTACTGGTTCAGTTTAAATGATCATCTCTTTTTTTAATGTAGGCTTTATGGCCGTGATTCTCTCTGGTTTTCTGCTGAGAAAAATCTGGTTTTAATCTTGAGTTCTTAGCTGTGTTTTTTGGGGGCATGCTTAGAAGTAGGTGTGAGTTTTGAGTATGAACTAAAAGTTCAATTGTTTCCTAGATATAAGTGCCAGGACACTTTCTACTTTACATTGAATTTGACCAGGATCTGTTGCAGTAGTTCCCAGTGGTCAATAGAACATCACTGCTGTTGTCATTTCATTTTGCCATGGAATTAAATTGATGTATTTTGGAATATTTACATAGTGCACTTCTCTCTATTTAACTTTTTAGCATAAAACCCCAGTTTTGGTAATGATGTGAAATCTTTAATGACCTGTGGAACATCATATAAGTACTGTTAAGTCATAGTTGTTGGGCTGCAGTTGGCTGCATTTGTGAAGAAGTCTCTGAAGCAGTTGCTAGTTTCAGAGTTTCCCAGCAGACAGAAAATTGTTATAATGCTATTTTAGGCCTTGAAGCCCCTTGCTTTTATTAATATGTGGTGTCAGTGGTGCTTGCTGCTGATGTTTGTTGCAGATACTACATGCTACAGTTTCAGATGATGGAGAAACTGCTGCATGGAGCAAATGATCAGCTCATGTTCTCTCTCTGCATAGATTCATTACCCAAACCAAGTTACTCACATATATGCAGTCTGGAAATACTAGAAGTCTTTGATCTCTAAAACTTAATGTTTGAAAATGTAAATGATGTGTTTCTTTTGATCTGCTTCTTAAATTAAATGGTAATTGTGAAAATTACATTTGGCAGTTTTCCACTTAAGGGTTTGTACTTTTCGTTTTGCACTACGTTAATTTTAAGCTGTATGTCTTTGCTGGTTTTTCATCAGTGAATTCTGGTAAGGGGGTGATCCTTATATTTCTACATGGCCTAATTATCAGCAGTGCATGTATTTAATGATTAGACCTTAATGTGCAATTCCTCTGTCGCTGATGCCAGGGATTGTCAGTTTTGCCTGTCTGCCTGTATGCTCATGACTGAGGTAATAGGACTTACTCAAGGCTGAGCAGTAGAAAACAGAGTTTGAGCTGTCTATGCCCAGGATGGGAGGCTCTGACTTGCTCACTTAAGGTATCAGGAAATGCCTGGGCACATGCTCCACTGCAGTCTGCTGATGGGCCTTCACGAGCATCTGCTGACGGCAAAATAGCAGAAGCTTTTTATCTGTGTCGTTCTATGCTACTGGACTATTTGCTGTTGCCTTTCCAAATTACCAGCACCTTCTAATCAAAAAACTACTGGATAATTTAAGGCTCCTAAAATGTTGATGAAGCTCATGCAAAATTCAGCCTTTTCCTTACATCAGCTTCCTAGTGCATAGTGGATTTGTCTCTTTATTACCATAAATGATGATAAAGACCTCTCTGCCTTTGTCCTGTTCTCTTAGGAAAGGAACCTTTGAAGTCTGAGGGCCACATCAAACTGCAGCTAGTAACTCACAAAGTTATTCAAAAACTTATCCGTGTGTAATATGTTCTTTTAAGCTCCTGTTGGTCTAATGCCAACTAAAAATCAGCTGCTAAACAGAAATGTTGTTAATTACTCCCTTAGTAAAATCACTTTGTGTACTTTTCAATTATTAATATTTGTTTAACTCTGCAGAGATTAAGTTTGTCAAGGAGAAGGTTCAAGGTGGTTAGTACTGAATGTCTGCCACAACACCTTTAAGATGTACTCATGACTGGAGGAGGTTTTGTGTGGATTTTTTGTTTTGTTAGGGTTTTTTTAGGAGCAGGTAAAGATTCTGTGTTCTAGATCATAAACTGTCTCTGGAGTTGTATGGACCTTCTGCTGTAACTTGTGCTACAGTTCTCAAATTTGTCTGTCTTCCCATCTCCTCTTGATTTCCTTTAGGAATATTTGCATTAAGTTCAGCATCATGCTGAATTACCATATTGCTGATTTTGCTGATTTCTGTTTGTCTGTGTACTGGTGGATTTGAGTATTCATCTCCAGTTATTTGCATAGGATGTTAAACAATCTGATTGCTCTAGTGGCGTCCATCAGAGTTAGGAAATTACCCAGCTAAAGTGAGCAGGAACATCTCAACTCACAGGCAGACTGCTGAAGCAGCTCTGAATTTGAACTTTTTTTTTTCTTTTAAGCACAAAATAGAGAGAAGGTATTTCCAGCTGGGGATAAAAACAGCTGCCAGGGAAAAGAAATTTCAAGTACCTTTTCTGAGGTTATGGAAATTCTTTACCTAGTGCTTCAGTGTCACCTTTCCTCATTAATTTTTATCTTTTTTTTTTTCATTAAATAATGACAAAGAAGAAAAATGGCAAGACAACTTCTAAAAAATGAAAATGAACTCTTAGATTTATTTTTTAAGTTGGAAATTGGATGACTAAATTCTACTTCTCTTTGCCCAGTTGTGGGGGATATTGGATCATCCTTTCTCAAAATTTCTCTTCCTTGTTATGTTCCTCTGGCTTCTGTGTCCTTTTGGATAAGGAAGACTTACAGAATTATTAAAAAACCCCATAATTCTTGTATGCGTATGAGTGAAAACTATCTGATGAAAATGTTTGGGTTGATGGTAGAGGGGGCCACAGGAGCCCTCTGTCCTCTCTTTTTGTGAGGGCAGAGACCCCCACCAGAGCAGGCTGGCTGGAAGTAGGACCATGCTTCAGGACCCTTCATCATCACTTGTCTTAGGCCTCTCTACTTACTCAAGTCTCAGTTGTGTCAATGTGGACAGGGCTTCTATTTTCCCTTTTTAAAGCTTAACATGAAGGTTCTGTGGCTCAAAGTGATGGTTGATTGAAACAGTTAAGTACCAATTTAAAGATGTTACTTTAAAATGTCAGGTGATGCCGAAATTTTTTTTTCACTGTTCCTTCATAGTGATTAAATTTTTTAAAAAATTCAAATTAGAGCCAGTCATTAATTAAAGTAAGGAATGTTTTAAATCCAGATTTTTTTTTTCTCAAACCTGAAAACTTGAAACTCCATAGGTGCCTAGGAGCTGATAACTTGTATTTCTCATGAATGCTGTTGCCAGTTCTAAACGTCTCTCACTGCTACTTTAAGGCTAGCCCAAAACTAACAAAATAAAAGACCTTATGCTTCAGACCAAAGCTTTAACTTTGAATGAATTGCTCAGGATGAAAAGATAAGTGGTAGGTGTGTTCTGTTTCATGGATTTAAAAAACAAACACAAAGTAGTGTCTGTTGTTGGGAGAGCTTCTTTCCTGGAGCCAAACTTTCATAAACTTTCTGGAGCTCTTTATTTTTCTCGGTGTAATTTCATTTTTAGCCTTGTTTGGTGGTTCTTACAACCTCTTCAGAGTTTGAGGCTGTTCTAGAGACCTTTCCTAGAGAGCTACAGAGCTGCCTGCAACCCTTCATGCAGCCAGATGTGACAGAGCAAAACAGCCAAGGACTTGCTATTTTCTCTAAAACTTAACAGGAACAGAAATCTGATAGTACACACAGAATTAACAAGGTTGGAAAAGAGGGTAGAGATCATCAAGTCCAACCTTTTACCTAACTTAACAACCATCTAAACCATCTAAGTCATGTCACTAAGTTCATCATCCAACCCATCCTTAAACACATCCAAGGACGGTGACTCCAGACCACCTCCCTGGGCAGCCCATTCCAGTGGGAAATGTGACAAAGTTTCTCCTAATATTCAACCTAAACCTCCCCTGATGCAGCCTAAGTCTGTGTCCTCTCGTCCTGTCACTGGGAGCCTGAGAGAAGAGACTGACCCCTGCCTGACTAAACCTCCTTTCAGGTAGTTATAGACAGCAGTAAGGTCACCCCTGAGCCTCCTCTTCTCCAAAGTACAAGTCTGTTTCTCTTTTAAGATGTGAGGCTCACATTTCTCTTGTAACCAGAAAAATAGTTAAATGGCATTATGCTTAATTATATTTGTGTTTCCCTTCCCTCCTATTGGCACTATGTGAAAAGGTTTGACAGTGACATCTCAAGCTAAAATTGCTCCTCAGGGCCTTTGTTACCAGCAGAAATGTAGGTATTTGTGTGCAGTCTTGGGAAACTGAAAGGGCTAAGCTTTAGACTTAAGAAAGAAATAAAAGGAAAGTTGTTCTTGTGTGATACATTCCCACAGGAAGACATCAGACTTTCTTCTCAGTTTCATGATAAATAGCATATGCTGGGTTTTGGCATTAGATGTTGAAATCATGTCTAAATTAAATGCTAGTAGTTGGATGAAACAGGCTTTACTTTGTTTTGGTGCTCTAGAGCTAATCATTTACAAATTGCTGAGCTAAGGGGCAAAAACTAATGACATTCCAGCGTCTTTAAATATCCCTCACTATATCATACTGAAAAATTGTTCAACGTTCAGATGCTATGAATTTCACAAGTGTTTCATTTACATGAAAAAAATAGAATCAAGACCAAAAAAAGTTGACATTTTGTCAGTTATTTTCAATTACTCTGAACACTGCTGTGCATTTTTGAGCAGCATAAAAGTCTTTACAATGTTTGTAAAATTACTTTGCTGTAAAGGTCTACAAAGAATTTTCTGACGTAGTATTTTTCCCATGTAGGTATTCTAAAATATTTTCAGTAGAGGTGTTGATATCTCAAATTTCCTAAAAAAAAAAATAAATTTCATTAGCCATTAAAATCTTTACTCCTTAATCCAGTTTCACTTTGGGCTAAGTTTTCAGATATGTTAATGTAACAGTGTCTTCCATTTCAGTGTATTGTGACTTTCCAGGGATTCAGAAGATATTTGGCAGGGATTCTCAGCTTGTCATTAGTGTTTATAAAGGAAATCTTTCATAACAAGTTGTAATGTTGAATATATTTTTCAGAATTGTTTTGTTGTACCCATTTCTTTTGGATATTTATGCTGTAGTGTTATTCCTGCATGTAGGCAAGAATATTAACAAGTATTTTGTGTTGAACATTATTTAATTTTAATTCGCTTCTTCAAAGTCACTAAATGGCCCATCTTTCATTTAATTTTTTTGACCTCAAATCTGTCCTTTGGCTTGTGATAAATCTAATAAAGAGGCTGATGGTCGCTTTTCATAGACATATCTTTTGATAGAGACACATATCAGTATGAATTTTGCACATATTAAAGTGTATGTAGCCTTGAATATTAAAAATCTTTGTCCAAACAAAACCTTGAAGGGCTACCTCTGATTTATTTACCAGCTTTTTACTTTCATATCTTGATTTTTTTTTAATTTTTTTTTTTTTTTTAGATTCTTGTGGCAGCTGCCATTGCCATGAAATATTTAGTCATCAGCCCTTAGGGGTTCAGCTTGCCAGGTTTCTGTGTAACCTCCCTGAATTCAGCAGTAATGTTTCACAGGACTTCTGAAAGCAGCAATGGTAGTGGAATTATCCAGGCTCTCACTTTCTCTGGCACTGGGTGTAGGCAAAGGCAGGAGCAAATGTCATGTTCCTATTGCAGACCTCAGACAGGGTTATGTGAGGGCTGTGCTGGGTACTCTGTCAGTGTCTGCTGGAAGGGATGGGGCAGATAACAAAAGTGGCTCTTCTCATCTCTCCACCTCCTTGTTTCTCAAATGCAAACACAAATAGCACATCTTCTAGGGCTTTCTACTTTTGTCCTGTTTCTGCTGTTCTCACCTCTCTCAGCAAGGCATATGTTGTTGAATTTTGCATGTTCTTCCCTGAGGTGGCAAAAACTTGATTTTTTCCAATTTATTTTTTTAATTTTTTTGTCTAAAAGGAGGCCTTGAACAGGTGAAATCATGTAGCACCTGTGACTAAAAGCTATGTAATGAAGTCCAGACCTGCTTTTACTTTGAATATTCCCTTCCAAAAAAAAAAAGTTTTTCTTGTGGTTTCTGGAGGTTCATCAAAGAAAACCCTGCAGTAGTTGCAGCTATTCTCTCCTGCCTCATTCCCACAAGGCTCTGGCATTGGAGGTGCCCAGGAGGAGCCCTTTGTCCTTCAGAGCTTGTAGGTCTGTCATTTTTATTAGCTCTAGAGAATCTTCCATCAAGGAAAGGGAAACCAGATTTTGTTGTTGTTGTTGTTGTTTGATACTGTCACGTAATCTCTGTGGAAATGTAGAAAATGCCAGTGGTGCAAAGGCATCCTCTTCTCTGTCACCCTTCACTTTCCCATCTCTGCAGGCATCTCCTGCAGCAGCAGGAGTTCCAGGGCAGCAAGGTCACTAGAGGAGCATAGATGGACCACCAGGAGCTTCTCTAAGCATTGTAACGCTAATTACTTTGCTCATGAACACCAATCAGTTCCTTCCTCCCCGTGCTCTGTGAGGAGAATTAACAGGCCATACATGGGAATTGATTAGAGAATTCATTAGAGAGCACAAATTGGATATGACCAGTACTGTAGTGTTTAGTAACTCATAGTTCTCTATGGAATTTTTACCACAACATTAGAGTTACAGAGCCTGTCTTTTGTTTTATATATGGTACGGTAAATGCCACTGAAACACTGTGTCTTCAGAATTAGCAATTACCGTGATCAGAGTATTTATAGATACTTGTGGGAGTGATACTTGTTTGTACTCCCCTACCACATGTATACAGTTTTTCTCTTGTTTTAACAGTGTCATGTCATAAGTAGGTATTACAGGTTGGAATTTCTGGTTTGATGCTTAGAGTACATGTCCTAAAATAAACTGATTTCTTTGTAGACCTTTTTTGCATCTAGGTTATCTTGTGTTTTTAGCAGTTGCTATGAAGTACCTCATTTCCAAAACACCACCACCAAAACCTCCCCTGAAACTCACTTTGTTCTGTCTTGTCCCTTAAATCCTGGAGATGTAGACATGCTTAACTATGAATTTACACTGGGTTTGGTATTTAGATGATGAGACTGAGTGAGTAATAAGCCCTTTTATGTGAAAATTGCGTATGTGGCTCAAAGTAGCTTAAGGGTCAAGTAGTTCATCACTACTCTCTTGTAAAACTAGATATTCTTATAGACCATTCCTGGCATATCTGTCTATGCATTTTAACCTCTTAAAAACTGGAACTTACCTTTTCTGATTATTTTTGTTTCCTTAATACGTGACCATCTTCTTTGCTGCAAAGTGAACCATTTAGTACAGCTATTTCTTTGATAAATTTGGAAGTGTTCCCTCTCATCTCATGTCTTCTTTATAATAACTACTCCTCATACTCTTAAGCCTCTTTCCTTGTAGTGTGGTACATGAAATAGCACATGCCAAACTAAGAGAAGGACAACTACAGCAGAAATACAAACTAGTAAATAACCACTTAAGGCAGTGGAATTACATAAAAGGATGTAGGGGTGACTGACTACAAACTCATGTCAAGTTTGTCAGCTTTTTATTTTAATAGCATTGTTTTGAGATGTACAGGAAGATCCTGTTTATGTGTTTGGTTGCCCTGTTTTAAGACTAAGATTTTGTAGCCCAGTTCTGCTGAATTTTCTCTTGCTGAACTTTGGATCAGTGTTTGAACTTAGAAATTTAACCGGGAAATTTTCTCCCCCCTTAATGTTCGTGCAATGTCTCAGTTCGGGTTTATATATAATATATGGTTGTTGTTAATCACTTAATTCTGCAAAGAACATACTGGTGTCCTGGAATTTTTCTTATCCCATTCTGATGTTGCCACCTTAGGAACTTGCTCTTTACATGTGTGATCTTTCTACTTTCACGTAACGGCCTTTTAATTTCCTCACCTAGACTACATTTCCATAGTCTGACTTTGAAGAAAATAACAAAGCTTTTTTCTGGTTACATAATTTCAGTCTATCTATAGCTCACTTACTGCTTTTCTTGTATGTCAGACCTGTTAATTTGCTAAAGCAAAAAAAGGGACTCTTCACACCTAAGTGTTAGTCCCTCCTAAAAAGCTATGGCTTGATGGTAGGGAATCAGCAATATTTAATACCCTTCTAGAAACAAAGGTTGTAGAGAATAGTCTAAATATTTTTCTAACTTTCTCATTTCACTGCCCCTCAAAAGAGGATCTTTAATCTTTTTTTTCAGTCAGTGAGCCTTTCTAGCCCTGTGAGTTGAAGATAATTGCTAATGGCTTCGAGCATGCTCTAGAACAGAGAAGAACTTTAATTAAGCAAATTCTTCTGGGCTTTGCCATCGTCAACACTTATACTCTGTGGTTGTTTTCCTAGTCCCATGTTCTCTGAAGCATCTGCCAGCTCTTTAACCAAATATCATAATCATCTTTTCATTATCTATTTTTCACTTTCTTCATGCCTGATGTGTCCTTTGTGTTTCTTCTATATTTTGCCTTTACTTAGTTTTTTACCTAAATTTGCCTGACTCTTTTTATTATGCTACTTGAGTGAATTTGTTTTGCTTCAACTTTTGTGAATTGGTTTCTCAAACTTTAATCATGCTACTCTTTGGTTTAGGCTATTCAGTTTCTTACCATATTTTTTGTTAGACTACAAAATAAAATGAACCATAGTACTTTATTGTTTTGATTGAACACCTGCCAGATTCTATAATAGTCTTGAAAACAATAAAGTTTTTTCAGACTACTTTCACGATGTTGCTGGGTAGTCTCTTTACAAAGAGAGACAACTGAGGCTTCCTCTTCATATTGTTCAAAACTCTTGTCATTATTAATAAAATTTTTGAGTGAGAAGCGGAACTATCTTAACATGTATTACTTGAAGTAGTTCCATACTTTTAAAAAATCAATTGTAATTTCAAAATCTACAGGTCACTTGTGGTAGTCTGTATAACTCATTGTTTGGCATCTTTGCTGACAGTCTAGGTAGTTGTTACTGGAGGCGTAATAACCAGAATGGATCCTCTCAAAACGTTTAGTTTCCAGCGGTTGATGGTTGCAACCTGGAGGCAAAAAAAAAATGTGTGAGGATGGTTATTGAAAGGGGGAGTGGGAAGCGTAAGCTAAGAGGCAGTCCTCTGAACACCTATGCGATGGAGTAAGATGCCATGCTGAGCTTGGTTGGCTGTTTGTTTTCTAGTAACGGTTGAGGATCCTTTATGATTCAGTGATTTGTCTATATTATGCTGTTGCGTTTCCTGCTTTTACTTCAATAAAGGTGTAAAGGCAAATTTCCACATGTTTGTCTCAACAGAAGCAAAATCTGTAACGATTTTTAAAAACCCATTTAACTTTATGCACGAAGGTGAAAATAAAGTTGTTGCATGCATGTGGTGGTTTAGGACCACTTTTATCGTCTAGGGGGCAGGTTCAATAAAGGTGACGGAAAACTGAATGGAGTTGCAGCAGGTGAACAGTTTATTACAAGGGGTTTAAATCAGGGAAGTAGGGATAACCCACAGGGACCCCAGAACTACATAGAGGAACACCCGACATGCAGGGGAAAAAAAACCAAAAAAAAAACCAAAACCAAAACAACACAAAAACGGAAAAAACAGAAAAAGAAAGGGACCTGTTCCTTTCAGCTAATGACTAGTTGAAAAAAAGCAGTGGGGAAGGGTAGGAAAAGCTGTCTCTCCCTTCCCTCTCTCTTTGGAAGTACTTCCGGCCCTTCAGTCTCTCTGAAAACCACAAAGAAATGAAAACAACTCCCTCCCACCACCTCCCCGAGAGGGGTTACTTGCTTAGCGAGCTGGAAATGGCTCTCGTGCTGAGAGAAATGGGTGGAATCACGCCATGGGGGGGCCTGTGGGTGCTGGGGACCGGAGCTGTGTGCCTCCTCTCGAAGAAGCCGAAGAAGAGAGAGAGAAGGCAGGCTGTTGTCTTCGGCTTTTAAGCCTTCTCCTCCTCGCGTGGATCTCGTCGCCTTCTTCCTGGCCAAGCTCTCTCCCCATTGGTCAGTGGGCCTGAGCCCCGCCTTGTTTCCGGTGTTTTCCCATCGAAGAATCACGAGTTTTCGGTCCCGCCCGCCATCTTTGTTTTCGTGGCTGCAGCACCTTAGAGACGCCCCAGCGCCAACACGGTGCCAGGGCCGGCCCTCCGGTGCTGTCCAAAAGTGGCAGCCGTGCTCAGGCTCCTGGCCGGGACCGGCCCGGGGCTGCCACGCCGCGGCACTGCCCCAGCCGCCCCTGTGAGCACGCTGGGGCTTCCCTGCGGCCATGTCCCCAGGCCGCTGTCCGCCCTGGGAGGCCACTGTGCCCTGTGCAGGGAGGGAGGCAGCAGGCAGGAACAATGGCCATCTTGGCTCTGGGACCGAGGGACCACGCACAGCACAAGACGGCCCTGGGGCCATGTGTGCCGACGGCTGGCGATCGGCCCCCGTGCTCCCGGGAGCCCGGGGCGAGGAGCTGCCGCTGCCCCAGCCTCAGGGGGGACTGGGACTGGGGCTGGCCCCGCTCCGTCCCGAGACAGCCCCGGAGGAAATGAGAAGCTGCTGCCATCCTTCCCTGGCCCTGGCCCTGTCCTGTCCTGCGACGCAATCTCAGCTTCCCTCCCCGAAGTCCAGGAGAGCAGCTGAAGTAAGGGGTCCCCCCTCCCACAGTTTTAAGGGAAACAGAATTTTAACTCAGGTAAGTGGGGTTCCTTACATTCTTACCCCTCCCAAAATCCAAGAACACTCCAAGCCCCATGCCCCCTTTGACCTCCCCTTCGATCCCAGCCCCCCCCAAACCAGTACAATGCAGAACAATAAAAACCTCCATTAATATTTGTCTTGCTCAGAACACAGTTGATGGTGATAACAGAGTGAAATGAACAGGACTATTTCCTACCTGTAGCTCTAAAAGAGGTAGGTTCTTTGCATAAGGGTGAACTAGCTGATTTTAGATTAGGGCCTCTGTCTTAGTTAAACATGAGGATAAAATTAGCATTTAGTGCTAAAATATTCATTGTGTACTATGCTGCTGTCTTTCTATTCCTTAACCAAAAGTATTTTCTGACCAGGAGACAGAGTCTTAAACTCATACTGCTTATAAATATTTGATCAAGTACTCTATCATCTCCCAGGCCATAGGAAATCAGCGAGTGTAGTGGAAATAATGTAAGCTGTACATGCAGTTTTATTTTGGAAGTGTGGCAGGTGTTACGATGGGAAAGGAAGAGCAAATTTGTGATAAGTACAGTACAGGTTCACATCTCAGTCTTCAAGGTCTGAGACGAGACTTCTTATCCAGAAGGGAAAGAGAAGTTTGGAAGCGGAGGATCTTGAGGGACACCCTCTGTTTCTTTTTCCCACAGAGTGTACCTATCTCTTAAAAAGTGCAGTTTTGCTGCTTTCAAAATTTTACAAACCAATACAGCCATTGTTCATTCACATTTACTTTCACTGATGTTAATGTATGGCACATTTAGAATAGGATTTCTTTCCTAACCGGTACTGTCAAAATTCAGTATGAAGTCCTAGAGAGCTTGCTAGTCTACCATAGAGTACTTTTGTAGTGACAATGCAACTTAAATTGGGAAAAAGGAGGGATATCTAAAACTAATTTTATGACTAATTTCAGATAAGCTATGGTTTGTGTATTGATGCTGCATAGGTTTGCAGCACAGACTCTGTGAGACAGAGTCTGAGAATGCATAGTTTTAGGCCTTTATGGCAGATACCAGCACATACAAGGTATGTGTACTTATGTAATAGTCAAATGATGAAGCTTATAATAAATGGCAGGATGGTAAGGAGCATGAGGGGGAAAGATAGGATTGAGACTTTATATTTGTGTTTCATGGTGTAAATGAAGTGTTTTTTCTGTGATTTCTTTACCCTAGATAATTGCAGGTACTGAAAATTCTTATTGAGCTGAAGGCAGTGTTTTAAAGAAAAAATTTTGTCAGAATAAATTCCATTTTATAACAGCAGAGGTCAGAATATATCAAGAGATATGAGCTCAGTTTTGCAGTGACACCCAGATTCTGTATGAATTCACACTTGTGATCAATGCAGACTCTCAAACTGAAGCAGCAGACTTGAAGAATATTTGCCAGCATAACATACATAAGCTTTTAGTAGCATGTTTGTGGTTACACACCTTATCTAAAAAGGCATTGTACAGATTTAACATGTTAGACTTGCCACAAGTTGGACTTGTGTTCAGGTTCTTCTGGATAAGTCTCCACAAGTTCTATAGCACAAACAAATCTTTAAGCGAGTATTTAAAAAAATTTGGTATATGTGTATGAGAGGAAGTGGTGGGTGATATTTCTCTTTCTTTAATGATTTCTGGTGCAAGAGAACTGCTTATGAAAAGACATGTTGATCTCCCTATCTGTGTTTTTTACCATTTAATTATAGAGAAGGCTAGAACACCTCTATTCTAAATATGAATGTACTGGTATCCTCCCTCCCCACCCTGCAAATGTGCTGACATACCTGGTACAGGTCACTGTCAGACCAAGGATGTTGTGTGAGATGAACAACTAGTTTAACTCAACGGGATAATTCCTTTGCTAGTCTGTAAGTGTTGTGCAAGTCATGTTTGAATGCTTCAAGCTGAAATGACATACAACTTCTTGTTCTAACAGAAAATGTTGAACAGGATATGTGCCCAATAAAACACTGCCCCAAAACAAAATTACATCTTGCATCAGAAATACCATCAATGACACAAAGTACCATTCCTTTTTCTCTGGAATTCTGAATTAAAAAAACCCCAAAGACATTCATTGTGCTTTGATAAAGCAGTGATCTAATGCTAAAAACACTTCCCAGTTTTGTTTTTGTTCTGGTAGGAAAAGTATCTCCAACTGCTCTACTGAGCTGTAAATAAAGTGGTAAAAAATTTCATGCAGAAATGGCAATCACATACCAGATCAAGCTGTAGAAATTGCCATAACTTCGTGCAAAAGGTGTGGAGGAAAATGTTTCAATTGGTGGCAGTCTGTGCTTTGTCTGTTGCTAGGCAAAGCTTCAGACACTCTTGAAATCCGTGTACCCTGGAAGACAGCTGGTCATAGAAACCATTGTGGCTTAAACCTGAAATGCTCGAGGCGTCTTCCTTAGGGTAGGAGAAAATCTCAGTCTTCCAGGGCATAGATATGCTCTATGAGTTATAGTATTTCTTCATTTAATGCATTGTTATTTTTAAAGATGAAAAAAGTTAAGCTAGAGACAAAAAATGCCCAAAATATATGCATCGGTTAATAATTCAAAAAGGGCATCTTTTCTGTGGTTATAGTGTATAACCATAATTCTACTAAATTAATAGAAGAGCGTAGTCTTTCAAGACTGATTTTTTGCACTACGTTTTGCCTGCTTTTATCTCAGTGATTTTCTTGTGTGCATTTTGTGGGGTTTTTTTAAATCACTGTAACTGTTTAGGAGAGATTGTACAAATGTATGCAAACGAGCCCACTACACATTGGAAACTTTTTTCTACACAGGACTTAAGGTCAGATGAGAAATGATGTATCAGCCATATGCAGATAAATATTTTAATACACAATTGACTTTTTTTTTTAGAGGAAAACAATTTTTTCAGCAACATGGAACTTTCAAATGATATAAAAAATTTGGATTTTGAAAATCCACACTTTAAATGTCTCATGGGTTGAATATGGAACCTGTGGTATTAATTTTTGCCTCTTCCTTGCAGAATATGAAATTGTTTACAAATAGTCATGAACATTTCTGCAAGGATGTCATAATAAATATGAGCAACTTATAATTGTCTTCTGTAAGAAGGGGGAGATAGACTGCTTTTAACTAGTAATTAAATCCTACCTCTTGGCAGTGTACGCAGCACCTCTGTGTAGCTGCTATGACAGTCAATCTTATCTTGGATTCCTCTAAACACACCCAGGCAAGGAGGCAAGCACTCTGTCAAACCAGTTTGGCTCCTTAAATAATTAAATAAACCAAGCTGCATTTGCCCAGGAGCAATAAAATGGCTGGAGGCTGTATCACGCTAGAGGTGGTTGAGTAACTCTTGCCATAAGTGAAGCTCAATGGAGTGATGAGTGATGATATTGAAGAGGAAAGATAGGAAGGGGGAAGTGTTATAGGAGTTTGGAAGAGCAGCAGTTGTTACTTGTGGCCACTCTTCTGAACCTCGGTGTTCTTCACCTTAATTCTTTAATTGTAGATCTGCAGTTATCCCTGTATGGGACTGCCTGTGACTTTGAGAGCTGCTAGCACTTCTGTCTGTGGTTTTTGCAAACTGAGCAGAAGAGTTCCTTGGAGAATAAGAGTTGGCTAGTAACATGTTTGGCTTAATAAACAAACAACTAGATCAAAATGTTCAGATGGAAAGACATATGAAACCATAGTGTGGGTTAGGGTTAGGGTTAGTAAGAACTAAAAAGTAAGAACTTTTCAAGTCATGTTAAATTGTTTATTAGGGTGAAGTCCTGATTTTGAGGTTGATGGTAATCTGGTTCATTTTTGAAAGGCAACTATATCTCAAGTAATGAAAGAGTTATGCCTTCTGAGGAAAATTATATATATGTATATATAATTATCAAAAACACATGAGTACTCTTCAGGGCAGCACTGTATCTGCTGTGCACTGTGAGATGATAGAAGATGCAGCAAGAATAGTATCCTCTGAAAAGCTGTAAACTGTATGGTCAAGCACAAGAGCATATTCATTTCAAAGCTGTCAAAATATAAAGACACTTGACTAAGTTGCTACAGGTTCATCAAATATTCCTTTATAGTTAAATATTCTAAAATGGCAGCATTCATATTAGAGCTGTTGAAACACCTTATCGGTCAGGGGCAAGCGTTGGTCAGCAAGATTTACTGAGCCTAAACTGCTTTATTCCTTTGCCCAGACTGATATTCTGCCTCTTCTAGTTGTTCTTCTATCATCTTTTTAAATGCACACCATCCTTTTGTGACTCTCTTGGACTTCAATTTCCTCCACAGCCATCCTTCCTCCTCTGACTGCAATTATTTAATTTCTTTGCCAGAGGCAATTTCTTTCATCTCCTGCCAAAGAGAAGGACTATATATAAGCACAGGGCCTCTGGTTATATGTCATACCTGATGTCTCTCATTAGATGGTGCTGCAAAGCAATGACAGTGGCCTCTGCTGCTCGACCCTGTGATACAAGCTCTGTAGTGCAGTGCTACAAGTGATGCAGGGGGCCTTTGAAACTCTTGCTCCCAGCGTAGTCATTTGGTCTACGCACAGTGTTTTTCAAATATCCCATTATAATTATTTGTATGTGCTTATATTCCTTTCATCTTCATATTTTAAACATTCCTAATAAACGCTCAGAAAAAAAAACAAATTACAACTTTTCTTGGTGTCACTGTTCTAGGTATCTTCTCTTGCTGCTTACCTACTCTCATATCTGGAAATGTAAATGTAGCTTAGAATGTCTCCAACTACCAAACAAGAGCTTTATCATCTTGCTTCTCCTTCTGTTTAAACAGGCCAGATCAGTGGAGTTCTTTTAAGCTAATCTTTCCCCGAATTATGTTTTTTAAACATTGCAATTAATGCCGATTGCTATAGTTTACTGGAAAGTGATGTCACAGCTATTTTTTCCCAGACTCTGTCATGACACTAATTGCCGTTATGGTATCTTTTGACCCTGTTGAATGTTCCATTTCTGGACAATTTCTTTGCTCGTTGTCCATCTGTTGCCTTGTTAATGAGCTAAGAGAACCTGGTGAAATGCCTTGAAAACCAGTGGGTGTAGGAGAGAGAGATGTAAAAGTCCAGAGATGTGGAGAAAGGAGGAAAGATGTGGTGAGAAGTCTGTTGGTTCCCCAAACTCTGTGGGTGTGCAAATGGGTGTATGCATGAGACAGAAAGGAAGGGTATTGGTCAATGCTTTGGGCTGAAGTGGATTCAATCCACGTCTCAGTATGTATAATGCTCAAAGTACTGCTTCCAGTCAAGGCTGAAAAATTTGAAAAGATTGACAAATCTCCAGTAATAACATGAAATTACTTCCATGCATGAATAACCTCACTAAACATGCGAAAGCAATTGTATCTAAAGCGTTTCCCTTTTGTGTGCACTTTCTTTTATCTGATGCCTTTTTTCTCCTTTTGCTGAATGTTGTTCCAAGACCTTGTGGTTAGCTCCCTGGTTCGCTCATGGCACCAGCACTGCCCTCTGGAGAAGCACGCATATTTAAAATATATGGAAAATCAAAGTATTAAATACACCCAGGATCAAGGCAGTTGATTTGTAAGAGATAACTGTAATCTAGGGCAAAAGTATGTTCTGCGCTTGGCCATTTCATCTGATATCTCTGTATCTCTCTGCCACTTACATAAATAATCCCAACAGGGACCCGCTTGCAAATAGCAGAGTTTTGGTATGTTTTTTTTTAAATCAGCATAATCAAAGATATTGTTTTCTTTAAGATCTTTCCTGTAAAAATAGATGCTAGTGAACTGACAGCCTGTATTGAAACTTGTGGCATATACTCCAATCTGGAATTATAATATTAGTAAAACTTAATTTAGGAAATTCAAACATCCAGAGACTTTCTATAGTTTGCATTTATGTTTTGTTCTAAATGAACAAAATCAAAATATTTAGAGATTCAATTACAGTGAAATGGAGACATTATTTAAATATTAAATATAAAATAATAGATTAAAATGTTAGACAAATGTGATTTAGAGTACATATATAGCAAAAAAATCTAAGCTTCTATTTGCTGTAATCCTGTTTTCTTACATTTGCCCTAGACAAACGTGATGTTTATTATCACTAATGTTTTGTCTATTAATGTTGCAAGTAATGCCTCTATTTGAATTGAAGCTTGTAAAAACAATTTCATATTTTTGTCCACCTGAAACCAAAGTACTACAGTTGTCGTGGACTTTGTTTTCCTCCTTTAGAAAAGGAAATTGCACAGATAGCTTTTGCAGAGAGGTTTTTAGGGTGGAGCTTTATTCTTATTACCATTTGAACTTGAAGTTCTTTGTGAGGGCCTGTGGCCATCCATCCCATCTGTCACGTACCGCCTGGATGCCAGGGTGCTGCATCACTGGATCTTCAGGTATGTTAAGCCTCTCAAGAATCTGCACAGAAGTCCAAGCGTTATCTGTCTCTTATCTGCAGCATGCTGTGGCTCCAGCTCTTTGCCCTTCTCTGATGCTTGGAACCCCTTTTTCGGTTGGCATGGTCGTTTTGAGGCAGGGAGAGGTGATGGGATGTGTGAGGAAGTTATACAGAGATGGGGTTGGAGTTTTTTACACACATATATATATATATGTAGTATTATATTCAAGAAGTCGTTTGGATGATTGCAGGACACTTATTAACGCAGACCCTTCACAGGGGCATGAGCAAGAAAGAGAGTGAGAAAGAAGGCTCTGGTGCCATTTCAGGACAGGAGGTAGATCATGGTTTTCCCTTGGACTGTTCAGCCAGCCATACAAAGCCTTCTGTATCTTAAGTCTTCTCCCAAGTCCTCTTTTCTAAGCTGTATTGTTGCTGATATTCTAATCCTTTTCTTTCAACATCTTGAGGGAGATATTGAAAGCATACTAACATTTTGTTGAGGGCAAGCTTTTTGAATGCCCCAGGTGGACATTACATAGCTGTGACAGCTATGCATGGATTCATTTATCTCTGGAGTGCTTATTCCCTAGCTTGGAAAGGTGTTAACAACTCAAGGTCAGGTAACAACCAGTGTGGTGCTGAAGATATAGATGTTTCAGGAAAAAAAAAAAAGAAATGGTATATGGATTGATTGAGTTTCATAATGGACAAGTTCAAAATTTGAATAGCATTTCATATGTTATGAAACATGGTCATTAAAAGACATCTGAGTAGTGCAACTGGAATCTCTGCTTGTCATTTCTTTTGTTATCTTAGTTGATGACTTGTCTAGAAACCACTCCTTCATAATTCTCATTCCCTGGGTTTGTTTAACTATTTTCTATGGTAGAAAGAAACACCAAAATCTAAAATACCACCATTTTACTATGAATTACTTGAAAAAGACAACTTCCACTAAATTTTTTTTCATGCTTTTGGAATTCAGCGGTTACTTTCTGCTTGTTTCAGGGGTGAACAGAATATTACAGTGTTTGTTTTTTCATGAATTTTCCTCTGTTTAATAAGGAACATTTATGGTTAAGGGGCCAAATACCACCATTCTTTCACCACAAACCACAAAAACAGTATGAGGCTCAACTGGCAAATTTTAAAATAATGTTAGTCTTCTGTTCTCTTGGGAATGTGTGTAAATATCCACTTTTATTTAACCAAAGTTAGTTTTCAATATATATAAGAGTAAATGGTTAAAGTTAAAATCAGTATGCATCAGTGTGCATTTAAACTGCCTATGGAATGAATAGTTTCCCAATAATTCGGATGTATCTATATAATTACCATAAAGTGTCAATGATTTTTTTCCAGAGATGCCTAGTTTTGGTCTTACTGGAACACCTACCTCCATTTAGTTTATGCTGCTGATATCTGCATATAGAGTGACACTTTTTTTATCGTACGAAGTAACGTATGTCGCTTTTCCTAGTCTGACACCTGTCAGTACAGGTCATGAGGATAAACAACAATAGGTTTATTCCTCTTGTTTTTCATTGTGGGATAATCTTGGTTTGGGGGGTTGGAGAGGGAAGCTCGACTGATTTGATTGTTTCCACATGTTTATCCTTGCTATTTCTGTAGCATTGTTCCTCTAAGTCAGGTATTCCTTGAACTATTGGAAGAGAAACTTCACTTTCATCCTTCAGGTTGTGTTTCTACATGTGATTTGACAGAAAATCTGAGAAGAATAGAGTATAAGCAGCTGATGAGCAGAGATCTGTTTGTCACACCTACTACTCTAGTCATCATATCCTTTCTTGCTTGCCCCTTTTTCATTGTTTTTCTTCATCTTTTATAAAAATGCAGTTGAATGTTATTTCAGGAGTCTTGACATGTTTGTCCAGAAGGCATACCACAATAAAACCCCATCATTATGTTGATGATAGAAAATAACAGTTAAGACTTTTTCAATAAATCAACCATTTCCTTTTATAAATATCTGTTCTGGTTTCTTATCAAAGGCAGTTTGAGCTCAAGACTGAAAAATTTTCACATTCTCTGAAATGTAATGATACCTGGGGATTTGGGGTATGGGGTTAAACAGGAGAGTACAGCTTTGCATTGAGCAATAGAGTGGGAATTATTCCAACTGAAAAACAGTAATGTCATGGATATAAAAGGGAACATTTACATGGTCCAGCATAAGTGGTTATTGGCAAAAATATTTGTCTCCTTCAACCTTCTTACTTTTGCTGTGCAGTTAAAGTATACAACAGATTTATTTGTAGATATTTTTCTTCTTATTTCCAGCCACCCCAGTTCTTTTGCTCAGTGGACTCATGCCTGTCATGGACTTTAGTACTGAAATGTGAGGATTTGAAATTAAAAGCTTTCTTTTATGTAAATCCAGGCCTCACTCTAGGCTCCTGTGCAGTTGCTAGGTTGGGCAATGTCATCATTTCATTGCTGGAGAGCAGACTGGAAAAACCTCTGTGGGCACCAGCATCTTGAGCACTTGTTGACTGATTTCTCAGGAGTTCGTTGGACTGTGGACAAAATTGTTGATCAGAATGAAAGATAACAGCACGGTTCCCAAAATTACCTTAGCTGCTTTGGGCTTGGTATTCCTGCTGCTACCAAAAGTGAAATGCCAGCAGTATTTTCCCATGGATGGAAGATGTGAATGCCTGTTCTTTCTGTACGTGTATGTCATTTTGCACATTTCTGGGACTCCAAATTCAGAGAGGCAGATCCTGCTTGCCTCAAAAATGAGCTGCTTTCTTCTATTGCTTGACCTTGAGAAATCTAGTCATCACTATGATTGGGCTGTTTGCTGCAATGTCAAAGGTTTTCTACCCAAATGGCTGATTTTGCCACTTACATTCAAGATTGCGTGCAGCAACCCTTCAAATGTGGCTCCTACCATATGGGAGGGATTTGGATAAAGATTATTACTGCATTACTGGCAGGCATAGCTAAAAAGTGTGGCAATGTTAAGATTTTTTTTATTTGATTTTTTTTTTTTTTGAAAAGAGGAAGATGCAGTTTGGAGGATAAAACTGGAGGGGAAATCTGCAAATGTCACCACAGGCTATTTACTTAAATGCATAAATGGCAGCATTCTCTGTCAGCTACTGTGTATGCCATTCAGAGACAAGCCCATATTCTGCATGGAACTGAAATGGGACTACAAATAGCCATGAAAGGTGGAGGCAGGACTTTGGGGAGCACATCTGAATGCAGGAGAGAGAAAAATCCTTACTGCCTTTTTTACTTCTTGGTTTTGATGTTTCTCTTCTTTCATGACAGACACAAAAGGTAAAATCTGTCAAGCTAAGGTACGACATGTTTCTGAAAACTGTATATAAAATGCAGTGAACTCAAAAAACTATATGAAAATGTGTTGTGAATCTACTTAAAAGGCTAGCCAAACCATATAGATGCCAGCACACTGGGAGTCACCTATGTGCTTGCTTGTTGGTTGGGGTGTAGTTCATATATCTCCTTGTGTATCTTGCAATACCAGTACCATTCTGGAGTGATACACTGGATGAGGGTGGTTAGAGCCAAACAAATACTGTAAATGGAGATATATAATGCTGGAATTATGTAAAGATGGAGCCATTTGCCAGGTTGTCTGATCCGGATTTTTGATGGTTGGTAGGGGGAAGAAAGGCCTATGAAAAAGTAGTAAATCACACATGAATGTGTATGTGAGGTGGTCCACTGAGGCAGGCACTGAGACGGAAACTGGCAGGCATAGCTAAAAATCTGCACTGAGGATTGCAGCATAGTGTCACATTTGTATCATTGTTCCAGATCCCTGCGGAGCACAGGCAGGCAGTCCTCTGCAGCATGATAAACCTGGCTTTCCTTGCTGCAGGCTGCAGTGGAGACCTGAAGTTGATAAATCTGTATTGTATCCTTGAGGTTGCCGTCTGTTTAATTGCCCATGAGATCCTGGCATCAGCCTGCCTTCAGGCAGTCACTACCATGGGTGGTTCAGTATCTTTCTTGAATCTTCCATCCCCAACTGATGACTCTGTATGAGTTAAGTGGCACGCTTCACGCTGATGCAGGTAGCATTTGTCTCAAACTGATGTGCAGGGTCTTTGCATGGTTTGAGGTAGTGTATTCTATGTGAGGCAGTGGCAGAGGAGCTCTGAGTGAGGTGGAGAGAGCAGGCTGGAGGGTGAGTGCCTGTACCAAGGCATTGTTCAGATTACAGGCTGGGCATGATACAGTGCTGCCTCCTTGTTTCTGAGCAGCTAATGCTTTTGTGATGGAGAACTGGTCAGCCAGCATATCTATGTATGTGGTATGGTTCTTGCATTGGATGGGGAAGTGTCAAGCTTTGGTATTTCCATCACAGTAAAGTTAAAGGGAGAGATCTACCAGTCCCTTGCATTTTGAGTTTCATGCGGTGGTAAACAGCTACTGACCTGTGATTGAGCTGCCTTTTTGCTAAAGCCATTTAAACCAGTGTAGACCATGAAAGCAACTTGACATGAACTCCCTCAGTATTTTTTTTATTAAGACTGAAAATTATTTCAACTTTGGATAGCTTTTAAGGCAAAGCAGGCCTATTTTATGATCAGCTATATTTGGCCTCTAATATGGCAAGCTAAAGAAATGTACTCGATGGTAATTTTGGTACTGAGGCATGATATTCTGTGCTGTGTGCTTTTTATCCAGTCTGCAATAATTTTTATATTATGCCACCCTCAGAATGGTTGATCTTTGGTTATTTCTTCTTGATTTGTCTCCTCCTATAGGAATCACAGCAAACTTGAAAATAAACTAGCCCTCTGTATGTGTAAGCACTTTTAAAATGTCTAAATTTAAGTAAAGACTGGTTTGCATACTGTTTGAAGTAAATTGGTTGGACCTAGCCATTATGAGTTAGCAGTATTAGGGGACGCTGTCTTTCAAAAACAGAATCAAACTGCTTTATGGCAGCAATTAAATGTGATTTTATGATACAGCCTTTAATTATGTCATTGCTCTCTTTCCACCAAAAAAGCAGTGAAAGAAGTATAATACATTCGGCTAAATGAAGGAGAGAAAAGAGACGTAATTTGGAAAGAGATATTATTCAAACATGGAGAAAAATCAATATTTTGTGAGATATTTTCTTTATTATTTGGTAGCTTGCATGGCCTAAATGGTTGAAAAATTGTCCAAAATCAATTATGTCTATTACATAAGAGTACCACACCCAGTATAACCAGTTTTAATGAATAAACAGTGACTCAGAAATCATAGCCATAGTTTGAAGATGTAATATCTTAGGGTGAGATTAATTTTGTCTCGCTCAAGTTGTTAAAAATCAGGGAACTCTGAGCCAATTTATGTATTTCCAATTTTTTTGATGGTATCTATTTCCTCTGTAGACTATAATAGTTGCAGCTGAGCTTGATGCCCTGCACTGGGTATAAGCCAAATGAAAGTCCATGCTGAGAAAAGTTCTTAGTCTCTGTAAAAAAGCAGGTTTTAAAATGGGATACTTGTTTTTGTGACATCAACAAATTCAATGTGTTGTGCAACTTGGAAAATGTTTTGGTTTCAAGCACCAGTGTTAAATTGTTCTTTGAGAATATCTTTTAATTACTTAATTATTAGTTACCCTTTGAAAGTCAATATTAATTAAACCTAACTTGGCAGTACCGATGCTTTTATTTTAATATCAACAAACCACGTAGTTGACAAAATCTGTGGGTCACAAGATTGGTCTAACAGCTCCATCCTGTATATCAAATTAGTGCTGATTGCTGAAGTGGCTGCACAAATACCCTAGTTAAAATGCCTCCAGTGTAACATCTTCTAATGTAATTTTAAGAGGTCTGCAAGTCTAATATAGAGGCATTTACAACCTAGTACTCAAATAGGACCCTGTTGTTCAAAGATAGCTTCTAGTTACCTGAGGTCATGCGCCTGAATACTTAGTGGTAATCAAAAATGTTCCATACGCTATTTTTGAGACAGGTGCTGCGTTTTTCCTGTGGAAAAGACCACAAGATGCCTCATGAAAACATGAGTATGCACTGCAGCAAGGCACCCTCATGTTCTGGAGGGGATATGCTGAAGTTTAACTTACCTCGAGTGGCACATGCTGCTTGACTTTTTGGAAATAATTTTTAAGGAGTGTAGGCCTTAGCTATCTATATGCCACAGTTCAAAGACTATTTTTCCTTTTTTTTTTTTTAAAAAGGAATTTCATCTTGAAGATTGATTGTGGATATAGAAGACATTGCAGATTTGGGATGGGCCCAACTCTAGTTGAATGAAACACCTTGTCATCTGTTGAATGGATGACTTACCAGTAAGGTCTCCATAAACCCAAACATTTGGGCTCTGTAGTAATGTAGATGTCGGTGACAACTCCAAAATGAGAATAATTTTTGGACTCTGAGAATTGATTGGAGTTTGAATCACAGCTATAAAGCCAGACCTCAGTCCTTCAGCCCATATATACAGTACAGGTCTGCTGTATGACACGCAAACGCAAAATTTCTAACTTGCAGAATGAGGGGCATAATTTATAACCCACATTCCCTATTACCTAGGAAATGCAAATATTTATATTTAAACTTTCAGTACTGTTACATTACATTGGCGAGTGTCTTCAAAAATACTATCCCTGAATATGCAAATTTGGAGGCAAAATAACATATTTAAGATAAGGGTAATTGTCAGATTTTGTGGTTTTAAGTGATTATTGAGAATTATACTGCCAAGATATAATCTCTGCTTTTCTGTAAGAACAGACTGTTGTTATAGGAATATTGTATAAAAAGCAGTTCTCCCAGGGGAATCACTATCATTCTTTGTCATTTTTGAAAGTTGGTGGGATTTTTGTTTTTCTTCCTTCCCCTGAATTTTGAAATTTTTCTTACCTGAATCATTCATGTTCTGTCGCTATTTGTGAAACGCTAGAAAAAAACTTTAAACCTAGAAGAAGATTTTTGTAACGTATGATTTTGTCCTCAGTAGAGAGGTTGAACTTGCAGCATTTGAATCAAAAAACCCCCTAGGTTCAAACTAATTCCTTAAATTGTAGGATTTCTGGTGGTAATATGCATCCCTTTTCCAATTTAGAAAAATATAGTAGGTGATAATGTAAAACAGCATAAGAGCTACGTCCTCTCCTTTGCTGCTTTTACCTAGCACATCTCATTTGATTCACTACTAATTTCCTTAATTATTGTGGTAAGCAGTAGCTTTGCTCTGGATGCACACAGGTTCCACAGCATGTTTAATTGTGTGCCTGAAGTCCTTCACAGCATCGAGGACGGTCAGGATCCTCAAAGGGAAGTTCATAATTAGCTGCTGACTAAAACTGATGACCTCTAAGATTAAGTAAATACCCTTCCTGGTGTTTGATTTCTGTTCTCAATTGGGATAAAACCTCTCTTTTGGACTGTTTCAGAATATTCTCTTTTTCTGACTTGAATGTAGGTTGTTAATCTGGGTGTTTAAAGAAATCTACCAAATTTGGTCCCTTCAGGGAATATGGGCAGAGGGGGGGGATCTAGTAGTGACTCCAAGCAGGTATAGACTTGAGCAAGTGCTGTGTTGATGATCTTGTTTGAAAAGAGAGAAAGTTAATGCTAGGAGTATTTTTTTTTTAAAACAACTTTGCTAAAAACATGTAGGCAGTGCTTCTGGCATTGAGTATCTTAAGTCTTTTATAAGGTATTGTTCTTGTTCACCACTTTTTCACTCTGAATATAAAAAGTAGTCCCATTAGTATAGTCCTACCACTTACCAAGTAATGGGAATTCATGTGTACATGGTAATGCAGGCTTGACAGAGTGGTTCTTCAGTCACACTGCCTTAGGTGCAAGTGGCATGAAAAAACCCCCTATTAAAATACTTTATGCCAGATATCATGAGTATACACGCTGCAACATGAAGTAGGAGATAAAAGACTTTTCTCTCTCTTTTGCACTTCTGTTTGAAATTTATTTTTATGCTTTTCAGTGTAACTGGTATTGCTTTAGAAAATAGTAAGTATTCCCATAGAATCTAGCTGAAGATTGATTTACACTAGAGGAAACTACTTTAAGATGTTGGATCTGATGCCTTATGAGGCATAGAGAACTGACTGTTAAATACTTCATTTGAAATTAATATAAGAAAATAATAGTATTAATTAAGTATTGAGTCAGTGATTGTTAGTTTATTTTTTTATTTTGTTTGGGGGGTTGATTTTGGTTATTTTTAGTAACTACTTAGACATCCTTGCTAGTTCTGATTTTGTGCCCATGTCCAATTAACTTTCAATTCTTACTCTTACAGAGAGTTACTGGGAAAAGCTTTGGAACAAACGACTTTCGAGCAGCTCTAGAAAATGGAGTCCTGTTGTGCGAGTGAGTACTGACTTACCTAAATAAAAGTACTTCAAGTTGGTATCAACTGGCTTCTGAAACTTTTCTGAAGTACCGAAAGTATTTTGTAGCAAGTAATTTTTAAATTTTTTTAATACCTATTGTTTGTCATAGGAAGTAAAAACAGCATCTGGACATTCTCTTTCTAGATCTAGAGTTGTCCCACACGCTTCGTGTTGATCGTGCTGATCCTCTGGCCAGTTGACTGATTTTATTTGGTGTAATGTCCATGATATCACTGGGCTTTCTCTTTGGTTTGTGCAAAGTGATGTGGCCACAGCTGGGATCAAAGCACTCTGTTACTCCCTTACCCACTGTTGTTTGAGTTTGGGTTTTTTGTCCTCCCATCCCAGTCCCTGAGTGTTGGTTCTGTAAATCATGAAAGCTACCTATGCCTACTAGAAAACTTTACACTCACAAGTTTTCTTTTATTTAAGAGTACTACATTTCAGAATTGAACTCTTTGAAGATAAGTCAGAAATTTGATTTCAAGTGTCTGTTACTTATTGCTTTCATGGTTGCATCCAACTGTTTCAATAATACAGAATCTGTTGAATGTCATTTGGCCTCCTTTATAAAGATATTCTTTAAAAAACCACCAGAAATTCTATAGGGTGGTAAAAATAAACAGACTGGATCTTAGTGTGATGTAGAAATATGTTGTCATATATATATATGCACATGCAGTCCAGATTTCAGTACTTTCTGGACTGACTTGCTGTTTGCAACAGCAAACTCTGACATCTGCTCGTTTTGGAGCACTTTCTGTATGAAGCTTCTTTGTGCTTATATTGTAGGCTTGGCAATAATGGGACTTGTCTGGGGTCATTGCTAGACAGAGGCAGAGGTGTAAAATGTCCATTTGTCAGGCCTTGCCCATGTATTTGTAATTGGTTTTGTACTTACTGGAATGGGTTTCCGGGACTGGTGATAGTATCTTAGTATTTTAAGGCATAGCAGGTGTAAATGTCATTAGAACTCGAGCGCAAGAGAAGTCTCATTAGAGAAGTACCTGGGATGCTAGGAAAAAAATACCACAAATCTCAGAACCACTCAAAAATCAGTTCAGCCAAGCTAATTTTCAGAAAATATTTATAAAGGTTCAGTTCTCTGAACTTTTTTCCCCTATATGCCATTTTTTCTTTCTGTGAATATTACTGTGTTTTCTGTCCTTGCCTTGTTTTTCTTTTATGCCCTTTGCCCTTCCACTCTTGCCAGGTGCTTCTGAAGTTACATTTGTGATATGGGGAGTTAGTTACTTTTCAATAATATTGCAGAGATGGACACTGATTTTCATTACTTATGCAAATATTAATGAGTGTGAATGTGGTAATAAAAATAGCTTATACTTTTGATAATAAGGTATTTCTTCAGGTATGTGTTTAGTAGGATTTGTATATTGTATTCAGATGTAACTCTTAAGTAGTGTGTTTAAGTATTGGCAGTTAATTAATATATCCTAAGCCTCTAATATCTTAATTGTTGACACTTACTTGGCAAAAGAATATCAGCCTCCATCTGCCAAATGCAAATCAGTTAAATTTATCTGTAATTAATAGTAATGCAAGAAAAACATCCTGTAATTCAGTTGAGCAGCTTGCCTTAGGAGGCATGCAATTTTGTTTAAAGCAAAAGATGCCTCCTTATGTTGTACTAAATCATATAGCTGTTCTCCTGTTAAATTCTTCTGATCATTTTAAATTTCACATACTTGAAGTATGAAGAGGAATGATTTTCACAGATATTCTGTGGAAACAGGAAAGAGCAGATGGCAAAAGCTTTCAAATGTCCAATTTTCACAAAAGATAGTATAGTGCAAGATTTAAAATAATTGAGACAAACTAGAAATTATATTGCCTATTTCCTTGGTTCACCTGTGGCATGGCTAATTTAGTATCCATGGATATATTATCTCTGGAGTTTGTATATTTTAACAACATGAAATATATTTTTGTTAAAATACTGTAAATTTTACTTAAACTGTAGCAGATATGACATATGCACATTTTTTTTGGGGTGGAAAAATCATCAAATGTGTTTTGTTTACTCAATAACTTAGTGCAATTGTGAAGT
Source organism: Serilophus lunatus (assembly GCA_013399895.1). Taxonomy (NCBI): domain Eukaryota; kingdom Metazoa; phylum Chordata; class Aves; order Passeriformes; family Eurylaimidae; genus Serilophus; species Serilophus lunatus. The sequence continues at coordinate 108,990 of VXBA01003997.1, read as the reverse complement.
CCCAGGACCTGCAGTCCTTATTTTTTTTTAATGCAGGCTCTTAGAAATGTATCCTCCATTCCAGTGTGTTAAGAATAAACTGTTCTTTTGTTTAATTTCCAAATACATTTGCTGCTTGAATAAAAACTACTTTTTTTCCCTCATAGAGTTTTAAACTCCAGGTCTTGTTTCTGCAATGGTGTGGGTAGATCACAGACCTTGCTGATGCCTTGTATGGGATAAAGGGTCTGGCCAGACAAGCAGCAACAAGAGAGAGCAAGTCAAAAATCCTCAAAGATATAAAGGCAGATGAAGTCTTCAGGGTGTCCTGAGGTCTCTGTTCTCTATTAAACCTGTGGTCTAGTGTGTAGTTTGGTGAACCACAATACTTGTCTTTCTCTGTGTCTGAAAATCTGGGTAAAATGTGCAAAGAATCCTTTGCCTCATGCTCACTGCAGGACTAGGTATAGATTTGGGCTTGTGTATTCAACAGTGATGTGTTAGTTTGTCATATCTTCTCAATTTAATTATGAATTTTATATAAAAGAGTGATATCCGCTGCAATCTCTTCTGACTGAGACTGAAAATAACTTGTGCATGCAAATTATATGTGCCAAAAATGATTGCTGCACACAGCATACTGGACTTGGTAGCATTATGAAAACTGAGTTAATTTCTCACCCTCACAAGAGTGTTAGTGCTTTCACTCTGAAAATCAATATTCTGAAACATTTTTGACATCTGCATCAGAACCTTTGTGTGAAGAAAATCTTTAAATAGGAAATTTGAGTCTCATTAACATCACTGCCAATGCAGTAGAACATAAAAGAAAAGAAAATCCCTGGGTAGGCTTGGGCAAAAATGGATCTTTCTCAGTGTGCCATTCTCAGGAATCATTTTGTGTGTGTGTGACTTGTCTCCTTTTTCCTTCTGTGGTTTGTTGCTTGTCACTTCTTGAGAGTGTTACTAGGTTCAGATCTAATTAGTTCAAATTGTGTTAAATTAGGATCATATGCAAAATATTTCTTAAGCATTGATGCTCATGCATCATCAAGTACAGTTGATTATGTAACAGAAAATCATATGACTTTCTTTTTAGTTTAATTAACAAGATCAAACCTGGCATCATTAAGAAGATCAATCGTCTGTCAACTCCAATAGCTGGCTTGGTAAGTAATGCCATCGGGTCTAATATCTGGAGTATGACATCAAGTGCTCTTTGTTTTTAAGGATCACTCCCTTACCTACTGTTCTTGCATGATCTTGAGACAAAAATCTATGAAATCTTCAAAATTGTAGCTCCATTTTAATGTTTTTGTTTAAAATTGTACCATTTATATGTGTCTTAGACCACAAAGGTTACCTAATCTGTGATTTAGATCTGTAACTTCAATCATCCTGTCACTGTGTGATGCTTCATCAACCTTAGGTTATCAAGCACTGGCCTCTACGCACAAACCTCTGTAGCGTTACTAGTCTTTATTTAAATGCCACCTTCCTATCTTACTTTCACAAGCCACTGCAGATGTCCCCTTCTTAGGGAATGGGCAGAGTAGGAAATGTTCTGTGTAGTTAAGAGTATTTTTAGAACCTGCTTCACTCCACCCACAGCAAAGCTTCAGTTGTATTAAAATAGCTCTGATGATGCAAAGATTTCTCTTCAGGCTTCAGCTGAGGTATTTGCCAATGTTTTGTCTGTAAATCACATTTCTGGGAGGAGAGATGTATATAATCATTTTCACAGGAAATTTAAGATTTTCTGTATGCCGTTTGGAAAATTTGCTGCCCAGGGTCTGTAGGATAATTTTTGTAGCCATTTAGCGTCAGCAACCCCTTTGTGGATAAGCAAATTCCAAGAATTCTTTCTTCATCATTTTTTCGTAACAAAAACCTTGTTGGCTATTCATGTTACTAGGGTGCCTAGGCTATTTAGTCCTGTCACAAGATCTATTGGTCTCATATTAAAAGATCCATGGTGAACAGGGACATATGCATGATTCCTGTAAAAAAATGGAAGATCTCACCTTATGATAAACATGTAATCTCAATGTTACCTAACTTTTTAGTAGGAGTAGAAAGCAAAACTTCTCTAGATACTTGTATTTATATATTTTAATGAGATCAGCCAACAAAACATCGGCTTTTGCTGGTCAGCCATGTAGCTCATTAGAGAATAAGTGTGGGTAGTTTGGCTAGAGACCATAAGATTGGGTTAAATTGCCATATATTATTGCACAAGATGAGAACATGCATTTCCACATCACATAAACATAAAAAGTGTTAGTTGCCTCTGCCCCAGAAAAAGCTCAGGTATTAGGCTTGCAAACAAGACTGCACATTCTTTTCTTGTGAGGCATATAAAAAAGAATTCCAATGAAACCAAAATAATTCTGAGGAGGACAGCACAGTTATTTGATCAGCAGATTGATTGCCTAAATGGCCTCTGAAGTAGCCCTTAAATTTAAACCAGAAAACCATAGGCTACGTTTAATTTTTGTGGTGATTTAAGTGTTGTCTTGAATCATCACTGTAAGAACTCTTGTTTAGATATGCATTTTTTTGTTTATTTTCAGATGCAAAAATGTGGACTGTTCATTGGGTGTGTAGTTTATATCTTACTTTTAGTGTATTATTGTTTCTTCAAGTTGCTACTAGTTACCACGAGTCTTCAAAAATAAAGGAAAGGGGAGGAAAGGTGAAAGATTGCTGTAAATCACGATCACCTAGTATTATTGTTAAAATACAACTTAAAGCTAATAATTGAGAGAGCTGATGTTTTGTATTAACCTGTGGAAAAGCTTTTACACAGATATTCAGTTTCAGAAGATGTTGATTATGAGGGCCATGCTCTAATAGAGCTCTAATAGGTTTTTGCAAACTTAAGAGGAACCTACTCAGTTATACCAGCTTTGAAGAGCCCACCTTTTATTCTGACATGTAAAACTCAAACTAAACATTACAGGGTTTTGCATTTATAAAAAAGCAGACATTGATATCTGACAGGGTCAGGATACTGTGGCTAATGAAGCATAGGATTTAGAGATGGAAAAAGCTTGCAAGAGAATTAGCCAGTAGGCTTTCTTGCCACGATTCTCATTGCTTACGAGTTCCTTCTCCCACAAATCTGCTTCTAGTGTTTTCTGTGCCTTCATATATATTATATATACTTCTATGGCTCTCATTTCTGTTTTCAGTGTCCTTGTCTTGCACTAATTGCTCCCTAGCAAGCCTTTATGAAAGGAAAAAAGAGAAAAATAAATTTTTTTTAATCCAAATGAAAATTTTAACATCAAGAGATGGCAGATGTGTTGTTGGAGTTTTTTTTGTAAAGCATAAAGAGATGCTACAACTTTTAATTTGGGTCCTGCAAATTCTGTAATCCAAATATCATCTGATCATGTTCTTTCTAGAACTTCCTTATGATCCTCTAGACTCACGTCCTGAAGTCCATTTCCAAAACATTTTATTCATTCATCACTGGGTAATTAGCATCCATTTCTCTCCTGACCTTTCTGATTAAAAGGAAACGACCCTGCTGTGTTCTTGACAGTTTTGTGGCAGTCTGATTATCAGAAGGAAACAAATGCTTTGAAAGACATCTTGTTTCTCTTCCCCCTCTCCCCACCTCCCCTCCACCTCCAAGCTCCCTTTTTGTTTTTCTTTCCCTCCAGGAATTTCTTTGGTTTTGGTTTTGTTCCCTAGGGAGTTAATATATTTTACTTCCATATAAGTATGTTGTTTAAGCATTGTGTTCACTTCAACTACTTGATAGGTTTGTTTTTCAGCAGTACAGAAATACAGTGTTGAATAGATGTCTTCGGTTGAATCTCCAGAAGGGTTTCATTATATTGTTTCTTTGATTTCATGATTATTTTGAAAATAAGTTGTTTGAGTGAAATAGTAAGTGACAACCTATAGGAATAATGAAAACATTCTGTTTTATATGGAATATTGTGTGCTATACTTTTTTTGTATTGAGTTAGGGTGAGGTGCTGCATTTAATTAAGCAAATGCATTACTGATTTATGTCATATTTACTTTTATGACCCCTTATCCTAAAATCCAGTAGGGGCTTTATATTAGTAGGATTGCCTCAATTCCAAGCACATTTTGGACAACTGAAAATAAGTCTTACCTTTCATCTTTAGTGTGATTTTCCTGCTACCTAGTGATTTTTCAGGTGTGAATTGCCGTGGTTCGGTTATAATCATGATGGAGTGGAAAAATAAATACATGCGTTTTGATGATTAAATACTGAAATGAAACTTGGCATTCAGTTAACAAAAAATACTAAATTGGTACAAGGAAAGTTAACAAAAATTTATGAAACTTCTCCCTAGTTTGGCATGGCATGGGAAATCTGGGCTGCAGCTTCTGTAGGAGGGATTGCAAGAACTCTTGGGAAGCAGACTTGGATCTGGCCAAAATTTGCCCACCATCTAACAACTTGTTTCTCCAGTCCCTTCTAAGGCGCGGTTTGGGTCAGATCTACCCATTGTCTTAACTGTGTTTGCCTTTTCATCTTTGTCCCAGTTTGGAAAACTGAACTGCTGGGGTTAGGGCAAGTCCCAGAGCGGTTGCAGGGAAGCAGTAGGGTGATTGAAGAAATGTCCATGCAGCTTTCATGATGGTTTCCTGGGCATTGAAGTGTGCCAAATGCAGAGTGCAAAGGACTCCAGCAGTAATTGTAGAAAGTTGCCACTTGGAGCAGGTTGATTTTTAACAGCATTTGGCAGATTTTGGAGACAGTGATGTTCCCACAGGTGTCCTGAAGGGATTTATTTGGGAGGTAGCTCTTTAATTTTGGCCATTTCTATAAAATGCTGTTTAAAACCTTTGCACTAAAATAGTTGCTAGAAAATTAAATTTTAATTTCTGATTAAGTTTCAAACTGTCTAAAATACACAATTTGTGTAAAGAGCGATGCATTTATTTTCTCCAGTACAACAGACGGGCAAGCAAACTGGTAGAGAGTAGCAGTTCCTGAAGGCCTCAGGCATTTCTTGGGGATATGGGAAGGGTAACAGAAAGGTCAGAGGATTTTGGAAACTGAGATATAATTATGAACTTAAAAATCCACTTTTTCTGATCCATACTTGTGTGAAACAGAGATGTTGTTTAAAGAGTTACTCAAATTCATAAATCTTGCTATGTTCAGATCCTGCAAAATGATTTTGCTTAGAATTCTTGGGGAATGGGGATGCTGAAAATGAAATGAATGCTTAACAAAAGCAAACACAAACTATTTTCTCAAAAAATACTGATTTTCCAGTTTTAATCCCAGCATGTAAGATGGTTTGTCTACAATTACGAGGGGGAGGACTTTGTGGTTTGACAATGTATTTTCCATCAAGGCTCTGCTGAACATTTTCAGAGGTGCATGTCTGGCTGCAGTGCCAGTTCCCCAGAAGCCTCCTGTTTCTAACTCAGATGGCTGAGCACAGAGAATCATAAACTAGAATGAAAGTCACAAGATATTGTGAGACAGTGGGAATATGAATGAGTTATGTATAGTTTATGCAAGCTCAACATATCTGTCAGAATAATACATTGCTTGTTTCTCATGAGGAATAAGTGTATGTAGGCTCTTCAGTGAGGCAGTTTTAGTTAAAGTGCATTTCCATCTGAGACCAGGTGATAAAGCAGATTCAGAGCTAAGAATCAGTATCTTCTTAGAAGACCAAACTAGTCTCTCTTCAAAGACCATCTAGCTTTGCTTACAGCTCCTGAGTAAGGTGGAAGTGCAACACTTTGCACTGTGGTTGGGAAGCCTTGCCTTACATCAGAGACATGAGGGCTGTGATCATATGACGGCAAAATAGAAAGCTGCTGGGTTTTCAGAATTGTAAATGAAATGTCAGTAGCACTTTTGTTTCAAGTTGATGTGTGATTTCAAACAGGTAGTTGTACCTCTTTCAAATAGGGAGTTGCTAACTAAGACAGTCTCTGTGAGGGCTGGATGAATATTAGCACAAAATGTCATCCTCATAAATTTCCTCAGGTTTTGCAAAGGGGTTTTTTTGTGAATTTTTGTTTCTCTTTTACACAGGAGAATAAAACTGCACATCTCTAGGCAGTCTTTAGTTTGAACACGTTTATCTGGGAATTTTTTCTAGTGGGAAATTAGGGTTCCTGTAGGGCAAAGAGTGTCTTGATATTTTTCCCTGCAAGTCTTTTCAAACATTTATTTTCCTGGTTCAGTAGGAGACATATCCTTCTGACAACTGCTACTCAAACATCGTTGCTTGTCTTTAATGCAATGTAATACAACACCACTGCGCTCTATAATGTACTTATTTAATCAGAAGTTACTTCAACAGTGTTACTTACATCAGTGGCATGTACCTTCTAAAAACAAGGAAAGTAGGGAGTAATAAAGGTAAGAAGAGAGAAATAGGAAAGAAAGCTATACTAAAACAAAGGGGGAGATAAAAAAAGGGGTGGAGAACATAAAATAGAAATATTTTCTGTGCCTTTGTGCCCAAGACTTTGCAAACTATGGAACCACCCTGGTACTTCCTTATCTCTTGTCATCAGGGAGAGCTGGCTGTAATTTTCTTTACTGTGGGAAAATTTCCTTGATGTGAGGTGGGTTGTTTTGGTGCTGGCGTGTTGTTTGTTTTTTTCTTGTGTTGCAGGGAAATGGTATGCAGATGACATTTTGACTTTATTATAGAACATTTTCAAAATAATTTTTCAGGTAAAATCCACACTAGCACAGATTATTCAGTTGTATGTTCTATTTAGGACTTCTGGTTATGCAGCAACTAACAGTGTCCAAAAATGTTCATAAGAAATAGCCTCATAAATTTTGGTCAAGATCTAACTAATCAGCTGATAAGCATTTGATGTGCTCTGTTTGCTTGTCCAATTTTTTTTTTTGCAGTGATGAGGAAATAATAGTGATGTGAAGCATTGCTGTTTCTTCTGAAGATTTAAATCATCTTTTTGAAGAGTAACAGAACACATAGAGCTAATGTGGTGGCTGTGAGCTCAGTCTTGAGTCCTGCCTTCATTGCCCCTTCCTGTGGCTGACCTGGGCTGTGCGATTTTGATTTGTCAGTGGCCTGCATATTCAGAGGTACAGGGTGAATGCATAAGCAGCCCTGCTGCTAAGAGTGAAGCTGCATTTTTGCATGGAAGCTGATTAATCTGATGTTGTTTTTCATATGGCAAAGCAGAAGAGGACCTATGTGTTCTTCTGAAAATTTGATAGTTTCAACATATAAACAAAGGTACCGAGGCATCATTGCCTGTTTTCTGGATAAGTATGCTCAGCAAGTTTCTGGGGAATTCAGAAAGACAAATGTTATAAGAGACTAATTACTTGGAATAATCCTTACTTATGTGAGTGGAAATTCTTGTTTTGTAATAGCAATTGGCATTTATATGACTGAATTTGAGTATACCTAAAGCTAAGAGGAAGAGGGAAAAAGTTGAAGTGGGTGTGATCTGACCAAACTCCTGCCTTGCATCAAATGTGCTCTCCTTTATAAGATAATGTATATGTTTAATGCAGGCTCAGGAGCAGTTTGAATGGCAGAAGTGAAGCCAAGTTCCTTCTTATAGTTGTAGTTCATGTTCAATATCCTTCTTATGCTAACAAAGCCTCCCAAAACTGTAATTTTCCTCTTTCTTGTTGGAAGCAAGGGATTTGTGGGGAAAGGGAAACATTGTACTTGCCTTTGAAAAGGGTAGAAAGGAGTATCCCATGAACTATCAACCTATCAGCCTCACCTTTGTGCCTGTGAAGATCATGGAATTTAACTGCCTAGAAGCTGTGCTAAGGCATATGGAGGACAGGGAGGTGATTTGGGATAACTGGCGTGGCTTTACCAAGGGCAAGTCCTGCCTGACCAACCAAGTGGCCTTCCATGATGGAGTGACATCCGTGGACAAGGGAAAACCTAGATATGCCATTTGTCAGGAATTCTCTAAAACCTTTGACATAGTCCTCCACTACATCCTTCTCTCTAAATTGGAGAGAGATGGATTTGATAGGTAGACTGTTTGATGGATAATGAAGTAGTTGGATAATTGCATAGAGAGGGTAGTGTTAAATAGGTATGTCCAGATGGGGATATTGGTGACAAGTGAGGTCCCTTAGATGTTCTTACTTGGACCAGTACTTTTTCATGTCTTAATCAGTGACACGGACAAAGGGACTGAGTGCAACCTTGGCACTTTGCAGATGACACCAAGCCAAGTGTTATGGTTGAAATGCCTGGGGAATGGAATGCCGTCCAGAAGGACCTGGACAAGCTCAAGAAGTGGGTGCATGGGAATGTCATGAGGGTGAATGAGACCAAGTGCAAGGTGCTTAACCTAGGTTGAGGCAACCCCCCAGTAGCAATACAGGATAGGAAATGAAGGGATTGAGAACAGCCCTGCTGAAAGACTTGGACGTACTGGTGAATGAGAAGCCGGACGTGACCCAGCCATGTGCACTTACAGCTCAGAAAGTCAATAATGTCCTGGGCTGCTTCAGAAGAAGTGTGACCAGCAGGTCAAGGGAGGTGATTAGACTCCGCTCTGGTGAGACCACAACTGGAGTCCTGCATCCAGCTCTGGAGTCCTCAGCACTACAGGAACATTGACCAGTTGGAGCATGTCCAGAGGAGGGTCATGGAAACGATCAGAGGCTGGAACACCTCTCCTATGAAGACAGGCTGAGAGAGTTGGAGTGATTCAGCTTGGGAAGGGAGGGCTCTGGGTGACTTTCCTGAGGTTAAGCAGCAAGTCAGAGTAGGGTAGGGGTGAAATTTTGAACTTTTAGTCCAGTTGTCTCATAGACTATAGTGTGAACATAAACAAAAATAAAAGGAAAATTAGCAAATGGCAGGAGTAATGTAAGACCTGATAGGAAGATATGTGGAACTGTAAATTGCTTAACCTTCTGCTGTCTTGTGGGAAAGAGGAATGTGGCTTGTATAGAAATATCTCTGTTAGACAATTAAGAAAAAAGAGTTGTGTGCTAGAAAGGAAGTATGGTTATTAATAGTTAGAGATGACATTGTTCTGTAGTCTTTCAATGCCTGATAGTGGGAGTATGTAATCTCAGCTGGTGGTTTACTGATGTTTTGTGCCCTTCTGCTTGAAAACATATAGCACATTTCAGCCTTAGCTCTGAATTTCCTTTAATTGTTTTCTGTTGCTGCCTAAACATTTCAAATGTAGGGTGGGGGAAAAGAGGAGGTTGATCCAAACTCTTTGTGACATTTTTAGTAGCTGCTCAAGACATTGATTGGGCGGAATGAAGCCCAGAATCCGGACTGAACTTGATAGGTTTTAGGTGAGTGATGATAAAGTGAAATGTATCTAGGGAGAATTGTATGGGTGCAGACACCGAGAAATGGTGGTTCAGCTACTCGCCCTGGCATCTTGTTAGGGGACAGTAAGTGCTGTGCCTGCTGGCTGATCTCTGTGAATCAGAAGCAGTATTTTGTGATGCTTAAATGAGATCAAGTCTTCCGAACTGATGCTTTCAGTGTGGGACAAGATGTCAAAATGCTAATTAATAAATTAATTTTTAAAAATCTTGTCAACTAACTGTAAAGTAATGATTGGCAGCAAGAACTTTCTAATATGGAAAGTTTTCATCCCTCTTCCTGCATTAAACCAGAGGTCTGAAAAAGTATGGCACAATTTGCCTTAGCTTGCCAGCACCTAACAAATACATAAATATGGTTGCCAAATGTATTGCAAATAATTTCCATTAATCAACGGAATCAGCTGTAGTCTCTGGTATACTCTGTTATTTGTATGCTATTTTTATTTTCTTAAGTAACTGATGACTGTTTCTGCATTTGTAAAGAAACATTCCTTCCGAACTGGAAAAAAGAAGTCAACCATGTAGAAAAAGTACACACCTTAACTCGTACTTGTGACGTTTGCAATCTGATTTCTCTTGCTTTTGCCACAGAAGTGCAGATTTGAGATCTCTTGCAGCAGTCAGTGCTTATTTGTGTTAAATCTTCATAAGCTGGATGCTACAGTACTTCCCCCTCTGGCTTGTCAGATATTTGTCAGTGTGCAGTGCTTAAAACTCATGGCAGTTTTCAAAGAAAGCAGATGTTAACTGCAGCGGTGATAACTTTTTCTGTGGTATCAGTGGTGAAGCTGTACAGCTATGTTATTTACCTTTCTGTTTGGTAGAAAATCCTCATACCACCTCTTTTAACGCCTGTCTGAACACCTCCGCGCCCATGTGCCTGTGCTGAATCACCCTCCTCCAGTGATGTATGTAAAAGAATATTAAGTACGATGCCAACACCAGATGCTGCCAAATGCAGGGTGCTGAGCTGCTGCAGCTGGGGTGAGCAAGCTTGCTTTCTGCAGGGCATGAGGATGGGGAGGGATCTGAGGAAGACTGATACTGATGCAGGAGTTCAGGTGGGGTGCATTGCAGGTCATCTCCAAACCCACTCATTGATCTAGGGTGCTGAGAAAGCTTCTCCACACCATAGGATAAGTCCATGTAGGGCACCCCAAGGATATAGGATATACTAGGATGCTACTTCCTTTCAGAAACAAAAGATGTCTGACTCTTGAAGGAAGCGAAGTTGGAATTAACTTCCAGAATCTCTCTTAGGAAGAATGAAGTACTAAATAATAGTCTAGAAATCAGGGGCTACATGAATTGAGTATCTGAAGCTCTAGTTCAAGCCCTGTATGGAAGGGCTGAATTTCATCTGTATCGAATTATTAACCTGTGTGAGCAAAACAGGAAACTTACATATACCAATAAAAAAAGAGAGGCAGAGGAGGAAAGCAAGCTCTGCCAAAAGTTTGTGTTTCAAGAACAAGAGGTCTTTACTTCTTTTATTACTCATTAGGCTTCAGGGGAGTTTCACCTTTAAGTGGATTACTGTCATTCCAGTTCTGTGTAGTGGGGTGACTTGGCGCTGGAGTATTTAACACACTTCGTTTGCAAAGTCTGTTTTGTATAAACTGTTCAGGGCGTAAGGCACATCACTTGATTTTTTTTTTTTTTCTCCTGTTCTTTTTCCCTTGATTTTGACTGGAATGCAACTAACTAGTGGGAAAGTTAATGCTTGTCCAAACAAGGAAGTAGTCCAGGATGGCTATTCCATACTGGTTTTCTAAACCTATACTTTACAGTAAGAATGCCTGCAAGTGTGTGAGCTTTATTAACTAGGCATGTCTGCCAACGTTCTGTACTTTTGCCCTTCTCCATTCTTGCTGGCCTTATTTGGTAGCAGCGACATCCCAGAAACGCACCTGTGGTTTACAACCTGATGTTCACTCTTTTATCAATAAAAGGCTCATTTGGTACACATTGTTGTCTTAATATACTGCTGTAATGTCATAGTGAAGGTTATACTGTAGCATGGTTGGAGGTATGGGCCTGGGAGGGATTTTGGGTCACTGAGGACAGTTGGACCATTCTTGTGTCAAGGCTGTCAATTCAGAAGTCCTGGGGTTTTTTTTGGTTTTGTTTGGTTTGTTTTTTTTGTTGCAAAGAAACTGTGGAGGTGAGGGCTGCAAATGGTTGCAGGCAACAAGGTGGGCTGGGCTAAGATGTCTTCTGCTGGCCATTACACATGGTGGTGGACAGTGCCAGGAGCTCAGTAACAAATTCTGGGGAAGTTCCTTCAACACACGTCTCATTCTTGTAGAAGTCCATGACTACCTGTAGTCATTGCAGATAGAATTGGGGTTTGGGGGACAGATGGACATTTTTGTCCTAAACCAGAATTATTCTTTACCTATGGCTGCTTCAAAATGTGGTTTCCATAATGGTTGAACAATGAGACTCTCAAATTGCAATGGTGAAGAGGAATGTTCTTCTTCCTGGCTGATCTGCAGTTATTGATTCTGGCAGCAGCACAGTAACGGGAAGGTTTGTGCAGAGTGTAATTCCTGCATTCCCGCAGAAGGAGCACCTGTTTTTTGAGAAGAAAGCTGGAAATAGATCATTAAAGATTTAGTATCTGAAATCATGCATAGAGCTGGGGCAGGGAATCCCTGTGTCAAGGATCACTGTAATTTATTATTTTACCCAGTGTGGAAAAACAGTGAAGAGCGCGCAGAGGGGAGTGGCAAAGCAATTAGCACAGTTTCTGATCTTTGGCCAACATGGTGCTCTGTGCATTCTGTCATAGGTGGGATAATTTACTGAACAGAAGCCCTGAGGTCACTCTAAGTCAAATTATGTCTGCAGGATGGTTGTTTTAATTATTATTTTTAGTTTTGGGGAACAAAAAGGGAGGGGAAAAAAGCAGTTTAGATATTCTATCCACTCCTCCTTCTGCTTTCGCTTCAAGGTTGAACCTGTTAGCCTTCAGATAAATACAGAGAGCTGGGATCACAATCTACAGACAGGACGAGTGGGTGATGGACATCAAGCATCTTGACATGCAAGGCCAAGGTGGTGATGAGGAGTTCCTGGCTCCTAGGCCTGTGGCTACATCACATGGCTGGTGTTCATCCCTATTCCCTCCTATCTTTGCACCACTTCTGCCCCACCTGCAACTACAGCCAGAGCTAATAACCGAAACATACCTCCAAGGAAGAGCAAGTTACCTGACTTGTTTAACGAGCTTCTGCTGTAGGTTTCTTTCCTTTTACCCCACCTCTGAATATAAACAATGCGTAGCTGTGCAGTGATGCTGCTTCAAAATGTAGCTCTAAATACTGTATTAAACTGATTTGAGCTAACTTGAGCAGTCAATATAATGCTGTGTCTATGAAAAAAAAATTCCTACTCTGAAAAAATACCAATTTTTTTAAAATGGAAATAGTCCTTACTTTAGGGAATGAGGGGGCTAATAAATAGGGTTTGTGATGATTGCAGAGCTGAAGGAGACAGAGCAAGCTTTCAAGATGACTCCAAATATCTTCATAAATGCAATACTAAGAAAAAGGTCTGTTAAATATGATCTATTCAGATGATTTTTGGATTCTGTAGCAAAAAAATGCATCAGTCTCTCTTTCTAAAATGTCAAAAGCTTTTGTTGCTAAGCACTGTAGGTACTTAGTGGTTTGGGTTTTTTTTTTCCCCTCCCCTGGAAGCCTGGAAAGTTATGGTCTGAATGTGATTCATAGTCCTGCAAGTGTAGGGAGCCATTCCCTTCATCCTCTGAAAAAAACCCAGAAACCTTAACCCCCCTTCCCCCCAACTTCTCCCTCCAAAACAAACAAACAAAACAAAACACCACCCTAGAGCTTGAATAGCATATAGTATAGTAGAAATAAGGGCTTTTTGACTGAAACAATGGGTATTTGCATCAGAATAGGAGACAACCTGGAGGACTGTCTTCATCTGTTGGCTGATGCAGTCAGGAAAAACAGAAAAACACCATGTTAATTAAATTATTTTTCTTCTAGTTGCCAAGTGACTTGACAGATGTGCTGTAACTTGTATGCCTATGAGAGATCTCACTTTGTTTTTGTGCATATGTAGGGCTTCAGAGAAACAGTTAACTGGGGAGAAGACAGGCTTACTACACATCATGACTGCATTCTAAAGAAAGCAAATGTATTTACATACTTGTTTAAATTAATATTCCTGCCCCACCCAGATAATCATGATAATGAGGGTTTTATTTTTAATAAAACTGCAGCTCAAATATACGAGTTGAATTTAGTGTCACCTTACATTGCATGTAAGTAGCCAAAATAAATGGTATTTATGTGGAGACCTCTTTTAATTGCATTTTACTTCATGCTCTTTCACTGCAGAGATTTTTTTTAATTATTTTTGTATTTTACACACTATGCGTTTCTTCTCAGGTTAGTGATTTTTTTTTTAATTTAAGGTCAACTTTTTCTTGATCCTTTTTTGCATCTTTGCTTTTTTCTTTTCTCACTTTCCTGTTGCTCATGCTACTTTTTTTTGTTGTTTTAGAAGTTGCTTTTTTTCCTGTTTTTTTAGATGTTGAACCTGTGTACTTCCCTACCACCAGCACCTCACCACTGCTCTATGTTTGTCTTTCCTTGCAAACTCTTGCCACAGCGACATACATAGGGAGCTGATTATAGGTGCAACAAAGAACCACTGCCCACTGCCTAGATTTTTTTTCTCATTAAAAATGGTTTAAAATTTTTTTAAAGGAAGGTGTCCATATTCTTGTATTTTCCCATACAGCAACTGGCATTTTTCTTCTTTGTGGTCTGGAGGATAGTGATAGGAACGAGGAGCCCTGCAGTGGCAGCCCTGCTCTTCTCATCCAGTTCACCTGCTGGAGGTGAAGAGCAGTGGTGCAGCCCCTAGCTCCTTGCCCAGGAACAGAAGCAGCATTGAGGGACCAGCAAGGAAGGACAGGAAAGACTCAGCTATTTCCTCTCCTCATGTCCATGAAGTTCCAGGAGTGAGAAAGGCTCCTACTCTGCTAGCACACTGGAAGGAGGGTGTGGACCACAGTCTCATTTTCAGTGTTGACATGACATCTCGGCTCCCTCTCAGCATTGGTTAGAGGAAGATGCTTTACAAACAGGTAGAGGGAGGAAAGGTTTTGTGCATAGTGATGCCTCATGGGGACCAGAAAGGCAAGCGTATAGTTGAAAGTATGTAGTATCATTTGTCATTTTCTTAAACAGTAGTATTTAAATGCCTGCTTGTGGATGACCTGCTTCCCACTGGCAGCTCTGTCTTTCCTATATTGAGTTTGCAGAGCTTTTGGGTGCAGTTTATTTTGAAGCTTGAGGCACAGAAGAGATACTCAATGGTAATAGCTCAACTTAGTCAGCATTCTAGATTGTGCATTTAATATAAATCTGTACAGCATGTGGAAAACAAGTCATGCTGGGAACATCTGAAATGCTCTGCTGTTACATCATATACTCTGTTTGGGGGGGAAAAGAACAGCCCTTCCCATAGGCTCATTGTAACCTCCCCACCCCCTCTCACCAAAACACTTAGTTTTGCGTAGCAAAACTAAGCGTACCAGAATTAAATTACACTTGAATTTTGTGGTTTAGACTTCAGGCTTTATTTTTGTTGTGATTTAAAATCTGTAACTCTGTGATGCTAATTCCAACTTAAGATGTTCAAGGAAATGCACTGATCAAACCCTGTTAAAATCAACAAGTTTATTTTTGTTCATGCTATTATTCTTTTTAGTTCGCGAGCCTTCTCTATTAATGGTCAAAACCTTATGTTTTCTGCAAAAATA
Source organism: Serilophus lunatus (assembly GCA_013399895.1). NCBI lineage: Eukaryota > Metazoa > Chordata > Aves > Passeriformes > Eurylaimidae > Serilophus > Serilophus lunatus. Next base: position 93,874 of record VXBA01003997.1, on the reverse strand, counting down.
TATTTGATCTGCCTCACAATGAATCCTTGCTCATCTCTCCCGTTCTAGTTTTGCTTCTCTTGTGCTGGTAGGTGGCACCAGTATTGCCTGTTGTGCTCCATTTTATGGGTATAATGGAATCAAATTGTCAATTTTCATTGTATTAAGTCCCTTGTCTACCCTCATCATCTTAATCCTTTTTCTCTGTAACTCCACTAATTTTGAATCTTTCTTAAATTTAAATGGCCTGCTTTTGTTTATAGTGATTGGGAACACCTTACTGGCAGAGGAAAATGGTGGACACAAGTATGAACCTTTTTTCGTCAAGCACTTCAAGGACTTCTGTCACTTGGAAATAGCTCTAGTGTGTTGTGCTTCTCCAGACTTTTGAGTTCTGAATGTTTAAAAAAAAAACCAAAACATTTTTGTGAACTATGATGACATTCAGATTGCAGTATACCCTTTGAAGATGAAGTGGTAGCAACCATTAGTCTTACTAAAGTACAGTTACACTGGCAAAGGAATAGTGTAATGGCTTCTATATTTGAATGCATTAATTGCCAAAAAATGTTCCTGTTCACATTTCTAATCACAAATCTAATTGTAAGGTTGATAACATGTCATTTTTTTCCTACTTATTTCTGTGGTGCTATTTAAAATTCATCTTTACATTCATTATTCTGGTAGAGTTTTAAAATGGCTGCTAGCTATTTTGAGACCTTGTAGCTTTGCTGATTTATTACAATGATTAAAGATGGTCAAGAATAACTTGGCAAAGACAGTATTTAGAAGTGCTGAATTGTTTAAATGATACCTTTTTGCAAAAAAAATATCCAAACCTGAGCAACAGCATATTGGTTGTCATCTCTCGATGCTCTGAGGATCACTTCCAGGCCCTGTAACCTGTGAGGTGGCAGGTGTGATCAAACTTCTGGCTCGGGAGCTGGGAAGAGGGAGGTTTTGTACTATGTCTTATCCTGCATGTGAGTGACGTGACTAGCTGTGTTCTGCCTCCTGTGTTATCTCCCCCTGTCTCTGACTGCATTTCTGAAGGTCTTAACTCTTGTCAGTGATGATGTTCTTGGGCGGTATTAATTTTTAGGAGGTTGATGCTTGATAGGTTTAGTTGCTGAGACACCTTCCAAATTAATTTTCTCATGCGCCAACAAGCATCCACTGATTAAGAACGCCTTTGCTTTGTTTTCATTGCTCTCAGGGTGTAGGCAGCATCTATTCTTCAAAATCTGGCTCTTCTTCATTGTTTATCTGCACAATATGCTCATTTTCTGTGCTTCAGTTCATGTAACCCATTGGTTCGGGAGTTTGCTCTGAGTTTTGGCAATAGGTCAGACCAATTGGACCATGCTGTCTTCATTGCCATTGGTGTCACTTCAGTTTATTGCCTTGCAACTATTCATTCCTTCTGCTCTGCTGCCCTCCTTTTGCACCTTACCTTCCAATTTCTTGGACTCCTTAGACCGCTGGACACTGACCTGATAGTTGTTCTTCAACAAGTAGTTCCTCTTCTTGCACTGGGACTCTAGCCTGTGGCCTCTTCCATACGAAATGGTGCCTTTTCAAACCTGTGGGGTTTTGGTACTAATGTGACACTCAAATATGAATTGAATAAAGTTGACATATCTAGCTAGCTCTCCCCATGCTGTATGAAAAGGGAAAAAGGGGCATTGCATGGAAAGGAAAAGTAAATGCCCCTTTTGAGGCTGTACCCCACAGCGTGAAGTGCTACCTTGGCCACGTGTGCAGGCAGCCCCTTGGGCACTGCAGTGACTAGTGCACAGGGAGAGGCAAGGTTGCCTGTCCTCCACCAATCCCAGCCCCCTCCTCTCATCTGCCACCATGTCATGTCATGTCATATCCCCCATCATGGTCATAGTGTCACACCCCCTGCAGGACACCATGGCACATCACGCATCACAGTGTGAGACACTTGGGATCTTTCACATGTGGTAACACTGAGTCCACAGCCTGCATGGGGAATACCTTGTTCAAGTATTTTCCTTCAATGAAGCCATGTTTACAGACTGATAAGGAATACTAGAATCCCAGGGACCTTCAAAACAGAAGTTTGTGGGGAATCTTGGGTTTGTTTTACTTTCTGAAGTCTGTATTAGAAGCATATGTTGTTTTCTTTGTGTATTTTTTAAAAATAATTTTTACATCCAGTGATTATTTGTCAATAAGCCCCCAAATGTTTAAAGTGCATCAAATTGTTCAAGCAGAGCTTTTCCATTCTGTGAAACTGATAGCATTACCTTGACTTACAAACCCTTAATGACAGGGCTGTGCGTAGCTTATGAATTGAGTAACTTTGTGTACCTTTTCCTTTGGCTTCCAGCTGAAGGGAGCAAGTGCGCAAGAGGGCACATTCTTTTGTTGTTGATAGCATTCCGCCTTAACGAGAAGGAATTTCTTGCTTATTGCCTATTGTTTATGAAGTGGAAAGAGATCGCAAGTTGCATAATCTCTCTATATATCGTTGAATTGATTCTTTTTTACCATTTCCCATGTGAGTCAGTTGATCCTGCAGCAGGTGCAGCAAGTGGGTGCTGCACCTATATTTTGTTATACATTGGCGTGAGGTTGGGGTGGGGGGGTGGGGGAGGAGAGGGCGGCAAGGGGAGGAACTCTTAAGGAGCGAAAACCCCCCCAAGTAAGGCGGCAGCAGCCCTGAACGCAGTTTGGTTTCTGTCTCTCCGGAGCTTTGCTCGGCAACCAAACCCAGACTCCAGGTGCAGTATTCCCTCATCAGTCTGTGAGCATAGAAACGGCGTGTCCCTCCTCTTCCTCCCCTGTGCCAAGAGTTTCTGGGTGGTGAATGTCAGTAGCTGGAGTTATTTTTAAAGGCAAGAGGTGAGGCTTGTCGTGCAAAGCTAGGCAGAGGGCGTTTGTTTGCTGAGCAGAGCTGACATCAAAGTGGAGACTGCTGCCTACTGGCTCACCGCTGCCTTATGCCAGGTAATCTTTAACATACCCCTCAGTCCCTGCAATCGCAGCCCAGCCTGCCTGTGCATGTGAAACGACCAGCGTTTATGATCCAGAAGATTGCTTTTTCAGTATTATTTACGTGAGCTGGACTTTGACATTTAAAGGCTTGCACTAATCATCTTGCAAAACCTGCTTAGTGCTTTTAACTAAGCAACTGCTTTCTATTTCTCTTTGCAGGATAATATAAATGTTTTTCTGAAAGCGTGCGAAAATATTGGATTGAAAGAAGCCCAGCTTTTTCACCCGGGAGATCTTCAGGATTTGTCCAATCGAGTTACAGTCAAGTGAGTTTTGTGGTTTTGTTTTCTTTCCCTTCTCCCTCTAAGCTCTTTCACAGTCTTTTTTTAAAAATGCTTGCCTATGGAAAATTCTTCTTTTAAGAAGAAAGTACGAGCAGTTCTGAATACTGTGGTGAGGGTTTAAGCCTTGTTAAGACCAGTAGATAAGATTTTCAGAAGAGTAATTTAAAAAGTGAAGTATTGTTATCGTACTTACCTTACAAGCAAACTAATTGTTAATGAATATTTACAAGATTTAATATGAAATGGAAACTGTTCAGGTTATTTTAGACTTGGAGCAAAATTAACTGTTAAGTGACATTTAAAGCCTCATTTTGCTTTATGCTTTGTGGTTACTGATGCAAAATCTGAAAGGCTGAGGTGATACTTATATTTATATATCAGAATGGATTTGGGGCTTAGGTACAGCATTTATAAAGGATTGCTGGTCTTGCAACTCCAGATATTAATCAGATGTTTGTCACTGTATGTCACATCCTATGTCAAGGGAGATGTGTGTATTTGTGTAGAAATGAAGTACTGAATTTCACAAAGGATAACTCGTGAAATAGCAGTGGTTTGTTTCTGAAATAAAATTGGTAGAATCTCGTATTTCAGGACTGCTGTGTCTCCTAATGAGAATTTTATTACCAGTTTCTAAGAGATTAATGTGGAACTTTACTGTATTGACAGGTGTTTTAAGATAAATGTGTCACGGCAAAAGTCATCCTGGGGCATCTTGCTTTGTTACAGTATGAATTGGCTTTATTACATTGGCATAAAGGTTGGATTTATTGTCTCCAAAAAATATTGAAAGCTTTAGTGAGTTTTACAGGAAACCTGTCAGGTTAAATTTTAAGTATTGATGTCTGTCTTAAGTTACCAGTTATATTAAAGAGGAACAGGCAGTATTCCTTCTGTAAATATAAGGAAAAAAATATTATGAAATGACACGTAACTGCTTTAATTAGAAAGAAATCTCTTGTGGGTGGGTTGGGCAGTAGCATGTTGACATGCTTTCTGCCTGTTTCAGAATGAAAGCTCATACAGTTTTGAGGTCTGATACTTGAGATGGCAGTGTGTTTTCTGATCTTTGACTCATACCCGAAACGTAATTTCTCACTAATCTGGTGTTTAGGGACTTGGCATCTTTCCAGGACATTGGTATTCTCTCTGCTTGTTCCTACGTCATGGCAAATGCTGGGGGGTTGCTAACCTCTGCCATGCTCAAATTATTCACAAAGCCCTTGCTGAAGTTACTTTGGTGGCAGTTTGCTCCAGGGGTATAGTTGGGAAGGGTTGGAGGCAGTCAGGAGCTGGTCTTCAACAGTGTCAATAGTGAATAGCTGAAAGCCCAGGGAGGTCGAGTTAGCAAACTGTTGTGCAAGGTATGTTGTCCAACTCGTCCCTACATTAAACTGCAGCACCCAAGTGAGGTCAGCCATGAAATTCATCCAGTGGATCTGTAACTGAAGTTTTTTTGGTACTTTCAGCATCACCAGTTTTCTTCCCAGCTCTGTGAGCAGAAAGTAAGGCTGGAATTTGAAGTTGTCACGAGGCAACAGGGATTTTGCATCATACCTATTCACCAATGGTTTAATTAGTGTCTTTGAAAAAAAGCAGATTTAACTATTGAGTACTTTTTATGGACAGCAATGTGGGGGGCCTGGGGTTAGAGTTGAAAGAGCTGCCAGCTATATAGCCATGCTCTTTTAATTTATTTTGGTATAAGTTTGATTCTCCACACATTATATATCATATGACAGTCCCACTGTGTGTATAAAATGCTTACAGAGTAATTCAAAACTTCTGTATCTGAGCGTGCTGTAAAATGGTATCCTAACTATGCTAGCACTTTTTGCCATGTTTAGGAGTTTGGAAAGGGATAGGAGGGAAGTTTTTTCCCAAGAAATGAAGGAAGTAAGTTACACAAAGATAACTCTGTCCATTGAAAAATTAATTAGAAAAATAATTTGTTTACTCCAAGGGCAAGCTAGTCTTCAGATGATTTTCAAAGAGAGTGTGTCAGGAAAGAAATGCTGTCTGATTAATAATTTTATATGATGTGTCTTTTTCATTGAAGCTGAATGAGAAAAATCTTCAAAACTTGTAGGATGCCAGGCCTCAAAAAAGGGATACTATTTCATGTCTTGCTTTTGTGTTTTCCTCTGTTAACTCCAGTTTCACAATTGGAAGTAAACCTCTTATCACGAAGAAGGAAAAATTTTTACCTGCTTTTACAAATCATTGCATTTAACTTTTGTCTTTCTGACACTCCTAAGCAAATTCATTTTGCTGCTGATACCTTATGTTAATTTCCCACATCTTAAACCAGCTGTGATATCTTGTATGGGATAATATTAACGTGTGCCCGAAGCAGTATGTATTTTGACACAGCAGAAGGACTTCTGCATTCCACTGCTGCGCCACCATTAGCACGTGCTTCTTATCTACCCGAAACAGATTAAATAAACTGTTGCTTAAAAAAGTCAGCTTCACAGCCTGGGATGGCTGAGAACAGGGTGCTCTATGACATGTATGTACTGTCAGGCATGACAAAGTGCCTGATTTGCCTTGGATGTGGAAAATAGGTAAGAGGAAGGTGCCATTAAAAAGGGTGGGTCCGCTTCTGTTGCTAAGGAGGACATGAGAGTCGTCATCTTATGTCAGAGCGAAACCAGTCTCTCATGCTGGCTGGGAGGTTGCATCTCTGTCCCTGTTGCACTTTGCCTTTTGTAGACTTGTTTCCTTGATCTGGCACCTCTGGTGCTGGGAAGGTCCTCAGGAGGAACACCTACCCTTTGAGGAGGATAAGCTCTTGAAGAGGTGTCGTACACCCTCGGGCTGTTGGCATCTCAGACTGCCATCGTGTCACACCTGGACATGTTCTCTTCCCAGCAGGAGAAGTTATTTTCTCCTTGTATTTTATTTCTGAGTATGCTTGCTGCCTTTCGTCATACTTTTGCTGATAGCACTCTGTCTAATCAACACCACCACAAAGTCGTTTGGAGATACCATGCTCATTATTTGTATGTAATTCAGCATTCTTGTGACATATGAGCAGAATCTGTTCTAAGAAAGTAATCTATCTGGTAAGGAGGCTACAACTTTGATTTGTATTTTGTTTTCTATTGCAACTGAGATGATGCACAGGCGTGATGAAAAACCCTCCTCTATAATTACTAGAAGTAATCTGGGACAGAAGCAAGAATCCTCTTACATACTCAGACTCTCAGCTCCAAGTGATTATGTGATTATCCTTTTTTCAAATTAAAAAACGCCTTAAAATTTTGTTGTTTAGAAGTTTGTGTGAAGAGGGCTGACTAAAATTACTAGTTGCCAGTCCAAGCCTCGCAAACTTTATGCTTTGCCAAATCATCAATATTAGTAGTTGGATGATGTGGAAAAAGTATACTGTCATGGATGGTTCCTTTTCTGCCAATGAAAATGGGAGTGGGGGTTAATGTTTGAGATTTATAGTTCGGTCTTTCTGTGAGTCTGCAGAAGTTATTGCTCAATGGTATAGTACAGCAATAAAGCATGTGTTTCAAGAAAGATCATCTAGATGGACTTATTCCTCACGTACCATGTCCAGCAGTGTATCATCTTGTTCAGTGGCTAGTTATTTGTGTAAATGCAGATTTGTCCCTTTTCAATTCTTTCAGTATATTGGATTTTTTTTTAGCCTAGGATTTCATTATTTATAATTGGAGGTGTTATTTTAAAACCCAGCAATTTGTGAGTTTATTTTTTATTTACACTAACGGAAGATTGTCTTGATACTTCATTTGATTCTTTTTTAGTTCTGTCAAAGTAAGAATGTAATATGAGCTCAATGACTCTCAGTTGTCAGCATGGTTACTATTTAAAAATATTAAGCACTTCCTTACCCAGCTCTTTAAGGGTGACACACCCTGTTGTTCCCAGCTGTGCAAGGGTTCTTAGTAAAATCATACTATGGCATTAAAAGTGAACATTCTCCTAGACAGACACGGAACTTCAGTTCTGATGGAGTTTGTTATCCCAATTGTCAGTTTTAAAGCAGGCAGCCTGAACAATCAGACTGAGAGTATAAACTCAAATTTGTCTTCTCTTTCAAGCAAATTAATTCTCCTACCTGAAAAAAGTATAATTCAGTAATATGAGGTATCTAGTTAAGGAATCTTATTAAATTCTAATAATAAATCCAAACAATAGCAGGTTAACAGATTAAAATGTTAAACTAAAAAACCCAAGGTTTTTGTGTAAAAAACAAAACAAAACAAAAAAACCCCAACAAAGCAAACAAACAACCCTTCCCACAAAACAAACAAACAAACCCAAACAAAACCCCCCAAAGAAACAATTCACTGCAAAATCGTAAACAGCAAACTTTTTTAAAGTTACCACCACCCCTGAGTTCTGATGTTGAAGTTTTAGCATACTAATTTCATTCTTCAATAAAAGAGCAAATCAGAATACTTGGCTTCCATTAATATTATTACTACAGAGTAGCAGTCTTGGATGAAACTCAAAAACTGAGACCCCCACCTGGAGCATTGTATCCAGTTCTGAGGTCCCCAACATAGGAAGGATGTGGACTTGCTGGAGCAAGTTCAGAGGAGGGCCATGAAGATGATTAGAGGGCTGGAGCACCTCTCTTATAAAGGGAGAGTGAGAGAGTTGGGGTTGGTCATCCTGGAGAAGTGAAGACTCCAGGGATACCTTACAGCAGCCTTCCGGGGCCTACAAGAAAAGTGCAGAGGGATTTTTCAGAAAGGCACATACGATAGGACAAAGGATAATGGTTTTAAACTGAAAGGGTATATTTAGATATAAATTTTGGGAAAAAATTCTTCTTATGAGGGTGGTGAGACACTGAAACAGGTTTCTCAGAAAAGCTGTGGATGTGCTACCCCTGGAAGTGTTTGAGGCTAGCTTGGCTGGGGCTTTGAGCAGCCTGGTCTAGTGGAACGTGTCCCTCCCTGTAGCAGGGAGGTTAGGACTAGATGATCTTTAAGGTCCCTTCCAACCCAAACCATTCTATGATTGTTTCCCAAGATAGCTAGAAGTATCTCATCACCTTGTAGAACTTGGTATTTTGATAAGGCCTTCATCATTTTGCTGCTCATGTATTCATTACCAATCTTGTACACTAAATGGAATGTAAATGGTATAAAGCAAACAGAAAACCCTGTTGGAGAAGTCTTGCTGAAGTGCGACTAGGTGCATACATGAGATAAAATAACGGAGCTCTGACTTTGGCCCTGGCATTTCAAAATTTTGTGTAGTTTTTAACTTATCCATTTGCTGTTTCTTTAGCACAATTTTTTCCCCTGATTTCCTAAAGCAAAAAGCAATCTTAGAAAAAAATGAATGCTGTGATTTCTGTAGCATAAAGTTCTATATAACTAAAGCCAACTAGGGAGAAGTAACATGCCATGTTACATGTCATGTTCATTCTTGTGTTCCTGCATTCCAGCTGGGTTTTTGAGACAGGCTATTTCAGTTCAGGGAGAATACTTTCTGGATTTAAAATGCCTCCAAAAAAAGTTGTTCAGAGACTAGATGCTTTCAAAATAAAGCCTGAAAAAATGAAATTGTTGCTATGTGATGTGGCTGTAAGCACATACTCTGCATCTCTTGTTCAGTTTGGAGCAGGGTGCATTTCATTGGGTGTTGTTCTGACTGTATAAGTTAACTGTTACAGCAACATTAACTGTTTTAAGCATACATACAGAATTACCACCTCGTACATCACAACTCTTTTGTCTTACGAAGCAACTCTCTTCTTTTAGGGGTTGTCAGAAAGGAAGCCTTCTAGCAGTGAGTTAAGCCAAACACAAAGCATTCTCTAGTACCTATCCCACAATTTAAATTGTGGTACTGCCAGTGCCTCCTTTCAGTAATGAAATAGCCTTACTTATCCTTTTGGGTGCAACCACTAAATTTGTAGGTCTTAATAGGATTCCTACGAGTGAAACGATAGCAGAGAGGAGTTGAATGGCAATGTAACTCCTTCCAGTGCTAAGTTCAGTCTCAGCAAATTCCTGTTCTTGTGATAGGTAAGTAACCACACACTATTTCACTCTATACCAGATACTAGTTTTTATTTAGAAAATATTTTTTTAAATACAAGTTGATGTTTCTCGTGACTTGAATGTTCTTCCTGTCTAGTCCTGGAGAATATGCTGCATTTCCTGATTCCACTTGTGTTTCCTGCTCAGAGTACTTTCTTTTGCAGGGTCAACAAAGGCAAAGTGAAATTTCTCTTCTGTGGGATGAATTTTAGCGTTGTTGAGTGGACCTCTGAAGAACACAATCTGCATAGAAACCTCTGAAATATGGTCTTTTGAGTGGAGGACTGTTACCAGTAGTCCTAGAACTTTGCGCTTTGGAGAGGAATTTCTTAGGGTTGCTTTACTGGTATCACTCAGCTCTTTATCTGGCGAGTGACTTACCTGGAAGCTTGAGGTGTGATTGAGACACTCTTTTGGTACTTGTGTACTATTTTGTCCTTCAGGAAGAGCTGCTATATATTGCTCAGAGGGAACAGAGTCAAATACCCCTGAAAATGGATACGGAAAAAATCAAAATCAACAACAGCAACAAAAAACCACCACTGCAACAAAAAAAAACATTGAAGGGAGAGAGAATGCAAGTCAATTTATGAACAAGTAGCTCAGAGATGGTGTTTGCTGTTGAAAATACTGAATTCATACTTAGATCTTCTTCCATATCTAATATATTTGCAGAATTACTGTATTATCTTGATTTAATTAAATGCTTATATTAAGAGTATATGATGGAGCTGAACCTAAATTTGCTGTGCTGATTTTTCCAAGAAACATGCATTTTAATGAGATGAAAAACAGTTCTAATTTTCCTGCAAAATAAAAAATAAAAAACTAACCAAAACACTCAAATACACAACATGGAACCACCCTTTCCTGCTTTTTTGTTTTATGTAGAATAGAAAGTTGTGAACTGGATGAAAGCCAAGTGCTTCAGTGCAAGGAGTACAATAATAATTAGCCCAAAACTTGGACCTGTGTAAATTCTCCAGCTTATATATATGTCATTGAAGAGTCAATTGCCAAAAAGGCTTGGGCCTTTTAGAAACTGTCTTTGGATTCAAGTTGAGATGAAAGGAGTAAAAGAGAGCTTTTTGTGGGTCTTGAAAGCTGAAATGCAAATGATTTAACCAAAATTTAATTAGAACAATGAATGCTGCTTTCCCTCTATTTATATTCAGGGAAATAACATTTTTTACACGTGTGGTTGTAATAGGCCTTTATTGTGATAACTGAGTTTCCTAGTGACAGTTCCCTTGAAAAGGAAAAGTGTATCACCCTCGCTTCAGAATGACTCTAGAAATGTTCCTATAACTTTGTAAATATGCAAATTCCTTTTTTGCTATGGACGTTGTCATAGAAATATGTTAATTTCCTGGGCATAGCCACATTCTAAACATTGCAATTGCTGTATTTCTTTTGTTTATAACTAATTTCAAGATCATTAATTTCAGAAGTTTAACTTTTAATAATACTTAGGACAATGTGCAGAGTAAAGAAGAGAGTGTATTTTATCAGTCTAGTGAAGCTGTTGTGCTCAAGTCTAACATAATTGTGCTCCTGTTGTTAATCTGTGTAAGTTGTAAATCATTCCAGTAAAACTGTTGTAGGCAATAAAATATGTCCCAGACTTTGGACTATACCTGCTAGAAATTTACCTCCAACTCTTCAGTATAAAGTCTATAAAGTATTGGGTGTGGTGCTATTTAACCATTCTGCTTTATCTGTGAATCTTCTGACCATGAGAAATATTTGAGATTATTTTTGATATTGAGTAGTTCAACAGTTATTATCTCAAGGGAATTATAAATTATTACATTTATCTAGTTTGTGAAGATGATTTTGCTGTAAAAATGAAAAACTCTGGCATTCTATACCGTGTCTAGAAGTGTACAGGAGGAGTCTGAACAAAACTGGAAAAAAAATGCAATTCAAGTATCTCTAGTGACACAGATCCATAGCCTTATATTGGAATTAAAATACTTTTGTTATATTACAGCAGCTTTTGCTAAGTGGGGTTGGTTTGTTCAAAGTCTTCATTTTTGATCCCATTACATTTTAAAAGTATCTCTGGAATAACTTTTTGGGGGAGTGTGGAGTACAAAACCATTATTGCTACGAGCCTTTACAGTACATTTTCAATGTTCATTTGTATTAAGAGAAGTGTCTCTAACCTTTTAGGATTCCCAGGGGAATCCATCTAAATCTTAGGCACCTGTATTCATTGTAATCCCCTAGCATCCCAGGATTAAATGCAGTTTATAAAGCAACGCAGGAGAGAGAGAGAGAGGGTGTGCATTTTGGATAAGTAGCAGTGAGTTATGAAAGAAGGTAAAAAGAAAATGTGCATTTTTTGGTGGTGATTCTTTTTTCTTCCATTCAAAAAAGTTTTTATGTCTGATACTGGAAGCTGAAGGATTTATAAAAAAATAAGTTTGTGTTAGTTGATACTGATTACACAAAAACATGTAAGCAAGTTCATCATTTTATGATTTTTAGTTGTACTTTACTGCTAAATTGCCGAAGATCAATTAGTTTTTCTGCAGGCAACTCAACAGGAAGAGCTTCTATATTTAAATAGTGGGAGAAGCTGACTTCTTGAAGTTTTCCATGGATACAGGAGTTTGCCAGTTAACCGTATTCTGTAAATAAAGTAAAACTGAACAGTTTATTAACAGTTCTCTCTCCTACTTCGTACAGAGCTCTACTTTTGATCATTTTTATTTCTGAGCTTTCAGCGGGTTCAATTTTAATTATTGTTACTGCTTAATTGGAGCACATAGCCTTTGAAATGGCAGTAACAGGTTTTCTGCTGTGGATACTACAGAATGCAATCAGTAATGCAATAACAAATGCAAATATTCTTGTAAAGTGCATTTCCAGAGGGTTGTAGGGTTGTTTTCATGTTGTTACTGATACAAATGAAATAATATCTCACCACATGTTTAGATGATAAGAAATGGTGGAGGGATAGAAATTAAGGGTGCTAGATAGCAGTCAGGCTTAACCACAAAAAGGTATGGTCTCTTCATGTTTCTTTTAAATGATAGAGATCTGTTGTCCTTTAGAAACAAAAGGGAAAAAACAACAAAGCAACAAAAGAAAACCCAAATGAAGAACTCTTCTCTAGACTCAGCAAGCTGAATGATCAAGTTCAGCATCTGCAGCCCTGTCTGTCCTGATGATCTCCACTCAACTTGATCCAGTTTATCAATGTTTCTTTCCCAAACCAAACTGGAAACAGCAGCACTAAAGCTGTGGCATAATAAGTGCTGAGGAAAGGGGGAATGATTAGATCTGTCAGCCTTCTGGCTAAACTCCATTTTGTATGGCTGCCTACCATTTCATACAGCCCTGGGCGCTGTTGGCCAACGTTGCCAAAGTTTGCCGCTGGCTGACGTTTGGCCCAGTGGAACCTCCAGACCTGACTCCCCACCCCACTCTGCAGTCAGAGGAATTAGGTCCATTCCAGGAGCAGGACTTGGTTTTTGTCCTTGTTGAATGTCATATGAGGTTCCTGCAGAGCCAGTCCTCCTGAAAAGCTCTGCCCTCTGGCATATGTATCCCCTCCTTGCATTCCTGTCTGCTTGAGAAGGGAGCGCAGTATCAGAAACTGACTCAGAAAAATTTTGAAAGCTGCTGCAGCTGGTTGCTGGGACTAGAGTAAGAAAGCTGATTAATGCAGATGATATTTCCTCTTTACCTTCTAGAAAAAATGTCCTGCAAATGTAAACATGTACACACCTTTGAACCTGATATGTACAGATACGCATCAACTGACGTGGATTCCAGTGCGTTCTATGATAAAATAGTTAACTGGGGCGGGGAAAGGGAGTCTAAGTTCAAAATACTTCTGCTTTTGCAAAGGCTATTAAATTACAGACAGTCACTTGTTCCCTGTGAATAATCACTGAAATACGCTTGTCAGATTTATGATGCAGTAATGTACTCTTTTTAACTCTGTGATCTGATGTCTGTAAGATGCCCTCAACTGTGATAATTTTCTGTGGTGAGGGATGTACTTGATGAAGCACTAGCTAAAAATGCCCGAGTTAACAGAAGGTACAGTATATATAGGTATAATTTGACTTGAAGATAGAGTGTATTTTCAACACAGATCTGTGCAGTTAGGGGATTATTGTACAATTCCACGAACTAATACTAATCTGCCCAAATTTAAAAGTGTTGCCTACTGGAGTGAACGGCCTTCAGCAGTATTTTTCAGGTTAATCTTTTCAGATAGAGCACTCTTTGTATGTATAAAATAGAAGAAAACAGGAAAAACAGAACAATTCCAATTTTATACACAAAATCATGAGTTCTGGCATAGCAAATACTGCTCGGGCCTGAGATAATGAGGCCAGGAGTTTTGTGTGAGTTTTGTAAAGGCAACAGTGTTTGGTTGCAGTCTAAAATCCCACTAAAAAAAACAACAGCCAACCAAAAGATTCTATGCTTCTAGTTTAAGTAATGGTTCAGACTTGCGGGGGGGGGGGGAAGAAAAAAAGACCCATCCCAAAAAAACCACTTTCCAGAAACAAGTATTAGGAATAGGAAAAGAAATGGCATGTCACTCTGCTGCCATGTATCGGAATTTACTGGTGATCTAATACCATATGAAACTTTTGATTTTGATCAAGTTTCCTTTTCTCCCTCTCTCACTTCACCTCCCTGAATTCAGATTTATGGAACTGGAATATCTTCATCCTCACGGCATTTCTCTGACCAAAAGTAGAAATAACTTCTGCTGCATGTTTAGTTAAACATGCTGAGACTCCTGAGCCTGAATGACATGAAGGATGAAGGAGAGAGCTGAATGAAGCAGCAAGCTTAAAACAAGCAAATAAACAAAAATTACCTAGCAGATGATACGGATAAGTGGAGTGGTTCAGCTAGTAACTACATCCTGTTATACGAATAATCAATGAACCAAATGGAGGGGCAGTAGGCTTTCTTGCCAGCAGATGCTGTGGAATATAAAAATTTATTTGTGTTAAAAGGGTACTAGAGAAGTTCAAAGAAGGGAAATATTTTAAGAGTAACTTAGAATGGGGAAACCACATCTAGCTTGCAAAGTTCATGCGGGAGAAGCACCTTGCCTGCTCTATTTTTACTCTTCCTTAGGCAACCACTTGGGATTATGTGGGAGGTGGGATACTGGGCTAGATAGAGGTGTTTGTTTTTTTTGATCTGGCCCCATGTGGCTGTTCCTGTATGTGGTTTTGAAAAGGTGACATGCAGTGAAAGCTGTTTTAAATTTCTATGATAAATTCCTCCAAGAAGCAAAACTAAGAAAAAAATCAGGCAGAAATTGTATGGTAGCAAGTAATTTGATTTGATAAATCAATCAAGCAATCTACCATTGTCAAGTTTTAGCAAGTGTGGAATATTGTATGCAAAGCTATATGAAAAGATGAATAAAATAATGGTTGGTCTCTTAATCTAGACCAGTATCTGACTACATCTATATGTGACCAGGTCATGCAATCACAGGGAAAAATATTACCATGAATTATAAGTAATTTCACATAGGATGTTTTTTCATTAAGTCATTTGAAATTTTAATAAAAGCTTCATAAGGATAATGAATGAGAATGGCTGGAAGTCTCTTGAAATAAGATGGTACATGTATTTGCATATACTATATTCAGCATCATTACTTAAAACCTAGTTTTGCTTTAAAAAGATTGATTAATTTAAGAGGGGTTTGTTGCTGGTTTTGGTATTGGAAATGTAACTGTTAGATCACACATCAGATGGTTATGTAGAAGGCACACCCACACAGATTGAATAAGCGCAGAATAAGATGCATTGGTAATGATACTCCTCTGCTGTGCTTGTCCTGCAAAACCCTCTCTCTCTCTGTGCAGAACATTTTATTCTTTGAAATCTGAGCTTGCCTCTGGTATTGGATGTTCATTGCTTTTAATAAATCATACAAAAGTCACTTAGCACTGGTGGTTTTACTAGTATTTGCCATTTCATTGGGATATTTTCATTCTTGCAAGAGGAAAAGAATCTCCTGCAAAAAGATACTTTTTTTATAAACAACGTTTTGTCTTCACGAAGCATTTTTCTCATTAGGTTTATAAACAAATTCCTTAGTTAAGTTCCATTTTCTCTGTTAATGCTTGAATAATTTGTGAATATATTCAACAAGATAGTTTGATAAATAACCTGTACAGAAATCTGTAGTTATGCAGGTAATGTAGTCTGTTGTGGTGATAATGATGAAATGACATGCCTGTACTTGTAATTGACTTCTATTTTTTGTCCAGTATTTTTTTTCATCAATCAGATAAGATTTCAAATCTCGGATTCCATGGAATGATGGCACCAAACAGCCCAAGTCTGGGTTCCCAAGCTTTGCGTGCTTGGTACCGTGTGAGCAATGAGTGCGTAGTAGGTGCTCTCAGCTGTGCATCAGGCTGGTAGCGCATGAAGAGTAAGCAGGTACTCCATCCTTATGCTGTGTCAAGTGTATGTCAAAGCTCCATGTTAAACCTCTAATGGTCAGCGTGAGTTGTATCAGGAGAAAAGCTGGAATGAGAGGCTTGGTGCTTCTTGGTTTTCTCAGTGTATTTAGACAATGGGGCACTGCAGTGAAAGGAGGGGGGGAAGCTAAGCAAGTTGTACTGTCAGTCATTTTGCAGATGACACCAAGCTGGGCACGAGTGTTGATCTGTGGAGGCTCTAGAGAGGGATCTGGATAGGCTGGATTGATGGGCTGAGGCCAGCTGGATGAGGTTCAACAAGGTGAGGTGCCAGGTCCTGCACTTGGGTTGCAACATGCAATGCTTGGGGCAGAGCAGCTGGAAAGATGCCCAGTGGGAAAGGACCCGGAGGTGCTGGTTGACAGCTGACTGAATGAGAGCCAGCAGTGTGCCCAGGTGGCCAAGAAGGCCAATGGCATTCTGGCTTGTATCAGAAATAGTGTGGCTAATGGGACTAGGGAAGTGATTCTTCCCATGTATTTGACACTAGTGGGGCCAAATTCTGTGCTCAGTTCTGGCCCTTCACTACAAGAAAGACATTGAGGCTTTGTTGGAGCCAACAAAGCTGATAAAGTGTCTGGAGCACGAGTCTGATGAGGAGTGGCTCAGAGAGCTGGGGTGGTTTAGGTTGGAGAAAAGGAGACTCAGGGGGCACTGTATTGCTGTATATAAGTACCTGAAAAGGAGGTTGTGGCAAGTTGGTGGTCGCTCTCTTCTCCAAAGCAACAAGTCACAGACCAAGAAAAAATGGCCTCAAGTTGTGTCTGGAGACATTTAGATTTAATATTAGGAGAAATTTCTTCTGCGAAAGGGCTGGGAAGCATTGGAACAGGCTGTCCAAGGAATTGCTGGAGTCCCCCATCCCTGGAGAAACTTAAGACTTGTAGATGTGGCACTTGGGGACATGGTTTAGTGGTGGATTTTGCAATGCTAGTTCAACGGTCCAACTCGGGAATCTTAAAGGTCTTTTCTAACCTAAACAATTCTGTAATTCTATCTTAGTTATGGTTCAGGAGAGGTGGGGAAGCAATGAACAGTGGAAATTTCTTTTTGTCACCTGTTGCCTAGGAGTGCGTCTGTATGGTTTCCACCATTTAAATTGATATGTTACTATCTGATCAAGTCAGAGGAGAGGGGCCTGCTTTTATCTCCCAGAGAAGGAACTCTGTGATGGACACGTACCAAAGGCATGTGTACATTACTTGTAGAAGGAGCTTTTGTTTGCAGAATTTTTGTCAGGAAAGGAAATATGTTCAAGCTCCTAGAAACTGTTTGGTCAAGCTTAATTGCATGTAGTTTTTGGCGTGCAACGTTTAACGGAACATGTTCCTGTTATTTGTGCATCTGCAGTTGCAGGAAAGACTGTCCTCCTTAAAAGCTAAAGCTAGAATTAGCAATGGAAACAGTGGAAGAAAACTACTGAACTAT
The DNA here is from genome assembly GCA_013399895.1 of Serilophus lunatus. Classification (NCBI taxonomy): domain Eukaryota; kingdom Metazoa; phylum Chordata; class Aves; order Passeriformes; family Eurylaimidae; genus Serilophus; species Serilophus lunatus. The sequence continues at coordinate 76,636 of VXBA01003997.1, read as the reverse complement.
GGGGTTTTTTCTGCTTTTGCCCTCAAGAGAGTACACCAGCTAATTAGTTCAGGTTATTTCAACTCTTGGTAATGTGACTTCTTTGTTAGTGCAATTTTAAATTATGAAGATTCCCTTCAGTTTCAAAACAAATGTATTGAGATTTTTTTTTAATTTTGCCTGTAAAAAATTCTAGAATCTGCTTTTACTGTAAATGAAGAGAAGGTATAATCTTCTTAGTTTCTAGTTCCTTGGTTGTAGGTGGTCTGTGTGCCACCACTGCTGTTGTTTGGAATACCCTTCTGATAACTCTTCGGCTAATTTGGGATACCCGGTAAGGATGCTTTCTTGCTATTTTCATTCTCTATTGCTCAGATGTCTCTGCCAGGCAACTTGCAAAACAAACAGCAACACCAGGTCAGCTTCGAAGAGTGCACGCTTTGAAGTAGGGGGCAGATGGCGGTTATAACAGGTTAGTCTTTAATGGTATTACAGAAGTAGCTGAACAGGTTTCCATGCATGTGGTTGTTGAAGTGTGTTATGCCCTGATTCTTACGTACATAAAAATAATTGGTGTGTAATTATTAGAATTTATAATTATTGGAAATTACCTTGTGCTTTCCTTGTTGGTGGAGGATACAACAGAAATTAATTTATAGCCAGAACTTTAAAGAATATAGCTCTTTTTTAAGTGGTGGTCAACACAGCAAGAGACATGAACAAAGAGAAGAATATAACAAAACTGGGTAGAGATGGTCAACTTAAGACTAGTAGAAGAAAGAGGACAGAAAAAAAAGCCTCATTAAATAAAAGGAAGTTGCAGTCTATTCTAATCTTTGTACCTGCAATAAAATGAATAACTATTTAAGAAAGTAAAGAGTGTCATACTGTGTTCATTTGATAATTAAATGTTTAATTTTTCTTAGAGAATTGCTTTTTGGTTTGACTAAAACTCTCCTACCACTGGTGGTACTCCTTGGCCAGCCTTCGAATTGTGAAAACACTTTGGCAAGGCTTGATTGTACCCATGAAATACAGGATCCTCTGTGCAAAACAAAATTAGCAAAAGTAAAAGCCTTTGTGAAGGAAGTAGAATTTCAAAACTGTTTTTATTTCTGTAAGTTGCTCTGGAATCATGAGTGTGTTAGTGAACATGTTTTTGCAGGGAATTGGTATGACACTCAAAATGAATGCATATGAGATTTTACAAATTGAAAATCAGCACAGACTTAATTTAAATGTGCATTTATATATTTTAAATGACCTGTTTACTTCACATTCAATCTGTTGATTTCTACGCTACCAGCATTCATCAGTGTTAAAATTTCAATGTCACTGTTTAACATGAGAATAAATTTGGGAGTGCATTTGATGAGAGTTCCTTTTTTAATCTTTACAAAGCATGATGCATCTGTGCTTTTAATTTATTATTCTTTTCCTGGTGGCCTTCCTTTTTGAAGCACTGCTTCAATGGTTTTTGCTTCAAAAGGGTTTTGTTGGTAACTTCATTGTGCAAAAAAAGTTAAAATATATTCACCTATGTACTTGCCCTGTGTCAAGATTTTTCCTTCAGGGACTTAATAATAACTATGTTACTTTTAATAATATTTCAAGTAATTACATACTTGACATTTTGTCCAGAGTTCACGCAACAGTTCTGTATTTCTTTCCCTAGAAGGAGCTTCCACAGATTCTTTCCTAACTGAAAAAAAAAATTTTGAGATGCGTATTTTCTCATGTATTCGGTGTGCTGTTTTCCAAGCAAAGAGTTTTAAATGCAGGATGGCAGAAGACTTCATATTTATCTTTTCTCAGCAATAAATATCTGATTCTTGGAGTGGTTCTGAATCACTGTCGTTCAATAAATTAGTGTCAAACAGATGGCTGATTTGTTATATCATGAGGTGTTTTTAATAGTAGTGATTTATGTTATTAACGATGATGCTTACCTAACTTACACAGCAGTATAAGCTATTTTTAGTGTCTTAGAATACTTGTACACTATACTCCTCTGACATAAATGTATTTCCTTGATGATGGAAACTTTTTCAAATCTTTGTACCTTCAGTTGCTTAAAATAATCTATGGCAGAGACCTTTATTAAATATATATCCCAGCAGTTTAAGAGGGCCACTAATTGCACCTACTCTGAAATGTAGAGAGGGCAATATATTGAGAGCACTCCACCTGTTTTTCCATGGCCTTTTCACCTTGTCTAACACTATGCAGCAAGAAAGTGGGAGTATATTGCAAAACTCTTTCAGTGTTGTGTGGATAATGTGGTAAATGGTTTGCCATCTGGCAACCAAATGTGATGATAACGCTGAAGCTTATCATCCATGTGTGATACCTGTGGGTCAAAGGGTGAAATTATTTTCATATCGTTCTTTTCTCCTATTCTTTATAGTGGTTACATTCTTGTCAAGGAACAGCTGAATTTCGCTGCAGTTTGACAACCTATTCCTAAACCATCAGTGGAGGTGGATGTATCCTCTCCTCATTGGATATGCCTCCACTGCTCTGACTTAATTTCTTTTCATAGATCTGTTAGGCTGGAGCTGAAAAAGAGAAGAGACCTCGGAAATCACTGAGTCTCACTCTTGCAAGGTGCACGTTGGTGATGAGACCTCTGAGATGACTTGATGTGTGATTCTTCCCCATTTGTAATTTGTTTCAGGTAGAATTAAGTGTAGTCAGGAGGAGAAAAATCTGATTAATTTTATTGAACTGCCTTTTCGTTTTTCATCCTGTGTAGATTATCAGTCTTAATTGGAAGATGATAAAAGTCATTTTTTCACTGAATGGTAAAACAATGGATATAGTGTTATATAGTGTTATAATGTATATACTGTTGCTGTTGGGATTTCTTAATCAAATAGGACCAAAAACTTGAGATCACATGGGCTGATTCCATAGGCAGTTTCTAGGTAGCAGGTCTAGATTTTGCAGTCACTGACGCAGCATGCATACTGTCAAATGGGAAGCTGAGACTTGCAGCAAACTGGTGCCATTGACATACTTCACAGTTTAACCATTAGTTTGATAATCTTTGCAACTATTAAATGCTATAATGATTTCTCTTCATAGAGGTTTTGAGATACCCTTAGTTTTCAGAAGCGGTGGATTCCTAGATGAGAGTCTCAAGGTCGTGTTTTTTAGCCTTACCTGGGTCAAAAGGAGTGCCTAGTCTTTGTGTAGAAATTGTGAGGATTGTTAGAAGAAGAATTTGTAGAAAAACCTCTTCAAGATCCCAAGGGTTACTTTTGTTTTATCTTGGCTCTGCAGTTTGATTGACTGGGGTGGGTAGCTTACAACCACCATGTGTGTTTTAAGGAGCCTATTTCTCCAGTGCTTTATCTGGCTAGACAGTTGGTTAAAATCTGCAGATGGATAATGTAATTTCCAAGAGTTGATGCATATAGTATCTTCTTTCTCATGAGAAGGAAGATTTCTAATTTAGCATTTACTCATGCACTCGTTAAAGATGTTGGGAACGTTGCCATGGCCTCACTTGGAGCAGAATCGGATCATTCTGTTCCACTCCCTCCCTACCACCAGACTAGTTGTAATAGCTTGTTGGAGCATTTTGATGATGTCTTAATTGGTGTATTAAGCTTTTTTTTTTTCCCTTAGTCATCAGTTTTGTGATACAAATTACATACTTCATAAGTACTGGTGAAAGAGAGGTGTGAGATCATCTTTAGTTCCCTGGCTAGAATTGTTTTCCCATATCATTAATTTTGTTTAAGTTTTTATTCTCAGACTCCTCTAACTTTACAACAGAAACTACTAAGTGACTAATAGCACATTTGGTTTCAGTAGGTTGGGATGCTCAGAATGGATGTAAATTCTCCAACTTCAGAGGTATATGGTCAGACTAGCTTAAGTCATCTCCTCCTCCCAGCCCCCCTTTTTGCCTCCCACGCAGGCTTTCTAACATTCTGGCAAGGCAAATATTTGGACTTGTACCCATTCTCTCACTTTACAGTAAAGAAGCATTCATTTTTCCAGCCCTAAAAACTTGGCCAAAAAACCTGGCCCGAATCCTTAATGTTTTGAGCAAATGTTTAAAAATACCCTCTGACTTGGCTGCTCTAGGTATCCTTAAAGCAATGTTTTTTATTGGGGTGGACAAACTCTTTTTCCCCAGAAGAAAGCTAATTAAAAAAGCTGATACTTACCCATTATTATTGATAGCAACAAATTGAATGTAGACATTTCACGTGTTACAGAAATAAATCTGAAGCCATAAGGAACATGAATCAGAATGGTTGCATCTTTATGGAGCTACCTTACTTGTGGATGTTGCAGGAGGATAGGACGTGGGAATTGAAGAAAATATGGAGAATAATATGTACTTGTCTTGCGTCTTGTCTATTCTCTAAAACACAAGGACACATTTTTGCTAAGAGTACTACTCTGTGAATTTTACTTGATTTTTGTAGCTTGTTTTTGTTTTAAATTGTGTTGCTGCTTCATGCTGTGTCTTCTGGGAGAGCTGATTCAAGGGAATACGTCCTCTTCTATTATCCTTTTCTGGTAAGCCTGCATAGATTAATATTAAACTTTGCATTAATGGAAGAGTTCTTTCCTGACTCTAAATATGTTTTCCCAAATGCTGGCAGTTCAAGAAAACATAGGAAATATTAAAGTTCAGTTATATTTGCTTCCCTTGCTTGTTTGGGCATATTTGATCACACTAAGTTAGAGAACTGACTTTAACAGAGAGAAGTCAGGTTCAGTCTGTATTTCACACTGTTGTGCTCTGTGTGAAGAGTGATGATGTTGTGCTCTGTGTTGCTAGGGTAACACAAGGAAACAGAGAAAATATGGCAAAATTCCAAAAAGGAAGCATTATAATTTTTTTCAGTGCTTCTTACTTACTTGTGAAATGTTTTGCCAAAATATTACTGAGAAAACCCAGTAGTTCTTTAAAGTTTCTATTCCAAATGTAGAGGCTAAACTAAATTATGCAGTGGTGATTTACTTAAGGAAAAACTCTGTGTCACTTTAATTTGTTTCCAAAATCTGTATCATGGAACAAGCTGCTCTTACCTTGTCACCTCCATCTTTTCATCTTCCCTTTGTCCATTAATCTAAACTTTTTCCAAAGTCCTAGCTCTACAGCTCTTTCCCAAAAGGTGTGCTTTTAGTAATCCCACATTAAGCTTCAGAAAAACAAAAAAGCATTTGTTGAGAACGAAAAAAGGGGCTGGCATAGACACTTCCCCTATTTTATGTCCTCCTGTGCATCAGTTTGGCCAGCACTACACTGGAATTACTCTAGAACTAAAAATGAGCTGTCAAAACACTGTGAGGTGACTTCCAGGTGCTATAAATCCCATTTCCACCTAAAATGCAGGGGTTCTGCCTCTTCTTCAGGGGATGTGTATCCTCATGCATATACTTAGCATTTTGGGGTCTTGGTTTTCCTGAAGAGGTGGTGACTGGAGTGGACTGAATCGCAGATTGCTTCCCACTCGTGGGCCGTGAGTAAGGCATCTGTAGCTTCTGCTTCTGCTGCTCTGAGTCACCTCTGTGCTGAATTGTAGTCTGTATATGTGTTATAACAATAACAACTGAGCAGATACCTATTTGGACTGGTGAAACTGGATATTAGCACTGGCATGAACATAGCAATACCCAGTATTAGTTACTATCAGTCGTATTTTTGCTTTATCAGAGGATATATTCATTGCCAAATATCTGGTATAAATTTTACGGTATAGACTTGAGTTCTGTTTTGTTTGTTTGTTTGTTTTGACACCCTGAGAAATTCAATAAACCTCGCTTTTGAGCGTTATAAGGTGTGGTAAACTGTTTTGCTTACACACAAGGCACTTGTACATCGCCACCTGTTTGCTTGATAAAAAATAACAAAAGATTACACTTACTAGGTCTTACCCTGGGCATGGACCAAGGGAGAAGATTGAATGAAGGAGGTGGTTGGGGTGATTTTTTAACTATTCCTTGTATATAGAGACTGTAGAAAACTGTCTCTGAGCAAGCGAAGTTGTCTGCCAAATCCTAGCTCTTTCCAAGAGACAACTTCTGAATTTACCCAAACTGAACAATTTTATTAGTCCTGATGGTTGAGTGTAAGAGAGTGCACATAAGCAGCTGCTGTGGAGTAGCAGGTAGATGGAAAATTTGTTACCCTAACTTCTTTTGCAATAACTTGTTTACCCATACCTGGAGTCTGTGCAGAGGTGCCTGAGCAATGCTTTGTGGGAATAAATGGGTCACTATTGAAGGTTATTCTAAAAATTACCTCTAACACCTGTGTGTGGGAAGAGGGAATGTTGAAATACTCCAGTTAGTTGCGAGAGTTGGGAGTAAAAAGGACAACAGTTCTGGAAATGTTTAATAATGGCAAAGACGCATCAGGCAGTACAGAAAGTGAATTTCGTTATTGTCTTGGAAAAAAATTTAAATGTGAGTTGCCATGGTTGCTGCAGCTTAGCAAGTAGACTTTATATCTTTTTTTTTTTTTTTTTAATAACGCTGTTGAACTATTTTGGGGCAAACTACCAGCTGCACATTTTTGTGGTTTTGCATATATTTCTAAAAACTTACACAATTGCACTTAATTGCCTATTTTTATTTTTCAGAGTGACTCCCCAGATATACTGACTGTTTACTTTGGAAAGATTGCTAGCACAATTCTGTGTTACCCATATTGATTTTTCTTTAAATTAATCTACAGAATTTTCACAATATGGTCTAGATTTGTGTAGGGGAATGAAAGAACAGGATCTTCAAAACTAAATGCAAGAGAAGTGAATGTAGATGATGACCTTGATGATCACAGGATGAGCTTCTTGGAAGGAGGGAGTATAAAATCTCAACATTTTGAGAAGGTACAAGAAAGGAAAAAGGTAGAAGTGGGTTAACATTTAATATAATCCTTGTGCAAAGGTCAACTGAGTTATATACAGGTTTTGAAAGAAGGAAAAAGTATAGAGAGATAAAGGGAGAGATTTAGCGAAGTCGTATGCTCCAAGTTCTAAATACCAAAACTCTGAAAGATGCAAAAATCTGTAGCATGTGTAAGTAGTGATATGGTACTTACCTATCAATTAATCTAACTTACTGTGTATATTGAAATAGTTTTTCCTTGAGAAGCAATTAATTTCAGTTCTGAAATTAAAATTTCTCATGAATGTGAAAAAACTGATTTCCCTTGAGAACTCCTGATGTTCCATATAATCTGAGAGTCAACTGTACAACTTCTAATACTTTGTGCAGACAGCCCATCATTTCTCATAAGAGACAATGGAGGTTCTCATGCTTCTCGGCCAAAGGGTATGGCATATAACCAGTAGTCTTTAGAAATAAAATGACTGCTATTGGGTTTTATATTTATATTTTAAAGTAACCAGTGAAGTCCGGGGAAACATTCTAGATTTGCCCTGAAAAGAACAAGCAAACAAAACAATACAGGAGATGTAATTCAATTGCCTGGAATTTGTGAAGCTGCTGAATTTCAGGGGATTTTAGGAATGGGTAAGAAAAAGACACAAAAAGGGACCAGCTAGCAAAGCTACACTAAGTATTATAAATGTTAAAATCATTTATGTTGAAAAAGACTTCCAGGATCATAGAGTCCAACTTCAATTTTCTTTAAGATAGCTTATTACTTGAACAGGAAAATGCAGGATCCCATCAGTCTCCTTTTTGCCATAGCAACAGCTTGGAGAGAATGCTGCGTCCCACTTCTCTGCCCACCTCTCAGGCAAGAGCCAAGGAATGCTCAGATTATCATTCAGGTTTCTCTGCGTAGGCTTTTCCTTCTGAGGGTTTATTTTTATTTTTCTTTTGACAAGCATGCTTTCTTTCCTACAGAATACTAGTTTTCTCTTTGAGAGAACCTCTAGATTAAACTGGGATATGAGGAAGCTGGCAGAGATGGACCACCCAGGGAGCGGTCGGAAAAGACTCTGAGGAAATGGATAATGTTATCGTCTGGTGACTTGCTGGGGTTGATGCACTTTTCTAGAAGTGCCTGTTTTTGTTTTGATAAGGGATTTCAGAACGGTGTGGAGCATAAGGGGTGAGATCAGCAAGGAAGTGCCATGCTCAAGAGCCAGTGTGAGAGGACAGGCTCTGAAGTGATGGGAGGTGATGCATTCCCACAGAGGGTGTTGGCTGACTGTGTTCCCTGTCTGCCTTTCCGTTCATGGGCATCTCTTCTCCACCCATCAGCCCCCTCATTAGTAGGCGAGGACACAGGGTGGGAACCAGCCCCTCGGTCATCAAGGCACAGGTTGCTCCTTGCTGTCCGACAGGGGTTTTTGGCAGGGCATGGAGAAAGGCTTTCTGCTGTCATTTTATACCTGACTCTATGTGCTGTTGTGATCTAAGTGGCATTGAGTCCAGTTAACGTGTTGCTATGGAAAATGCACGTGCTTTTTGTAGTAAAATAGAAAGGTGCATTTCCAAGAGCTGTTCTCGAACTCTGCAGCCATAACCCGACACAGCGTTCAGTATTATGCTGAACATAACAGTTCAGCAGTGAACTGTGGCTCTCAGGGTTGAGTATCAGTTTGCTAAGAATCCAAGTGTCCTCATGTTTCTGTACCCATGCAGCAACCACATCTTCCACTGGAGCCTTTCTATTCTCAGCAGCACGTGGGAATTCAGTGAAATCCGATAACGCCTATATTAATAGCAGTTGAGTAGGTGGCCAAAGAGGTTGAAATTTAGCACGAGCCCTGTTACTAGTTGGACAGGCGGTGTCCGTCTCCTGCGCAGCATACCTCGGTGGGAGTGGAGAAATCCTTCAAGTTCTCCAGCGTCTTCCTCGGAATTGTAAGTAAAGCTGGTCAATGTATGGCTGGAGCACCTGGAGCTTGACGAGCAGCTCAGGAATGGGCTTTTCTTCAGTCTGCTGATCTGCTCCAGCTCCCAGGCTGGGATATGGCTCTTCCAAATCTTTCAGAGGGCATCTCAGAGGTGTAACTGCTGCCTTGGTGGACGGAATCGTAAAGGGAGAGCACCAATCCTTTTTAAACAGAAATCTTTTCAAATCCTGTGTTTGTGAGATCTGTAGTACAGAGGAAGAGACAGAGTGTTGGAGTTCCTGAAATATTTGTCACCAGGAGATGGGTTTGGCACTGGGCAGGGTGCATTTGTCACTGGCACATTCCTTTCTATCAGTGGGAGTGTCTCTGGACCTTCTTTCTTCCTGTAAATGGGTTTGGATTTGTCTTATCTCTTTGGACATGACCACGTGTATTCTTGGCAGCTGACATTCATTTAGGGAAGGAGAATACTCTGTTTATACTTGCTTGTTTGTTTGTTGGGTGTTTTTTTAAATTGTTTGATACCTATATTTATACAAATGTTTCTATGTAAGAGGCAGGCTCTGAGTTCATATTCTCTGAATGGGATGCTGTAAAACAGTCTCCAGAATTTTGCTCAGGCTTCTGGATATCTTGGGGTTTGTCTTGAGCTCCACATCGATGTTCTTCCTGGAAAATAATGAAGTGAAGCGTCAAAGTAGATTTGACATCCTGAGTTGCTAGTGCCTGTAATTTAATGCATTCTAGGATGTGAGGGAACCAAACCATATAATATGTTAGAAAAATAAAATCCAGACTAATGAATTTATTGTTTAAAAGTTTTGAAATAAGTTAGAAAAAAATGTAGCTTCTTAAAATGCACTGCTCTTTTGTACAGATGATTTCTTAAATTACTGTGGTCTGCTAGCTCCTGTAAGGTCTTTGATTACCTAAATTTTTTGAAAAAATTTAAAATACTCCAAAGTGCATTACAATAATACTAGCAAGCTTTCCTCACTCCTTATATGAGAAGCATATCAACTCTGCCTGGGGTGTTGTCACACGGGGACTCTCATGGTACTGGTGTGTGGATTGGAGTCTTCCTCCACCACCCCCCCTGCCCACTCCTCTGAAGCAGTGTGTTGCCTCTGCCGTGGTACTGCCGCTGTTGCTTGTGAGAGCATGCTCTAAAACAGACCAGCAAGTTAATTTGGGATTTGAAAATATATATTAGAAAAAAAACAAACAAAGAAATGGGTGCAGTCCTCTGGTCCTGATGGGCAGTGTAGAACTGTAGTGTGATTCAGAGTTGTGTTGGCATAACCACAGGGGCAGCAAACAGGAGCGGCTGGAAGGGAGAGTGAGACCAGGAAATCCTTAAACTAGAGCTGCTGCCAAAGCCTTTGTATTGTCAGGCCAGGGCCTTGGTGACTAATTCTGCTATGTAACCTTGAGCAAACAGTGGAGCTGAGACTAAATTCCTTGAGCTGTGGCTCAGCGTACTGATCTGCCGTGTCTCTTTGCTTTATTCTTGTAGAATAGTCCTTGTTACAGAAACATCTGTTGGTCCGTGCTGGGTGGGAATAAGTGTGTTAATGTGTGTTGTCTTGAAATGTAACAGAGGTATTTGTTCTCTAAGCATATCACATACTAACAAGTGAGAGCTATTTCTGTCCCATTTGTTTTTTTCTGTTTGCTAAAGGATTGACGTAGATGATATGATTTACACAGAAGGCATTATTTCTCCACAGATAGTTGTTTCACATCTTTTTTGGTCGATGTTCAACTTGGATTTGTACAGTTGTACTTCACAATTACAATTATATCCCCCATCTCTTTGGGAGATCTTTTCCAGAATGGCTAATCTTGAAGTTGTATGTAAACTTTTATTGAGGTCACTGCCAAAAACTAGGGTTCACGCTTCCTGAATTAGAGTTCTGCTTCTGCCATTTTGAGACCTCTTTAACAGCTAGAATTTGGTATTTGTTTTAGGTTAGGTAATGCAGAAGATCAGCATTGGTTTTCTTTTAAGCTTGAGAACAAATGCTTGAATGCTGAGATTGTGGGAGAAGGAGATGAATTATTTGCAATAAAATTCTTCCAGCAAGATGTTAACCACTTGCTCTCCTTAGCAGCTTTTTTTGCTTAGGTCAGGCATCTTTAGTGAAGTTGCTTTGTTAATGAAAGCAGATATAAAAAATCGCTGAGAATATAGAGAAGTTCGTGTTTTAAGATAGAGTGATTTAGTAAGTAGCATTCCATTGTCATTTGGAGAGAATTTGACTTCTTTCAGCAGATTAGTTTTAAGATGCAGCCTTGGCAATAGCCTCCTGAGCAAAGCAGCAACCTGCATAATAGTATTGACTTATTCAAGCCAGAAATTTAGTTACACAGAATATTTTCATAAAGCAGATGGTTTGCACCAACTGGGCTCTGCGACAATTTTGGGTGAGAACATTAAAAAGCAGACTTCTTTCACAGTAGACAAATGTAGAATTGGCATTTATTTGCATTGATGAAGATACATCAGCAAGTAGAACTGAGGGCTACCCCTTCAATTCCTAAAATGGCTTTCATGGGACAAATGTCTCTACACCAGTGGTGTGTGTGCATTTCAGTACTATAGACTTATGTTCAAAATAAAGCTGTAACTGTCCAGGAGTGTTTAAAAAAGAAGCTATATCACTGAACTTCTTGTAATCCATCCTCTAAATGGTTTATTGAAATACGTTGTGAGAAACTATAGAGTGTTTCAGCACTGTGTGTTTACAGCCAGACTTGCAAAAGGGAGTGGAGGTGAGAGCAGGAGCTTGCTGTTGAGTAACAACAGGTTATCAGAGAAGTTAGTGCCATGATTCTTCTCCCAGCAGCAAAGAACTTGCTGTGTCTGAGGTTGGTGCCTCTGTCTTGTCCCGTCTTATGAGCTGTGGTTGTGCAGGGATATACACAAAACCCCAGTTGAATTCTTTGCACAGACCGCATAACATTGACATTTTTATAATACTTTATGAAGGAGAACTTGTGTTTAATAGAATTATTCCATTTTGTGTTTTCATTTACTAATATTGAGTTTAAAACCTTGATTTTCTCCTATGTTGATGCTCAGGAAAATGTCATCCATCTTAAAAGCTCTTCAGCTTGTATCACACTTCTATCCAATTAATATTTGCCCGGCTTTTTTAGACAGAATGTCCTGAAAGGGAGCTACACTTGTGCAACTAAACTCAGATGTTCATCGTGAGCTTGGCCAGGTTATTTCACTCTGAGAGTGTTACCAAGCAGATCCCAAACTGCATCTTCTGCAAGTTGCATGCCTCAGAGGAGATGCAGCTCTGAAATTTGTAGGTGACAAGTGACTTCTAAGACCTTCCAGTTAGGTAACAAAATTCCTACATTGCTTCTTTAATTAGGATGTTTTTGGTTTTCTTTCTTTTTTTTTTGACAAAATCATACACCTATTGTTTTATACAGATTCTAGGACAGTAATTTTATCATCCAGAATCATCCTTTTCCGTAGTAAAGCTCCATTAAATATATATGAATGTAGAAAAGAGAAACTGTGTTCTAGATTACCAGGGTTTTTCTTGTTTTGGTTTGGTTTTTTTCTTCTGCTCAGACTATGTCTATCATGCCAAGTTGTGGAAAAGGTTTAGAAAGCAATAGATGTAGTTCAGAGGAGGAGAGTAGTAAGTGAAAGTTTGTGCACCAAGGGTAAACAACTTGTTGGTTTGCTTCTGTTGTTAACGGAGCAAACCTATGAACAAAGCACGGTCTGTCATTCGCGTGTGTGAAATACCTCCCTGCCTTCATTTAGGGTCTCAACTGTGCAGACTGGTTTACCTGAATGTTCTAATTTTTGTATTGTTTATAGCTCAAGTACACAGGCTTGGTATATTTGTGGTTATTCCAGTATAAAAAAATATTTTGAAATAAGCGTACAACTGAATATTTCTCCTGTTGCAAAATGATTGACTGAAATTATCCCAGAGAAATCACGGAATGCAGAAGTGCACATTGTCACGTCACCTAGCATTGGTCTATGTGAAGGCTGACAGCCTCTTCAATACCAGCTACAGCTGGCTAAGGCAGAATTTCTCACTCCTTACAGGGCTGCTGAAGCTTAGAAGCAAACTTTAAGACATGCTTAGCAAGGGCATGCATGGCCTCTACTTTTATAGTTGCAAACAAAAGCAGAAATTCTGCTAATGAAAGGCTTTGAAGGTAAAGAATGTAAACCTTTAAAATGCTCTCCATTGGACATGGGAAGTTGTTGTTTCACAGCACCACAAGAATAGTTTTCTGTCCTCTGCTTGGGAAATCAACCTGTCTCTAATAGCACCTTAGGTCACAGCCCTGGTGCGTCCTGGAACTTGGACACTGGAAAAGAAGTCAGCCTACTGAAAAAAAGGAAGAGGAATGTTTTTTTTGTTTTCTTCAAAAACAGTCTCCAGTGAAAAAAGAACAGCAATGTGTTTTGGAAGGGATTAAAACAAAAACAACAAAAAGTGAAAATATTTAATGTTAAAGGACAAGTATTCCTCCTTATCTATGCAAAAGAAGTGACTGACTACAAAGCCAGAAGCACCTCTGGGGTGTAATATTAATGAAGCTTCAGGCAAAGACTGTGAGGATCACATCCATTTCAGGACATTGTGTGCCTGGTAGCCTGATTTGTTTATGGTGTGGGGATGGGCAAGGAGCAAGGTGCTCTTAAACTAGGGAGAAGGAAGGATGGTCTGTGTCCCTGACGGTTGTCTTGTCACATTGAATATTGCAGTTCTGTAAAGAGTGCCACTTATGCTGACCAGGCTCTGCTGCGGTTTCACTAAGTTTTAGCTGTCTTCTGAATGATTTATTCCACTTTTTTCCTAACCTTTGACTAGCTTGTTCCTAGACAGGCAGAAACAGGATAGATGTCCTGATACATTTTTAGTCTGGCATGGGGCACTGCGAAGGTCTTTCTACTAGTTTGTGAAGTCTTTGCTTTTTTTGTTTGAACCACTTCATCATGCTGTGTGTGAAGCTTGCCATTGAACCAGCTCCAAAATAACATCTTGGGCAGGTGAAAAGTTATTTCTGTGTATTTAAGCCATTTTCCCTTCTGTAACTGCTGGCACAGCAGGCAGGAGTGTTGTTCAGCCACTGTCTGCAGTTCAGCCCTGAATATTTACCCTGGAGGACTAGAACTGCGTTACCACACCTTTGGGACCCTCCTATTCAAAAAGTTTTTTCTTCTTGTTCTTAAAATAAGCAGGAGGACAAGTGGATTATTTTGAGTGTCTATTGGTGCACTTCCAAGTGTACTACAGACTGGGTGTATATGTATAAGTTTACTAATATTAATGATTGAATATGTATTTAATGTTTTTTGAAAAACACATATTTATATAAAAGAAACCAAACCTCTGCTTCTAGCCCCACAGCATCTCTCTCCAGATGTCCCAGTTTCAGTTTCTCATTTTATCTGAGAAATTTTCCCTAGGATAAAGTGCTGTCTGTGTCTGAGGTAAATATTTTAGAAGACAATATGATCAGGGAAGCAGTCACAATTCAATCTCCTTTCATATAGAATTGAAGGTCTGAGGTTGTTCAGTGTGGAGAAGAGAAAGCTTCAGGGAGAAGTTGTAGCAGCCTTTCAGCACCTAAAGGAGACCTACAGGAAAGCTGGAGAGGGACTTTTTACAGGGACATGTAGTGATAGGACAAGGAGAACTGACTGAAACTGAAAAACGGTCAGTTTGGTTTGGATATTGGGAAGAAATTCTTTACTTTGAGTGCGGTGGGCCCCTGGCACGGGTTGTCCAGAGAAGCTGTGCGTACCTCATCTGTGTAACTGTTAACAGACAGGTTGGATGGGCCTTTGAGCAGCACGGTCTAGCAGAAGGTGTCCCTGCCCATGGCAGAGGGTTTGGAACTAGATGATTTTTGAGATTCCTTCCAACCCAAACCATTCTATGATCTTCCTGGCTAATAGAGGTTATATTTCCAAAGTCAAAAGCTTGTTATCCATTTCTATTTTGCCAGTAACTAAATTAAAGCTAATTAAAAAAGCTTAGAGCCCTTGTATGTACCTCTCAAAACAGAAACTGTAATAAATTGACTAGTTTCTTGCTCTGTATATAACAACTGAAATAGTACAGAATTATTACTATATATTCAAAGTGAAATGGTTTTTTATTTGTTTTGGAACAGTCATAGTTGCATATTTTATATCGACAACTAATTGGTCTTGAAGCCTTTTAAATCTTGACTAATAATTAAATCTTAAGTCAACTATTTTAAAGGTTTTTTTATTTATTTTCTTTTTGTTGCTCCCTGCCCTGCTTCAGACCAGAGGAAACCAACAGAAGAGTGAAAAATGTAAGACACATCTACTTCAGTATTTTCTGAAACAATTTCACACTAATTCTGATTAATTATTTTGAAATGCTTCTGTTTATGGTACTGTCATGTTGACCTTATTTTTAATCTGTTCATTTACCTGATGCAAATTAGGGTCATTTTACATCTCATTGCAGCTTACTTTCCCAAATTAATGTAATAAGTGGAAATAGTACTTATATCTGCTTATTTGATACATATGAGATGGACATAACACTCTTTAATTGGTTTTGGTGATGATCATAGTTAATATTGTAAACAAGATTTTGCAATTCATTGTGGAAACATCTCTAGCAGCATGCTGAGATTCTTTTATACCGGTGCATGACATGACAGGAAAGTAACGAAGTTTATATTTAGGGTTTCTTCTGTTTGTTTGGTTTTAGGTTTTGATTACATTGTATTGGCTTGGGAGAAAAGCTCAAAGTAACCCTTATTATAATGGTCCATACCTCAATCTTAAAGCATTTGAGAAGTTATTGGGGCAAGCATTGACTAAGGTAAGGAATCCAAAAGAAGACACTAAACAAATAGCCTGAATTTTATAATTTGTTATATATGACAGCATCCATTCTAAACAGTCTCTTAATTTTATTCTTAGTTAAATTAATTTTATTAATTTAGAGAGTTAATTTTATTCTTAGTTTGGAGGACATAGCCATTTATTGTATTTGTTTTGCTTGCCACCAAGGTCCATGTGAAAGGAATGACTTTTAGCTTACATTGGTTCTTCTGCTACCTGCATAAATTTCAGAATCCACCTGCTCTGATTGATGTACTAGATTGTGAAGAACCCAGTCTCAATTCCCTTTGGCTGAGATAAGAGAAATTTAAGACCTGGTATTGAATCTCCTATCCAAGTTGTTGTATGTGTTGTTTTTAGGGACTTACAGTAGTCTTTGTTGAAGTTTGTTCGTGAACTCAAAATGCATTTTACAAATTTTTGAGTTAAAATTCACGAGTACCATTTGCACTTGAAATTACTGTAAAAGACCTTTCAAAACTTACTCTCACAGGCACTTGAAGAGTCCAGCCACCTGAACAGAAGTGGCAGGGATAGTGGATACGGTGATACTTGGTACGTTGACCAGGGGGAGTCCTTTTCATCTTCAGTTAGCCATAAAAGAGACGACTCCTTTGATAGCTTGGACTCCCTTGGTTCAAGATCCTCCACAAGCTTTTCATCAGATATAACCTTGAAAGGTGGCAGTGAAGGTATGTTTTCCACTTCAAAATTTTTTCTTGACACATGTCTTGTGACTGTAGGTGAAGACGATGTATGGACCTTGTACTTGAATATCCAGTACTTAAATTGGTTTGAAAGTTAGCTCTAGTTTTGCAACTGCTGCAGTTGCATTTTGCTTAAGCAAATATCTACCTTTAAGAGTTGGTAGAAACAAAGTGCTGTTCACATGAATCTTCCTAGGAAGGGTTGCTGAAAGTCTTGCTTTCACTGCTGCATGAAGAGTGTGTGTATGTGCAGGGTTTACTAAGGGAAAGTGGTAGTAATCAGATCTTGATGGGATCATCTGAAATTCACCAGTTGTGAAAGTCTCTTGCCTTGTTTCTAGGGTAGTTATGTCAAATGTATATGTTATCATTTGTGAATATTCAATATTCAACAGGGTCTTTCCTGCCTAAGTTAAAAACTGAATAGTATTTGTTACTTTCGATTAATTATCATTGATATAAAGGTAACTAGAAGACAGTTTGTGATATTGACTCCCTAAAGCTGTATTCTAACCTGTGTCTCTCTGCCAGCTTTAAAGTTCAGTACAAACTTGTAGTCTAAACTAAAGTTATAAAAAGTGTGAGCTTTAGGATTTTATTTCGTGTGAGTAAAAGAAAATCACTGGGCAGAGGCTGCATCAAGCATTTCTGAGCTGAGCAAAGAAACATGTAGCCATGTGGTATACCCTGGGCTTCTACTGGGCATTAATCTGGTGAGATGAGTGCATTGCTGTGCTGTTTGCTGTTAGCCTGTTTTTATTAGTAAATTTACCTGGCAAATACTATTTAATTTAAAAACTTCTGTACTTTTTTATGCGTTCAGTCTAGAGGTTAGCACTTTTTTTCACTGGTTTCATGCAGGGAGTTGTGATAATGAAAGAATGGAACAAATGTAGCAGAGTTGTGCAAACCAAATTGAGTTTAATGGGTCTTACCACAGCTTTGTCACACACCTCTAAAAATACCTCTCCTACTGTCCTTTCCATGGCACAGCAAATTTGCAGCTGAAACATCTCAAATATGGAATTTAATTGATTTTAGAAGATTCTGATCCAAGTTCTAGCTAAAAGCTGGGGTCTAGAGAATAATGTCTGTCTCTTCCCTTTTCTCCCTTTTCTTATAAGGTTGTGAAAGTGACGCAGACTCAGAACTGCCTTTCAAAATGCATGACTCCCATAAAGATGACAGGTCTTACCGCAGGATTTCTGTGATTGAACCAAAACCTACCGCTGACTTCAATCGCTTCTTACCCAACAAAAACAAGCAGACAGCTTATGTGCCAGCACCTTTAAGGAAGAAGAGGACAGAGAAGAATGAGGACAACAGGAGGAGCTGGGCAAGTCCTGTCTTCACCGAGTCAGATGGGACATTTTCAAGGTACTGGTGTGTGGTCTTAGTCAAGTGAGCTTTGATTTAGAATTTTTTAAATAAATGATTTTCAGCTGCTGTTGCTGCAATACCAAGTCCAATATTTGATTTTCTTAATTTTAATGGGGAGGATAGCTGTGTGGTTTGTTTTTGGTTCTGTTTTTCTCTGTTGATTTTTTGATGTTCAAGTAATGTTTTGAAACTGATCAGACTCCAGATAGAGATTGTTTAAATGATCTTCAATGCAAGTTCACAAGAAATAGTCCTACAGTTTTAGTTTCTCACTAAAGCCTTCCAAAATATGGTGATGAATTTCAGTTTTCTAACTTCTTGATGCATACAGATGAGATTAGTGGGCAGTTCTTGGTTTTCATCGTTACCTTCATGACTTCACTGTCTTCGTTCTGTTCCTATTTCGGTCAACCTCAGTGGACATGAAACGAATCCTGTAGCTTCCTGCCAAAATAGCAGAGTGAAGTGTGGGCTCAGAAATCCAGCTTCCCTCCAGATGATCTATGAGTATGACAGTGGCTCTGATTCAGAAGATGAAAGAAGGCTGCCTGACGTTGTTTTGGATGACTTAGCAAAACGTAGATTTCTAGTCAAAAAGAGCCCTGTAAGCTCTGCTGCACCTGGACATCATTTCATGTTGCGCAATGACTCTCCTAAATCTTGCTCGCAAGAAAGTTATCCAGCTGGTCCACTAGCTTCAGTGCTTGAACCACTGAGGTCAGAGATACTAATCCAAGATCCAGTAACTATTGCGTTACCTAAATCGCAGTCCATAAATAACGCCATAAAGTTAGTCTTCTAATCAGCATTTTAACACAGCTGATAATTTGATATGCCTTTTCTGTCAAACTTTGTATTTTTGTCGGTGAAATAGGATGCTGATATAACCATTTAACTTTTTTTATGTTTTATTTAATATATCTTATTGTTTCTGGTGCTGCAGTGATGGAATTGAAAACTAATATGCTTCATTCACAAGGCTGAACTCCTGAGCCAAAAAGCATGTCTTTTTGCATTCTTTATGTCAAGTTGCTCCTAAAATATCTTAACTGGTTGGATATTTTGAACAGTAACCAGAGGAGGCAGAGACAGTTGGATATTAAAGAGGAAGACAAACCGAGAGTTAACAATCCTTCAGAGTTATCTGGGTATTTTGATGAGGACGAGGAAGTAGGCATCCCAAACATTGAAAAGGATGATCTCTATTTCCGCAAGCTGAGTTCTTCAGCATCAAATACAGTTGTTGCTTTTGACAAATTTCTTCCTAAGTTTTGGACTCCAGAAGAAGAATTGTTATGGAAAAAAATCAAGAAATCCTCTTTTAAACCCTGGTATAAAGAGATTCAAGGGTTCAGGTGCGTTTTCGTGCATGTCTGTTTCTCTCTATAAAGTGTAGTTTTATGACTTTTTATTTTTCATTGTCATATTCAGTGTAGCAGCAGGATAGGTTTTATTCTTTTTTATTTTTTTTTAGAAAATACTTGAAATATTTTTGTTATACTGTTGCACTGTTTCCACTGTGCACTTTACTCAGTGAGTACACTTCATAGGTATTTTTTCTTTCCCTCTGCTCATTCTTTGTGCTGCTGTACAGTAGAAAGACATCAGATTCTGAGGATGAGGAATTTGCTTACAAACAAAGCTGTGCCATTGTTGCTAATCAATCAAGACCAAGTTTTGACTGGAACAGTATTTGCAGAAGAGATCAGAGCTATAAGCCAACTGCTGAATATGTGGGAAGCTCATTGTCACAGATTACAGAAGGAAAAATCTTGGAGTCTTCTGATCAGCCCAGGTTGATACTGCTGCATGAGCTGTTCTCTTACTGCATCAAAAAGAAATGGCTGGATATGCAACAGCTAAATGAAATTAAACCATATCCCATGATGTCATGGTTTTTTTGTTATTACTCTTTTGCTGTTGTTGTTCTGTTGGTTTTTTTCTTTTAATGTAGCTGTAAGTTGCTGGTCTTCCAAAACATGTAAACGTGAAAGTATGACATACTGTATAGGATTACTGGCTTTGTGTGTGAGCATGCAAGCGTGATGTTTCTGAGCAGGTTAGTATGCTGTGATACCTTTATTTTGGTTGATGTGTGCTGTGCTACAGTCCGTGGTGGTGAATGCCAAATGGTGTAGTTGTACTGCTTGAGATACTACCAAATGTATATCACAATACATTGTGATCTTTGTTTCTTGCTAGTTAATGATATTTTTACTTCCCTCCTTTTGTTTTATATGCTTCAGTCAGTTTTCGTTACTTCAGGCCCTGCAAAAATACTCTGACTACATGTCTTCTGAAACAGAGACCAGAATTGATCCCACTTCTGGCCCTAGGCTCATAAAATGTAGAAAGAATGTTTCCTTTATACCAGGATGCAAGCAAGGAGATGAGGAAAATGGATATGTATATCCAGATTTGGAAAACGACGACTTGTTTGTTCGGAAAACTGGGGCTTTCCATGTCAATCAAGTTGTTCTTCAAGACCCTCGATATTTAAAAAAACTCTCTGATCAAGAGCCTCCTCTGGAGGGTGAGATAATTTTGCAACCCAGAGAGGGCCAACCCGTGATTCCAGATTTGGAAAAGGATGACATGATTTTCCGTAAGGTACTCTCTCAGAAAAAAGAGGTGCCTTTATCGGGTGCTCCCGACAAGTATCACCCAGCACTGTTTCCTGATCCATGGAGTCTTCCAGAAGAGATCCGATCCAAATTTCTGTGTTTACTTGAAAAAAACACAACGCTGGAGGAAAGAAAAAGCAACGGCAGAGTGCTGTCACCATCTCTTCACCATAAGAAGGATGATATGCTGACCCGCAAGATTGAATCTTGGAAGGTGGGAAGCAGTGTCCAGCCAGTAAATTTTATCCCAGGTCCATGCAGTGAAGAAGACTGGAAGAAATGGGAAGCAATCAGGGAGGCCAGCAAAGTTAGACACAAGAAGCGGCAGATGGTGGAGAGGTCAGGTTGTGTCCTGCACAGATTGTGCTTGAGTGCCGTTGAACCCCTTCCGTTCAGAAAAGCCTTGTCTTGTGCTGAACCATCTGTAGAGTGCTGATCTGCTATTTGTTCGTGTCATCCTGGAGCAACGCTTTTTATTTGCTTTGACTGAAAGCTCATGACTGCAATACCATATTTTCAACAAAAAAATTATAATGTTTTCTAATTTTAGGCTGCCACTTTAGAGAAAAATATATTGCTTATCGTTTCTTCAGGCTCAAAGTTCTGCATAAGTTTCTTTCCATGGTTGAACAGGAATAGCGATTATTCAAAAGACTGTGGAAACTAGAAATATTTTCTTTTATTCTGCAACATAATAGGTAAAAACGTTCCTGAAACACATGAATTCTTTAATGACAAATTCTGGAAAAGGCATTCTGATACTCTTGCTTGCACCTAAGTATGAAAATGCTTGTAAACTGTCCTTCCACAGTTCTGAGATTAGATGAGGTGAAAAAAAAATAAATTGGTGTTTTGCCTGCCCGAAGTCATGGTGCATGCAAATTGTGTGTCTATGTAATAATAAATTCCACGCTGACATATTTTATTCTGCCGATATTTCCCCCCTACTTTCATACAGTTGTGATTCATACTTTCCCCTAATGCTTTCCTGGTACCTTCAAAATTTCTCTTGTCTGACCGAATACTATTTCTTAACTAATTATTAGCTCCCCTTTGAGTTTTGTACTTACTGGGGGGAGAACGGGGCTTCAGATGTTTTCCTAGCTCTGAAAATACGGCATTGCAAGTTGCAGTTCTCCCAGCTATGCATCGTTACTGTGTGACTAAGACACTTCTGTGTTCCAGTTGATACTTTGATGCTGCTTCATTTAATTTCTAAGCTTAATACTATAAACTTCACTGAAAAATATTTTTGAAGTGCTTGAAAATATTACACATTTTAAAAGTTCTTTCAATAGAACAAAGTACCTATATTATAAAATACTCATATTCAAGAATACTAAAAATCTTCTAGAATTACTCAGGGTTGGTTGTGTTCATGACTCAATTTGCTAAACTTCTATTTAAGGTCTTTTATTCTTGTCCACACGAAGTATTACCTTCATTTAGTATCAGATACGGTTGAAGTAACAAAAGTACAGCCTCTGTATGCCACACTTCTTGTTGGGACTCAAGTTGGCATTGATTTTAATTTCTTGAGTCTCTTTTGAGCATCATGTTGTTCGGCAGCCCTGGAATAAGTGGTGCAGAATCAATTCAAGGCTCTATTCTTTCAGTATTGCTAAATCAGAAAAGGGTTACAAACTTGCAGGGAGCCTTGTTCTGTCAGTTCTGCCCGACTGGCCTATCATGCAAGTCCTGGTGTGTTTTTTGATTTGTGTCCGATTCCCAATGTGTTAGTCCATGCTGGCTGGTTCCCAGTCTTTCAGTTTCCTCTTCACTTAGTGAGAGTGCTGCTGTACTAATGGTGTGAATGTTGTTATCAATATCAAGACACTGAATCTTTTCTTTTTTGGTTTCTGATTTCTCAGACTGTTTCAAAAGCTTTCTGATGAGCAAGGGTAAGTTTTATAAAAGCTTGAAAGATCATGATGCTTCTTTTTTTGCCACTTTACAACTTCATGCATGAACAGTAGCTAAAAACTCATTCTGAAAACAACCTGTGCATGATGCTTTGTTGTTCTGTGCTTTGGCAATTTATGTAGTGAATGTATGAGACTAAAAGTTACGTGTATGGCAAAAGTTTTCTCTGGCATCTAGTGTATCCAAATTGTGGTTATCAGGTACTTTAAAAATCAGTTTAATGTTTTATTTAAGCTAAAGTGAAGTACTTGGTGTTCTGAATTTGAATTCAAAACATTTGAAAATGTAAAGGAAGATTAGTAAATATTTTATTTTGATGGCTGTAAAGGTAGAACCTGAAAATCATTAAAAACATAGTAGTTACCGTGGGATTGGTGAAATGATGTGTAGTTATTTTATATCCTCCAGGTTATTGAGTCCTCAGTGGTAAACTTATTGGTTAGTGTCATGTGAACTTAGACATTGTTTATGATGTACTGTGAGTCAACGAGAAATAATTTTTCCACTGTGTGATGGCATATTAAGTATTTGGTTATGCATGACGTTCTAATTATTTTTTTAATGTATATGTATTTATTTGCTTACTTTTCTATTTTCGCTCTGAGGCAAACCTGGTAAACTAAACACTTCCAGAAGAAGCAAGAAATGTCTCAGAAGTTAGATGTTAGGAGAGAGAGATTCAGAAGTCACTAGTTAGATTTTAAAGTCTAGACTAAAATGAAAGTTAACATCCTCTTCCTTGGTATGAATATACCTGTACTTAGGGTACATTTTTTTTAACATTGTGTTTAGGTCTGGATTTTCCCATTTTGTTGCAGGCACATATAGTAATTCAAGAGAAATAAGTGGAAACCATTGTTATATAAGTTTTCTTGAATTCATCTGGAACAAATTGGAGAGTTTGGTTACCGCAAACCTTTTCTACATGTGATATAACTTAAGCATAAAAAATGAGGAAAAGAATTGTACGAGAAAAGAGTTTCTGCAATAGTGTCCATGAGATTTTTCCTAGATTTGCCACTCTTCCCATTCAGAAAATAGACAAGCAAATGGATAAAATGAATTAATGCCCTAGCCTTTTAGTTCTAGAGGTCAAGGTCCGAAGTCTTATGTTACCAACAAGAGTGAATTGGGCCTCCTGGGAGGAAGTGAAAGTCTGGTTTGTTAGTTCAGAGCTCTCTTGGAATGTAACAGATTAGAGCAAGCTTTGTGCTGAATCAGTTTTGATTTGAGTCTGATTTTCAAACATATCAGAGAAGTGCCAGATTTCCAAGTCCTTTTAGAACTTGATTACACCCCTCTGTTGTTCATGCACTGGATAAATGAAAACAAAGATATTTTTGAAAAGAAGCAAACAAACAAAACCCTCTGTACAAAACAAATAAAACACCCTCACGCCCCAGAAACCTACCTTTCATTTTATATTACAGCATTGAACCTTATCATGGAGCACCTGCATTTTCTGTAGTGTCTCAGAAGCTTGTGGTCAAACCTGAGCAGGAGTCTTGTCCTAGATCTAAATTAAATGTCCCATTATATTTATCACTGTAGTGTGAAAGAATAAAGGAAAAAAACAGCATGGGACCAGGGAGAGAGCATGAAAGGTGAGCTTTGAGGAATGTAGGATCAAGAGAACTAATGAGTCTACAAGGAAACTTGTAGCCATTTTGAAGAAATTAGTAAGAATATGCTTAAGTTAGCCATCCCAACTAGGACGGAAGGCATCAGGGAGGCTTGGGCAGGAGTGACAGGCTGGTGGGGTCTGTGAGGTGCTTAAACCAAGTGTTTAGCAGTGAATTACTCTAATCTTTTGAAAACATGCATTGATAACTTACTTGATTTTATGGTTAGCCTAAGAAGGGAAGAACAGGAGATGATACTGGGGCTGTTAAAGAAGTTGGAAGATGGGAATGTGGATTTGGAGAGGGGAGATGCCTTTTTTGTCAAAGGAGCAGGATCAATAAAGATAATAACAAGTTTAAACAGAAGCAGCAGTTGGGTACGAGAGCTCAATGTAAGTGATCAGTGTGGAGCTGCTACAGTGCTGCTTATTCCTTTATCCTGATTTTATTTGCTCAAATATGCAACTAATGACCTGAGTGCTGCCACTAGAGCATGTCCCAGCCTTGCTCATTCAGCTGCCCATGTGTTTCCTGCTCTACTTGAAATAACACTTGTGAGCACTCAGTTGTACTAATATAAATCTCTCCCTCTCTGAAGGTTTCACTTGCATAAATGATGGGTAAGATGTTATAAAGCTGAGTGCTCTTTTTTCTTTCTAGGAGCAAATCTTTGAATGATGTCAGCGCAGAGGAGCTGCAGTCATTGCGCAAAATTCGTTATGAAGAGCTACAAAAGATAAAAGAACAGTTACAAGAACAAGATCTGAAGTGGCAAGAAGTAAGAACTCCACCTCTCCTTGCGTGCCCTACTGGAAGGGCTGCCTTCATTGTCTCTAGTAAACAAGCTTTGGCATGTGTGCAGCAACTCAGGGGGCTGTCTTCTGAAACGACCCATCTCCTGCAACTGCCAGTGGTTTTGGGGATATCTGTTTAATGCAGAACTGAAATTACTTTAAGTATTTTCATAAGTATCTGATTAATGCTTTAGGATAAGATTTGTGTATGTTGTAATAAAACCTTCGGTCTTTGTTTCTGTGGACATAAAGAAAAACTAGGGCATAGCTTCGTATGTTCTCTGAAATTTATGAATTTTTTTTTTTACGAAACAATTGGAATGTCTGAGTATTTGATCCTTAGGGAGAAGTGGGAGGAAATAGTACTTCATTGTGCAAATTCTTGATGCTCCTATCCCCTAGTAATTCTGTCTTAAATATGGCCTAGAGCCTGTGTGGTAGCTTTGCACAGCATCATAAGGGTATCTGAAGACATTTGATTTTATTAAAATACCTGCTTTACAACAAGTATTAACAAGAAGCTGAAACTAAGACAAATCACCAAACAAGAATTCATAATTGTTTGTTTAATGTGTCCCAGCCATATCAGTTCTAATATTTACTTCCCTTAACTCAGCTCTGGTATTTCATGGACGATATTGCCAGTTCACATTGTGGTTTTACAGAAATGAAGAAAATTTAGAAATATATGTTTTCAATTTAGAATTTAAGGCATGTGTATTCTCAAGCTAAAGTATCAATCTAACATAGCAGTGATTTGGAAAAATAATAATATCCCAGATTCCAAAGCCTTCAACAAAGCAGTACAGAAGGCATTTGCGTCAGCTTTCAACTATGTGTCATTGGATGAAGTAGTCTAGAATAAAATTGAAAATGTTAAGGGGGAGAAAAAGGGGAAAAACGAGGTACTTTTCCACATATAGTCCAATAATTAAAGGGGTTCTCAAGTAACCTTAAGTTAATTTTATCATTTAGGGGAAAGGTATGTGAAAATGTGGCTGCAATGCAGACTGCAAATAAAATCAGAGCAATAAGTAGCATGTGATGGGATACCTCCATTGGCCTATGAGGTCTTGAGAAAATCTGATGGTATACGTTCGTGTTATTCTAATAGGATCTAGCAAAGTGGAAGAATCGCAGAAAGAGCTACACTTCAGAATTGCAAAAGAAAAAGGAAGAGAGAGAAGAAATTGAAAGGCGAGCCTCTGAAGTGTCTGGAAGGAGTACCAAGTCGCTGAAAGAAATGCAGCAGGAGAGGTAACGGCCCTAATGGGAGTATTATGTTGAAGAACTTAAATCTGAGCATTTTTCTTCATTTGGATTCTTGAGCAGCTTTTGCCAGCAAGTTGCAATTGATTCTGCAGAGATCTTGACAATTTTAGTTGCAAAATAGAGTGTAGAAATCTAGGCAATTGGAGGGCTGGATATGGTTTACTAATGCAGCATTTACACAGAATGTTAAAGAGTTTTGCTCTATAAATGATACTTTGCTATCCGTAGATAAATGTATTGAGAAGTCAATATTTGTATTCTCTTGAAATTAGTTCAAAACAATAGTGTTGAACTGGATAGTTGGCTTTTTGGATAAGCTTAACTATTTCTCTTTCTTCTACCACTGCATTTGCTAGTCTTTTAGCCTCTGTGGATAATTGCAGATAGAATTTTAATGTGCGTCACAGAGCTGTAAACTTTTATTTGATTTTCACTTTATCCCCAATTGTTCCTCTGGGTATTCATGCTCTGAATAGTAAAAAGTGTGAACTGGATAGTACTATTTCTACTGGCGACAGTCTTATTTATTTATTTAAAATGCATATATGACTGAGTTGAAGGGAATATGCTCATAGCATATGTTCATAAAAGAAATTTTAGTAAGTCTAGAACCAGAATGTTTTGGATTTCTATATTTCTTTTGTTATTTGTAAGGACAAATATTAGTTGCTTGAACAAAAATATGGATGCTAATTGTAAGTCCAGTATCATCAGAATCTTAAAAATTATGTGGTAAAGATTATCCATATGGTGGTCGCTCCTTTATAACAAAGGAATGAATAGCAGAAAAGAAAATAATAAACTGAACTTCAGAGCACCATCTTATTTAGTTACCTAAACTTTAGCATAGCATTTTCATAGAGCAGAAATGTCAAGCAGAGTTATGCAGTTCAGGCAGTGTTATTGGACTACCTTCTTCCTGTTGTTTCCTAAATAAAATCTGAATTTCTAAGGCTGTGTAACTTGAATAGCCATATAACTTTCTTAGCAAAGATAGTTCTGCCATGACAGAAGCCTGAAAATGTGACAGTAGTGTGCCTGTGTTATTAGAGTGTTGAAACAGGGAGGAGGGGGAAGAAGGTAGATTTTAGAATACATAAAAATACTCATATTTTTAAATGATGCCATTAATTTTCATTTACTGGAGGCGTGTTTTTTTGGTTTGTGCTCTGCCTTGAACATTCAGTAGTTGAAAGACTTAGGGCCTGCCTGTTTGTTGGGTCACTTTGGTATTCTTACAGGCTCTGTTCCCATAGGGAGGAGAGAGATCAAGACTCCTATGGGCAGCAAAAACAGGAACACAGCTGGACATATTCACTGAATGATGATGTGTTTAGTGAAGAAAAGGCACCTTCCACATGGTCAACAGCAAAAGATTACCTTTCAGAAGATACTTCCTACAGCACTAGGGAGAGCAAAAGCGCACATGCCACACAACTGCCCAAGGAAAACCTTCCGGAGAGCTCGGCTGCTGGAGAAACTCCTGCTCTGCCAAAGAGCCTGGCAGAGGAGCAGAGCTCGGCTCTTTTGTCTTCTCGCTACTCGGTGAATGCTCAAACTGGGTCAGCTCAGGTTTCAGCTTCTCTCCCGAGAACATACCAGAAAACCGATACCTCTAGGTTAACATCTGTGGTTACACCAAGACCTTTTGGTGTCCACTCAAGAGGAATCTCGTCACTTCCACGGTCATTCACGGTAAAATTCTGCTTCATTCCTGAAGTTTGTAAATATGGGGTCTTGAATAGCTCAGGGAGCAGTAGATTTTCAATGTTTTGTTGCTCTTTAAAAAATTGTCTGCTGTGTGATGAAGGCTGTGTTAATATAGCAGGCAGTTGTCATGACTTCGGATGTTTACTCCTGTTTCTGTGCTTAAACGCACTCTTGGAATTAAAATTAGTAACTGTATTTGGTAGAATGTTCTTTTTATTGCTTGTAGTAAGTCTCCTTAGTGTGCCTTGCCAAAAAACTGTCATTGTTGGATGTGTTGGATCTTGAGCTAAGTTAACATAAATGTTAAAGACAGATTTTTCAGGTGACATGTTTGCTGTGCTAACTTTGTTGCAATTGAAATTTTATGGTAGCCTAAAATTTGTCTGCTCAGTAAAGCACTAAAAAAAATGAAATTGATTCCCCCCTGCCATGTTACTATGTTAATTTTCATAGCTTTCTCATAAATCATTATTTGTCTCAATTTAAAAAAGTGGTAAGAATGCAGGTAATTCTAAGCAGATGACTTTAACAAGTTTATCTTGAAAAGTCTGGCCTATTTATTCTGCGAGCATTTCAAGAGAAAATAATATGTTTCTTTTCTTTAGTAATAGGCACAGTAACCAGAATTTGTTAAATAATAAGATGGCTCAAAGATTTAAGGAATTTTTTTTAAAGCGTGTATTTACCAAACTGTCATTTTTGTTCTAGATGGATGATACTCAGAAATACAATGGAGAAGTAGAAAAAGCTAAAAGAACTCAAACTTTGTTCACCAGCAGCTCCTTTTCACAACCAGACTCTGCACACCCTCTCTTCAGTAGTGCATTCAGAAACAGAGGTGAGGAGGAAGAGGAGGAAAAAGAAGGTGTTCAGTCAACACCTCCTCCTATTTTGGCATTACCCATAAAATCCCAAGACCGAGATGCTGGAATCAATATTCTTAAACCCGAGTATGGCATTCCTCCTGATTCTCTTTCAGTTGTGTCTTCTGCAGAAATTGCGAGTCCGACAGAGCCTGAGGGTTCAAAATCCATGGTAAGTGTGGAAATAATATGATAACTTGGTGTAACTGAATGCTACAGATTCAGAGTTTACAAAGTAAAAGAGAAAATAAATGAAATTTCCTCTAATAAAAGTATTTTTCTGGTAGTAAGAAGACGGCTCAGAGAACTGCTGTTTTCTTTGATTTAATTCAGGAGAAAGAGAGTATTTCGGGGGGAAAAGAGGTTTTTTTCGCTGCATTTTCCCCTGCCCTTTATATATCATGTGCTTAATTTTATTTATCATTAAAATTCAACATAGTTATTCTAATTATTGTTTGATGCTTGCAAAGTTTTTTATTATTCCCCAAATTAGCACATTGTGCACACAATCAGTTATGTCAGTTAGATGAATTATCTGGGCTGCCGTAGCATTCATTTCCACTTTTAAACTGGTGGAGGAAAATAAAGATCATCTTTTCAAAGGCTGGCCGTAAACATCAGCATCATACTATCCTTTTTTCCACTGTGGCTTGAGCCTCTCCTTCTTTTAGCTATTTACTTGTATCTAATTAATGTTCACATTGATTTTAAAGTAAACCACCATCTCTTGCTGGTTCCTGTTTTAAGGGATCGCAGGTGCAACTGACTACAAGTGTGTGCTTATCCAGGGGTTGGGTCTCTGTGTTCTTTTTGAAATATGTATCTTCAAGTGCTGTTTCCTCCAATTGATTGCTCATTTCACATGTAAAAAATGACGAGCAATAAGCTTTAATTTTTGATACTTTTCTATAACAAATGATGATGTGGTTTAATCCCTTTAACAGATCAGAGGTTAATTCTTTGCATTCCTGATGCTGCTGTAATAGTTAGTTGTGCCAGTTGCTTGGATGAGGGTCATAAGACGTTGGATGCTGACCTATGAAATCACTTCTCATACCATCTTTTTAGAACTTCAGTCACTTTGAACCATTCTTCTTCCTGATCACATGTGGAAAAGGAACACAGTGCAGTTTAATACTCCTGATACCCCTTGGCCATAGCAATGAATTTATCTTAAATTTTTGTAACTGTGATTGCTGTATAAGGAAAGAAATAATATTTTTTTTCCCTTTTATTTTTTTTTCCTGTGTTGTATCCAAAACAGGCAGAGGAATTTCTATTCTAATCAGTGAAAAAATGGATTAGATGTAGGTTCATAGAATCTCTTTAAGCAAGACAAATGGGAATAGCACGTACTAGGTCCATATATTTTTTCCCTGTCATTTATCATAAGATGATAAATTATCCTTCCTACAAATGAGTAATATGGAGGTTTGATTTTAAAAATTAAAAAAAAAAATAGAAAGCTTGTGTTGTGTAATAACAAGCTATGATTTAAGGAATGCAAGTTCCATTTGACATATTTGTAAATCATTGCCAGAGGTGAGATTGATACAGTTCGCTAGACATCAGGGCAGTAAGAACAGGTCTGTGGAGTACTTAGTGTTTGAGAGATGACCTATCCAAATTGTGAAGTTCAATGAACCAAGTCACATTACTCCTCTGACAGGAGATAGATTTGAAGAGTCATGTTGAGATGGTGGAAAGAAAATAAGAACAGTAGTAATTTCCAGGAACATGCTCAAATTCCAAAGGTTTATATATTCTCCACCCAGTGTGCTAACCTCTTCATAGATTCACCTTAATATACTCATCTAAGGACTTGGGTTGTACGGGAGCATTTGCAAGCTAGTAGGTGTGTTGTGAAGAAAGACTTTATTCCTGCCCTGGGCTGTAAGGAACATTCCTGTAACATGAGGCGGCATCCCAACATGTTGCATTGCAATGTTGTTTTCTTCTGTATCCAGTGCTCAGGTACTGCTGAAGCCTGCTCTGGCTGCACCTCCCAGAGACTTTGGTTGGCTGCATCTGCCTGTGCAGTGCTCCCTGTAGCTGCCTGTTGTATCCTACCAACATACAAGCTTTGGGGAATTGGCATCGATTTCTAGAATTCAATATTTTAAGTTAGGGAAAATGAATCTCACCCTTCAGCAAAGCTGGTTTGCTAAGCAACTAAAACATAGGTGTCCATTTTACACATGTATAAAGGCATGCAGGGTCTCTTCTGCACACATGCTGCTGGAATTGTATCTATTTTAAGGTTATTTGACAGAAAACGTCTATTTTTTTCATTTTATTACAATGTCAGTTGCATGTTAATGAAGTGCATTGCATACATTTGAGTATTTTAAATTGTTTTTTATGAATTCATATTAAAATGCTAACGTATGAAATACGTGGTTATTATATAGTGTGGGATTGAAAGCAAGTGCTGCAAAATGTTTTCACATTCAAATATTTCTGTTGTTTATAATGGTAATGTAAGTTTTTATTCAGATTTTGAAAACATTGTGAACATCCACTAGAATGGAAGATCTGAATTTAGCTGCCTCTGGAATTGTTTTTGTTATCTGAGGTCTCCATTACAAAATCCATAGAAGCTGGTAGCATTTCACACAAAATAAAAGGAATGATTGTTCACTTAAGTAAACTTAACTGCAGCATTGAGCACTGTAGGACGTGCAAGAAGATTGATCGGTGTTATCCAGTTTTGTCATATCTCTGATGCTCTCAGGGGGCACTACGTTCCACAATTTTGCAAGATTATCCATTTAGTGATGTTAATTTCCTCCAAATTCGTAAATTTTGTATCATTGTGTTACAAAACATTTAAGAGAATAGAAATGCTGAGCAGAATATACATAAATGTAAAATGAAAACACACCTGTTTGAATAAAAAGCAAATGAGTTAGTTAACTGACTTCAATACTGTTTCCTTTGTCTGTGATGCTAATAATAGATGATTAAAGTGCACAGTGAGCAGCCTCACTTATTTAGAGGATAACCTTTCCCTCATTTAGATTCCTGCGATACCAGATACTGTAGTGTCATGTTTTATTTTTCAGGAACAGTACAGTGAAATGAGAATCAGTATAAACCAGAGACCTGGCCACAGTCGCAGCTTTGGGTTTACAACAAATTGGAGTTCTTCAGGAGCCTTTGTACAGACAGTTGAAGAAGGTAAAGGTGTATTAACTGCACAAATTTTTGTTCTTCTGTTTAGTTTGGAAAGGCTTCTAAATTAAGGCGTTTGCTGCTAAGAATGCTGCAAATGTTTAAAAAAATCCAGACACAGAACTGGAAAATCAGCATTTCGTTTGCAAATGTATTTCTGGGAATTCTCATCTCTTGAAACAGGTGGGATTCAGAAATACCAAAAATGCATTTTCCTAATCAAGGACATCTCTATAACCACTGAAAAGGCATAAACATCATTATTTATTCACCATGCCCCTTACAGAGCAGCAGTAAGGGGGCACATGCACACTCCTAATATCTGAATTGTTCCTTTCAGCTAAGTTTAAAAGATTTCACTTCATGTGATTTGTAAACACATGCAGAGGAAAATTAGTTAGGAATTAATATTCTTGTTTCGGTTTTTCCTTTCTTAGTCATGTTGAATTTTGACTGTTAGTATCTTTAAGCAGTTGCAACTTTTAAATTAATTTCCAGTGCAGGTTTTTACAGATGTTTTAATACTGAGGATAAGCAAACATTTTTGTCTTGAGATGAAACATACATAAAGTTTATCTCTAGGATTTAATAGTCTTCTGGAGAGAACAAGCTCCATTTTCTTAATTAAAAAAAAGGCAACAGAACACAACAAAACCGCAGGCAAATCACATGTAATGCTTGTTTTGTGCATAGTGGTCTTTCCCATTGCCAGTAATACTTGAGGAATATTGAATTCTGCCATTTTGCCACCTCACACAAGATCATCCTGAGAAAGGAGAAAAAATGGAAACTTTTAGTTTAGTTAGCTCTTTATTATGCTTTCCAGAGAAGAAAAAATACCATTTGACAGTACTTAATGAGCAGTCCTAATTTTTTTTTCATTTCAAATTCAAGAAAAGGCCTTTCTTCACTGTATCTGAAATCATAATTAGCTTTGTTCTGTAGGATAACCCTGCTTGAGCAGAGAGGATGGATGAGATGATCCACTGTGGTTCCATCCAATCTGACCCATTCTGTAATTCTGTAACTGTTAATATTCTCTTTTCACAAAGAATAACCTCCCATTTCCTTTCCTTGCTGCTAGACTTCTGATTTAGTTTTCTTCCTTGGAGGCAGAGGGCTGTCCATTTACCCTGCCAGGTGTAAAGGAGAAATCTGGGGGCAATGAATGTTCCTGTTGGTCATCCACAAAAGTCCACATAAGCTCTGTCCCCGAGGAGAAGGTGCAGACCATATGACTGTTGTCTTGGTTGTGCTTTATTACAGTTCTTGTAATGAAGGGCACGAAGTATAGATTGAATTGGAGGATGGGACTGTATGTTGGTATTCTTGTTTATAGCCTGTGTTCAACATACGTTTTTTTGGAAATTGGCTCATGTTGTATCCTTATTCAATCCCTGTAGCTCCCTTTAAAGAAATGAAAGATGAAAGAGGTAGATGACCCACTGAAAGACTAAAATGTGCTTTCAGCTAGGCACTTAGTACTGTTGGATTTCCTACTTTAAGGATAAGTCGTAGGATAATTCACATTGGAAAGAACCTTGGAAGATCACCTAGAGCAAAACCCTGCACAAAAAAATATCAAGACTGAATTCAGACTAGGTTGCCTAGGGCTTTTACCCATGTGGGTTTGAGACTCCAAGGATGGAAACTGTGCAGCCTCTCTGGGCGTTCCATAATTACCCTCTCAGAAAAAGTTCCCCAACATGTCTAGTCAGACCAATCTTTGTCCCAGTTTATAACCACTGTGCTGTGTTCTCCTGCCATAAATTTCAATAAAGAGCAGGCTGTCCCTTCTCAATGACTTGGTGACTTTTCTTGGTAGGTATTAGGGTGGCTGCTGTCAGGTCCCCATGCACCCTCTCTTCTTCAGTCTGAACCCATACCCCTCAGCCTCTTCTCACAGGTCAAATGCTCCAGCCATGCCCATCCCAGTGGCTTACCATTTAACTTGCCCCAATTCATTGATGTCTCTCGTACAGTAGAACACCAAAATCGGACATGGTATTGTCAACATGTGGAATGAATGTGGAATGAATGGAATAGTGACTTGCCGTGATCTGTTGATTATGCTAGTGTTGATATAGCCCCATCTCTGCTAGGATCCCCCAGCCTTGCTCTTCAGCCTGTGCTATGGCTGGGGTTAGTCCATCCCAAGAGCAGGACCTTGCGTTCGGCCTTGTTGAATGTCAGGTTCCTGCTCTGAATGGCAGCCCTGCCCGCCAGTGTTTCAGCCCCCTCTCCCATTTTAGCAAGGTTTACAAACTTGATAAGGATGTGTTTCAACTGCTTCCCCTGATTATTGGTGAACACATTCGAGGGTATGGATCCCAGGATACATTCCTGGCAAGCTCCACTTGTAACCAGCCCCCAGACTGAGTATAAGCTATTAGCTGCTACTCTTAGAGCCTGGCAACCCAACCAGTTTTTCACCCATCTGGTCATTTTTCCCTGTAGACAATACCACCCCAATTTTTAAACCAGGATATTGTGGAAGATCATGTCAATAGATCTATTAAAGAAAACGTGGATGGTATCTATCACTGTCCCCTCATCCACAGTTCTAGTCAATTCATCATTGAAGATAACCAGGTTGTTCAAGTGTGGTTTAGGTTTGGCAAATCTAAACCAACCGTTCCTGGTCACTTTTTTCTCTCTCATGATCCTGGAAAGAGCTCCCAGGAATACTTCCTCTGCTTGTCTTGTCATCCTAACTAGCTGTATGATTTTCTTGAGATGATTGTCTGCATTTATCTTTTTAGTACTTATAAATTACTCTGTGTTCTATATATGCTATTCATTCAGAAAAACAGTTAAGGAAATGAGGCAACATTAACTTCTTATAATTGTTCTTAAAAACTTAACTCTTAAGTTTGTAACACATACTTCAGTGAGACCGGTTTACTACATATAAAAGAAGTTAGTGCTCATTTTTGCAGTTTTCAATCTTTACACTAAAAATTAGGTAATCAGCCTTAGTCATTAGTCTAGACATTGTTCTGCCAACTTCCCCAGTGCCATATTATCTTTATTGTTTCAGGCCTTCCCTTTTCACTTTCCCTTTGCAATAATTTTCTGAAATTGTGTTGATGTAGAAGTGCACATCTGTGATCAAACACTTGCAGTCATGTAGGACAAAGTAAATTTGACCCGTTTCCTTCAAGTTTTATTGTCTTTGTATTACTGAGATAGTATTTATCTATTGTAATAACAACAGATGGGAATAGGTTAGAGGACACTAAGTACATATGGAAAATGAGTATTTGCTTGAAGCCCAATATATGTACCCTGGTTTGCCTTTTAATTCACGGGGTGTTGAGGAAGAGCAGCTGGCAAAGTTACCTGCCAAAAAAATTGAGCAGTGTAGGTTGTTCTGGCTGTGTTAGGTCTATATGAGCAAGCTAGAGACTGCTGCCATTTATTGAAATCTGTATGGTTGGAGTATGGTCTCGATAATGTCTTCGTAGTAATAGTATAGGAAGAACCACACAGTTTTAAATTCCCTTCCTTTCTTAAAACTGAGCTGAGGTATACTGGATCTCATCCCTGACCAATTATTTGAGTAAAATGAACACGTTCTTTTTTGGTTACTGGGGCTTGTTCTGTCAAAACATAATAGTGAAATTACCTGCTCTGATGGCTCTCTTTGAGCCTGAAGCATTCCCTGTACCATGAGCATAAGGCTTAATCTAGATGTGATCAAACTATATGATATTAAGTATCAGACACAATTCTGAATGTTATATGATGGTGTT
Source organism: Serilophus lunatus (assembly GCA_013399895.1). Lineage (NCBI taxonomy): Eukaryota > Metazoa > Chordata > Aves > Passeriformes > Eurylaimidae > Serilophus > Serilophus lunatus. The sequence continues at coordinate 41,146 of VXBA01003997.1, read as the reverse complement.
GAAAATAGGAATTTCAGTGTTACTGTTTTCAATAGTATTTTTAATAGTACCTTCCACTAATAGATCTGAAAATCTGTAATTCTTTTAACACCTTCCTGGCTCTTAAGGAGATGCACATTTTTTCTGGTGTAACTATTGCCTATGTTTTATTCCTCCAAACGAAAATCCTACCTTTTCTTCTACAGTACTGTTTAAAAGTAATTAATGTGCTTTGAAAATTTTACTGATAACTGTAAATGAAGTTTTTAGTCCATATTTTAAGGCAAAATATGGAGCTGTGCTCTTCTAGTATAGTAGCTAATGTTGCTTTTTAGTGAATTATGGTGAAATACTGTATGGTGTAGTATTAGGAAGCATAGCTTTTCTTCTGTTCTTAACTTTCTTATGTGCCACGAGTATTAAAAGCTATCTGTATCCTTAGTGGATGATCCAGACTTACAGCAGTATTTTAGTAACGAGTCAGAAGACAGTCAGGATGCAACATATGGTGTCTAAAATCTTCTGTCGTACACGTCCGCATGTGTTTCTAATAATGTAATAGAGCATCGTTCTTGGTATATTTTAAATAACATCTATGGATTTAATTACTTACTTTGGAAAATGCTTCCATTGTGTAATTCCAATTTGTTTCATTAACATGAGAGTTTACTGTACAGTGCTCAACTGCATTTTCACTTGGCTTTTCTATCTTCTATGCTGAGGGCATAATTGTTAATAGAAAAACCATTTATATGTAATTCATAAAATCATACTTGGAGAGTCTGACTTTCTCAGCTCATCTATTTTCTGAATTAAACAGAGAAAAAGTTTGTGAACTGATCCTCTATGTTTTCTGTCCCTAGTCTAGTGACATTGCCTGATAACATGTAGTAGATGAAAAAAAGTATGAAGTGCAGCCTGTCTTTAAAAATATCAGTAGACTCAAAGCTGCCATAAAATTTCCTCTTAATAGACAAAAATAAGTAGAATCCAGAGAATTCTAATGGGACAGCACCCAGCAATATCTTGAGTCCGACTACAATTCAGAGCTAACAAACTAATTTAGCACAGCGATAAAGCAGCCTGCTCTTGTCAGTAGAGCCCAGAAAACGTAAATAAGAATATGAGAAAGCCAGCTTCTACTGGAATTAACAAAGTGAGCGGGCTGGATGTTTTTGTCAAGTAAGAGGAGTACCCAAACATTGGCTGAATTTCAGATAATTCTTGTATACAAACACTGTGATGTTACCTCTCACACTATTCCAGATTATAACGGTGAGTTAGTGGAGGCAAGGCTGAGCCCAGAGATTGCTCATTAAGAGGGCTAGCCAGAATGTGAAGACTTACAAATCCAAAAGGTTGATGCTCTTTGTCATTTTCTTAAGTTCTAAATTGAAAAGCTATCTTGATACTTAGTTTACTGATCTTATATTACAATGTAGTAGATTTTTCCCAGACTTTCTGATTATCCACAATTAAGCATTTCTTTGAATGATTCTCCACCTTGCCCCCATCCAATCACAATTGTGATAAAAAACTCATTATGAATGGAGACAGAATTTTGTTTTATTTCTGTTTTGTGCAGGTAGCCCTGCAGCACTTTGTCAACTGCATGTAGATGATGAGATCATTGCTGTGAATGGCACAAAAGTTTCGCTTATGGACCACAGTCAGTGGGAAGAAGCCATCAGTAGAGGACTAGAAACTGGAAACCTGGTCATGGATGTCAGACGATATGGAAAGAATGGTGAGTTGTTTCATCGAGCAGATACAGTATGCTCTGTAAGGCAAATAAGCTTTGTCTCTGCTGTACCTGACAGCTCAGAGTCCTTATTACCCTTACAGAAGTAATACATATCTAAGCTAAGCATGTCTGTTGCATTTTAACACAGCTTGGCCTTCTTTAACTACTTGTGCATTAGAAATGTCTTGACAAGCAAATCTGCAAAGCACTGTGCTACTGACCACTCTCTTGTTCTCTGGTCTGTTTCTGAGAGGACGCACAGGTAAACAAGTGTGCAAGCACCATTTTTATTTCCTGCTCTAGTAGAAGAGTGAAGAGGGCCTGGTCTCTAGATCATATTAATTTTTAAAGCCTTTCTCTCTTAATCACCAGCTCCTGTTCTTCAGGGAAGGAGGATTGTGTTCTTTTCTTCAGGGAGCATTTCAAAGGATGTATGAGCTTGTTGGTGGCGCCTCTGTGCTATGGTTTTGGCCATTGACCCATATACTGAGATGCTGTAATCTCTTCTCTCAAAAATGGGACTAGCCATTCTGGGTAACTTTTCTGTCCTGGCTGATAGCATTGTAGCATCTCTAGACTTGCCATGGTTTGAATCAGGATACTCTTTCAAAGTTCTAGAAGAATTTTTGCAGAGTTGGAAGTGAGACAAATGACTTATTTCACAGTTTAAATTCAAAACATTCTTTTGGTGGGAAGCTAGGTTGAATAAGTTGCCAGCAAGGGAGGAGAAAAAAGTGGGGCAAGGAAGAGACAAGAAACAAATCACTTTGCAGGACCTAGTACAACTGTAGAGTGAGATTAGTGGCAGAGAACTCACTGAAATTTTCAATATTGAGAGGGGAGAAATGATAGAGTCTGAGAGAAGAGTACCATTTATCTTTGCCTCATCAGTTTTGCTAGTTTAGTTTAGACTGCCTTTTCTTCCCTGCTCTGTGCTTCCTGATGAGCATGGATATGAAAGTGACTCTTCCCTGGATAGTGTATGAGTCTCATTGTACATTGCGTGAGTAAAGTTGGAAGAATTTTATCAATTGTTACTAATGCTAATGAAATAGTTTCCAATTAATACTAACTGCTCTTTAATGTTGAGCTGCTGTAGCTCATATTAGCAAAACATCTGCTCAACTTTTACCTGGCTTATGACTAACACTTGCACTTTTGGGGAAGGCGGTCTGCTCTCAAATGCCCTTTTCCTGTCTTCACAAATTCCACCTGATTTGTGTGTCTCCCTCTTCTGTTATGTGTGTTTTTTTGTTATTTTAATGTATTTTCACTTAACTCTTGTTCTGTTCTTTGATGTTACTGTCTATATTAATTTCTTGATCCTCCACATACCAAAAAGACTGGGGCAAAGACCAGCCTTCCCTGCCACATGTAAGGCATAAAATCCTCAATCTCACCAGTATGGCTACCAACATTATAGGTACATCTGAAAATAAGTGGATTGATGCAACTTCTGGAGAGCACATTTCAAATGCTTCCACCATATCAACAAAAAGAGACTTCTCCAGCAGCCTTCAAAGTTCTGTGAGTATGTTTTTGAAGGGTTGTGGGATTTGGAGGGAGGAAAAAAAAGTAGTACCTTGATGGTAGAATGATAGAGAAAAAACTTATAAATCTTATGTTCCTTAAGAAATAAAATTAAAAATACAGGACACTGCAAATATGGTGATGTAGCTATGTGTGTATTGAGGTAAATAAGATGTTTTAGAGACTTGCTACAGTCTATTCATGAGTGGACACTGGTAAATGATAAATATTAAAACACGTGCAGACTATGTTTAAACTAAAACATACAGAGTGTTTTTTTCTTTTGAGAAGACTTTGATCTGCATTTTTAGCATAAATGGAAGTTGCAGCCCGAACAACAAGTGTATACATGCTTTAAAATTGCTTGTAAATAACAACCTGCCTGCCAAGGAGCTGAAATAGGAAGATCTTGGCTTCTGGCATTTTCTTGCAAACTCATGTTTTTTTATTTCAGCAGTTATTCATAGCTGGTTATTGATTCCCTCAAATGCCTGCAGCTGCTTTATTATAAAATACATTTGGGAAGTTTTAGATTGTTTTGTATCTTTCTGTGGAAAATGTTATCAGGAGTTTTGTGGTAAATAGTTCTTGTCAGGGAAGATGTGTAACTGGATAAACTTCCACAAATTTAATGAGCGTAAGACCTTTTTTATTATTTTATTTTTTCAGGATACAGAAACAAAATTGATAAACGGAGTGCAAGGAGATATCAGTTCTAATGAACAAAGAGGTAAAACCACTGTTGCTCTTCATCTGCTAATTGTGTGGTTTTCAAAAAGTACAGACACTAAACCTCTAATAATTGCAAGCTTCATACAGTTGGTGAAGTGAGACCTTAATGAACTGAAAGCTAAAGAGATATCACAGAGATCTTTTTGCATCTAAACTGTGTGTAGTTTGCTTCCACAACGTGCTAGCAGTCTGAGAACTAAAAGCGACGGTGTCAGTTGTGGCAAACCCTCCTTCATTAATGATTGTAAATTTACTGTGTGGTAGGGGTGAAAGAGAAGGCAGCACACAATTTATTGTAGTTGCTACTGCATTGTTTGGAGACTGAGTCAGTATTAATTTATTTCAGTGCTCAGGAAGAGTGAAAGATGATTCAACTTTTGGTATTTCCTCCCCCCTATTTCAGTTGTGAGGTATTGGGGGTAGCAGTTGTTTCGCTTACTGTTTTGCCTTTATTCCTGGAGAATGATATTGGTGATTCCTGTATGAATAATAATGACTTGCGAGGCTATGAGCAGTTATAGCCTTACTTGACAACAGTGAGAGAAACTAGGCACATGTGCTTCCTAACGGAATAATTATCCTTAAACAGAAACTTTGTGTTTCATCTTATCTTGAATACACATGGCAATTTGTAAAAGAATTCCCCCAAGATATCAGTTGCCCTCTGGAGATGCCTTTCTGATGACCTGAAATGGTGATTAGGCTCCTCATTCCAGTGTGGCATTCCAGTCAAGGAGGCTTCAATTAGACAGGAGGAATCTGAGTTCGAGTTTGATACTTGTACTGTTGTTACAGTTGGACATTGTTAGTGATAAAAGGAAGTATTAATCAGTATATGATGCAACGTACTAAGGTTTTACTTGATGTTTCAGAGGCTTTTTGTTTTTCTGAGGAGATGTTGCTGTAGACTGGAGGATTAACAAGTTTCTTATCCAGTGGTTTATAATTGTTAAAAAAGGCACCTCATTGACTTGTTTGTATTCTTTGTATTTTTCAAATAGCATCTGAACCTATTTCTTTGAAAAACTTAAAAAGACGGTCACAATTTTTTGAACAAGGTAAATCAAAGAGCTAACATTTCATGTATTTCCATGAAATTGTTCCTGCTGCACACTCTTCCTAACAAGTCTGGTGCTGGGTGCTCTACCTCTTCAGCATTGTTTGTTGCAGTTATAATAAAGCAACATAATTAATTTCCCTTCTTTTCCCAGGGTCATCAGGTTATTCTTACAATTCATGGGTCTACCTTTGTGGTAATGGGTCTTTGTGTCTTCTTTTACATCTATAGCTGTTTAAATCTCTTCTGTGTTGTTCTTACTTTTTTTGTCACTGGGTAGAAGTAAGAAGGATAGCACACTCTCTTCAGGTTTGCTACTACCTACAAAACAAGAATAATGGTGAATACTCCAGCAGGGGTTTAGTGAAGATCTCAGAGCCTTTGATAAAATATGTAACTCTGGATTCGAGTTTATCTGGATTTGCAGCTCTGTGCTTTCTTGTAAATTGGTGGAAAAAGGCCTCTCTGCTATCATTCCACTATGTGGTGATGTGGCAAGATCCCAAGAACATGCATATAAATTTTGAATTTAATATGCTATCTTTTAAAGACAGAAAATGAGGCTCTCAATTTTGGTTTTGTAGGTTGCTTTTCGGTGTTTTGCATGTCACAGCTCACATACTTCCACTAATGTTGTATGTCTTATGCTATCTTCGGGTTATGTATGCCTTGCTGTTTTGCCGTAGCCTGAAAGAGGGAAATTCTGGCCTATTGGAAGTTCAGCTGAATTTTGCCAATGATTTGAATGGGGCCAGGATTTTGCCTTTAGTGGTGATGACTTCTGTTTTTTTGCTAAAAGTGGTATGTGAAGTGCCACAACATATAGCTGTGTTTGTGGTTCTGTTTGCTTTTAAATACTTCTGCCGTGTCATATCTGCAGTATCGTGGTATTTTGTTGCTGGTTGTTTTGTTGGTGTTGTGGGGGGCAGTTTGGTTGTTTTTTATTTTGTGGCTAGCTAGAAATTTGGTTTTTATTTTAATTAATTTTATCGCAATATTAAAAATATTTCATTTGCGCTTGAGAGAGAGGACAAGCTTGTATTTCTAGAGTGTACATTCAGTACATTTACAGTAACTAAACTTTTGAAACTTTAGCTTTGCAGTTATATGAGAGATTCTTCTTTGTAAAGCTATGCAGTTCAGCATAATCTTACAGGGGTGAAAAAAGGGGAGCAAAGATAAGTGCTGTCTATGCCTCCCTTTAGCATCTCCTGACACAATTGCAATAGATCCAGCTGTTTTGTTCTGTTGCCACTGTGGCTGTTGAAATCTGATAATGAAGACAAAATTGCTCATCTATAGAGTGGAGAGTAGCCTGTGACTCATTAGATGTTTTTGTATCCTAAGTTTGACCTTTTTTCCACTTCATGTGGTTCTACTTCAGAAAACTTTTGGAACTTTTTGCTTTTATGCATTTTTTTAAACTTATATTTGGAGGGCTAGGTAGCAAGTACACTGTCAACAAAAAAAAAAAAAAAAGGTAATGGTAATGCTTGAGAAAGGATTATACTTAAATTTCTGCTTCTCCACATTCTCTTCTAATATATTAGCATAATACGTCTTTCTCTAATAATCATCTTGGCACAAGATGATTCAAGGCCAAATGTGATAGCCTCAAATAGCATAAGGCTTGTGGTGAATAGTGACAAGGTCACTGAATTCAAATGTGCTTTTGGGAGTAGGAAAGGAGGACAGTTGAAAAGGGATAGTACATGGTTTTGTGGTACAGAAGTTGCCAGGGGATGTCTGTTGGTCTTAATTCATGTCAAGGGCAGTAGATGAATAACTTTTGTGCCTAAGTGTACGGTTCTGGGTATCGGCCATGCTAAACAGTTGAGTTTCACAATAATAATAGGAGAGATATAGTAAAGAACCTCTGTATTGCCACAGTGGGAAATGTATTTCTAATTCAAGCAATTGCTGATGGCACTTGTAAGCATGTCAAGCTTTTAAAAATTGTGAACAGTACTTGAAAGCACCTAATAAATTCTGCCCTCAAGTAAGTTCAGTACGGCAAATGCAAGCATGTCTTACTGAGGAGGAAGAAAGTAGTCTAAAGCTCTGACTTGCCAAAGTTACACAAATGTTGCAGTAGTTAGTATGTGTGAGTCTAATGATTTCTCTTTTTTGCCTTCCAAATCTCACAGGAGGCCCAGAGCCTGGAATGCCTGATGTAAGTACTATTTGCAAACTTAGTTATATAATATTATTCTTTTCAAGAAGCCCCTCCTTTATATTGCCTTTTATACTTTAAAATTTTGATCAAATCTGAAAGTATTAAGATTTTTAATTTGTAATGGAATGATTGCTTTCTCTCCATTTGAAGAAAAGTTCTAGTGTTAATAATAGCTTTTATCTCTCACTTTAAAAAATATATTTTAAAATGCAGAAAGTTGACTAGATGGAAGGGTATAATATTGTTTGACTTTTATGCTGTATTAGCTCCCAGTACCATCCATTAGTGCTCCTAGTCGTCGGGTTTGGGATCAAGAGGAAGAACGAAAACGACAGGAAAAATGGCAAAAAGAGCAGGACCGTTTATTGCAGGTATAATCTTCATAATCATGGGCTATGAATCCCTTGTGTGCAGCAACTGTTAGGAATTAAAAGTAGAATGTGATCTCTATAATTCTTAACTGTTGGCCTGAGGAGACTCTCAGATATGTTTTCTGAGCTGCACAGTTACACACAGTAGAAGTTACTCAGAAAAAAAGAGGACAATGCATTAGTAAGCTTCATAAAATCAAACCCAGAATGTGTGTTCACTGCAGCCAGAAGTGCTCAATCTTCACAAGGTTGGTATGTTCTTAATGGCAACAGAATTTAAGAGGTAAGACCTCAGGGGTAGTAGTCCTCACTTATTAATGTGAATTTTATTTTTTCCCCTTAAGAATATTTTCTCTATCCTGAATTTTACCTTAAGTTACAAGTACTGCCTTATATTCATATATGAAGAAGACACAGCCAGTGCCATGGTTAGGTGCTTGTCATTTAGCAATCAGCTAATCACTTGGAATCAGCCTGGTTCCCAAGACCTCTGTGAGTCAGAAGGCTGAACCTGCTAATGTAAAATCACCTTGACAACCAGTTGCCTGAAGGGGAGTATTGCAGAGGGAAGGGGCAAAGTTTGTCATCTTAGGATAGCACAAAACCCCCAAGCATATATATGCAAAGACCTCAGCTCAGTGAAGCATAAGCACATTCAATCACATACAGCAAAACACATCTCTGGAAATAAATTGAAGTTTGTTATCTGAATTCTGATGGCTGAGACATCAGGGAATATAATTTACTCTTCACAAGCTCCCTTTTGGTGCATTCAGCAGAAAACTGTGATGTCAAACTACAGCATAGCAATTCTGTTGCTTTTTGGATACTTCATCTTTTGTTGTTCCATTTAGCCTACAAACTCTGCAAGGCAACAGATGTACCTTCCTAAACTTATCTGTGGTCTCTGTTATGGTTTGGATGCTCCATTTGATACCAGAAGAGATAGCCTTAAAGAATTAAAACCTTGGTTCTCTTTTTTTGTGAGCAGACTCAGCCATCTGCCTTCACTTTTCTTTTCTTTGCTTCTCCGTTTCAGTCCTGAAGTAATAAATTTGGCCAGAATAATAATGATCTTTCTCTTCCCCATGGTCCTAGTAAAGAATTTTCAAATACAAAGAAAAGAAGCAAAGTCTTTCTTTGCTTATTTCCAGCACCTTAGAAGGAATACTTTTGACATCATTAAATATTTTGCTTTTCCCAAGATATGAGCGGTGACTGGCAGAACCACCAAAACATTTATTGTTTACCTTGAGTACTGCTTTAATGCTTTATGTTGATTTCATACTAAATCTAGTCATATGACAAATTTGGAGGTCCAGAAATTTGTTTTTGTCGGTAGCATTTCAAAAGACTGAGAGTTCTTGTTCAAATCAAATCATTGCTTCATATTTCATTTAGTGATCACTTTATATTTACCATATTAATGTGCCCAATTCAGAATCTTTCCAGAAAGAACTCAGCTGATGTTTTGTTTAAATGGTAACTAAACTGGAGGACAGGGAATATAGCAGATAGAGGTCAGTTGTTGTGAGACTTAGCATGTGATAAGCCTGGATTCTCCAAAATCAATTGCAGAACTCCTTTGGATTGTGTTTGTGCCAGGATTTAATTTGTGGCAGATCTAGTGTTCTAGTAGAACTCATGGATGTTTTCACCACACTTCTGTGTTAAAAAAGGCATTAAATACCATTAAATACATCTTAATGGAAATAAAAAAATACCATATTCCTTATTTGCATGTTTAACTTCAATCTAACCTAACAGGAAAAATACCAACGGGAACAAGAAAAACTGAGGGAGGAATGGCTACGAGCTAAGCAAGAAGCAGAAAAAGAGAGCTCTAAGTATTTGGATGAGGTAGGCTGTGAATAAGGCTTCCTTGACTAGATTCATGGGGGCTTTTTTTCCCTTATGCAAGATCAAGATGCATGCAAGCAGACAAATAATTTCTCTATGTTATTTATCTTCTCATTTTGGAAAACAAACTGTTCTCTATGACTTGGTAGAAACAGGTTGCAAAAATGGGATGGAAAGAGTAAATGGGATGTTTTGAGATATGTTAAATTTGATTCTTTTTCTTCAGATGGTTACATAACTAACAGCAGGAATATGTTGGCAGAAAGTTACAGCATGCATTAATTATTGTGACCATAAATGGTCACCTTTCCTGTTTATTTATGTCCTGATGCTACTTATTGGAATTTGGCTTCACAACTTTATCATGAAGCGTGTTTATAAGTGCCTGGGTTGTTACTGACAGCCAGTTCATTCTATTTCTGATAAATTTACATATCAAATCAACTTTGGATTTACAATCATATGTTTTAAAACACTAAATGCATATAGATTCTGTAGATGCTGACTTTTGTGGCTGTTTATAGGAAGATGAACAAGTTTTTTCCTGAGTATGGGAACGTATCTCTATTGCTGTGTGAGTGCTGCTTCAGGCATCCGAGCTAGATCAGTTGTGTTTATGCAGTCCTGAATAACAAGACCATAATTTAAGGCTTAGGTCTTCAATCAGAAAACTTTTTGAGCTATTAGGGGATTTTGTTGTACAAGGATGCAAACTATTTCATATTTTTTCTACCATTTGAGGTTTTGATGGATCCATAAATATTTGTTCTCTGCAACTAAAACATCTTTTGACCACTGAAAGATCTTCTCTCATCTTTGAGAGAACAGTGATAGAGTGGTAGGTCTGAGGCTTGACTTTGAAATGGTAGGAGAATGGAGGAGAGTGAGAGGTTCCTCCACATGAGGATAATGTGAAATTCACTGGTCTGATATACACTTGCAATGTATATCTTTGTGTACACACTCTTAAGTAGGTCTCGGGTTTCTAAGTCAAAGCAGTAGGGAGAAATGCTGGGTATCATGGAAGGGTTTGTTTTCCATGGGTATTTAAGTGGGGAAGGGATGGCTTGACATGTAAGTGATACTTTAGAAAGTAGAATGTTTCACATACTTGTGGCCGTGCCGCCTGTGGCACTTGCTAAGGCTACTGTGTGGAATGAAGCTCTTGAGTTAGGAGAATGTATTAGCCAGCACTCTAAACATGAAACCAAAGTATGCCCTGCATCTTGCACTGAAAGTGTTGGGGATGCTTTTTATACGGTCTTCTCTTATAGAATAAGTGAACTTTTCTTGAGTGATCAACTTTTTTTTAAATAAGCTGCCTTCACTAAAAGTGTAATTCTTTTCTTTGTTACAGGAGCAGACCGTTCTAACCTTAAATACAACATCCATCACTTCTCAGGCTCCGTCTGTGTCCAGCTGGAGAGCAAGCCCTGAAGCAAATATTTCTGAGGAGCCAGAAGGAGATGGAGGAAGTGAGCTGGCAGCAAGCTTGCTGCATGAGGAAGAAGGAAGGAGAAGGCTTCAGGAGGAACGGAGGATCCAGGAAGAAGCAACCCTCCGTTTTGAGCAAGAAAGGGAACTCCAAGAGTTGGAGCTTGAGAAACAACGTAAAGATAGGGAGCAGCAATATGCTGAGGAGCAGAGGCGGCAGGCAGAGATGGAGGAGCAGAGGCGGCGGGCAGAGGTAGAGGAGCAGAGGCAGCAGGCTGAAAGACAGAAGGAGATGTCAGCAGAGACACCTCAGTACCAAAGGTGTGCATTTGTGATTGGATTTACTCTCTTCCTTCTGCAAATTCAAATATATTTCTAATGGGAGTGTGTCTGTTTTGAATATATAAGGATATTCATGTAAGATTCATACTGTAATCAGTCAGTGTGAGAATACCATAAGAGAGAGAGAGAATGAGAGAAAGATCAAAGGATCAGGCATAACACAAAGTCTTTCCCCATGAATCAAGAGCTATTTTAACCACTTCTGCTCTTTTTTTTTTTAATTGGGAAATGTAAATACAGTAATTACAGCCAAATCAAAGATGACATGAAGCACTTAGTGTGAAGATTTTGTAAGAACCATGCTCAAGCCAGTGACTCAACATACAGGGCTTTCAGAAGAAATATCAAGTCAACACTTTTCCAAAAATGCATGACTGATTTTCCGGATTTCTCTCTCAATTTAACAGTGTAACAATAAAGTTTAATTGCAATTTAGCTGCTAGGTTAATTTGGCAATGAGGGATATTATGCTATGTGAGTGAACAGATAGTAGCTTGAATATCACAGCCGGTTAGAAATATTCACTGCAGATATATTTATTCTTCTACAGATGGGTTTAAAGAAACCCAAACAAAAAAAAAAATCCCCTGCTATTAGTTCACAAGTTTGTGTTCTTGCAGAAGTTTTCATGCTACTATCACAGGAGATTAATCTGTCTGAAACAGATCAAACTAGTAACTTTACGTTACTTTATGTGCATTTAGCTTGCTGCCTTGTGTATGACTAGCTTTGTGGTTTCTCTTGATTTTTTTCTCCTGTTCTTACGTAAGAAATAAAGAGATGACTGAAAATAACTCATAATATCAAGCTAAGTCTTAGGAGAAGATAATATGATTAAAAAGGTGGCATGTATTTGCAGTGGAGACTGTAAGACCCCACGTTACTTTAGCGTATTCTAAATGATTGCTGCTTGATATGCCTGCTGAGCAAAGCAGAGGCACAGTTGTTACAATGGCGGAACAGGTTCTTCATGTCAGCTGAGACAGGGTATCCCCACATTTTTAGCTTGCCCTAGTTGCAAAGTAATAGGACTTTGTGTGGTAACTTATTAAGCTGCGATAATATCTGCATATCTAAATCCTTGGTACATGCTTTAGTATTTCATTGCTTCTGAGGTTGCTGCCAAAGACGTGTTTTGCTAAACATGGTTGGCTTTCTTAATAGTAAAGGAACAAGTTCAGTGAAACTGGACTTTAAAATATCTGGAGTTAAATATTTGCTTTAAGATGATGTCCAAAGATCGGACTTGAAATCTACAAAGGCACAATACTTGCTGTAAAGAGCACTGAGGTTGGAGTTGGGCAGCTGAAGAGCAGTCTCTGTGGAACTTTGTGAGTTTACAAACTGCACCTATACAGTTTTCTAAAACGTAAATGTAATTTTTAGAGAACTTCTGTGGTTGAACAAAACTTGCCTCCTGGCATTGAAACATATGAGATAATCACTGTTCTATACTGATGCTTGTAATTTTTGCAGCATCTTAAAGTCTTTAAGGTAATTATATATTTTCATGTTAGCTGAACTTTCTGAACTTTCTTAGTCTTTTCTATGTATACTTAACTATTTGTACAATTTCTAGAATTTTTTTTGTTTAATATTTTTATTTAATGTACCTTTATTTTACTTCTAGACATTATGAGCGCTATGAAGTATCTAAAACAATAGAGGATCGAGCTGGCTATCCTCTCTTTGACAGGTAATAAGAAATTGAATCAATACGTAGGTTTAAACATCTTCAGCAATAACCATTTTGGCATACATTTGTCGGGATTCCTTGTCGCTTCACAAAAACGTAATTTCAGACTTTTCTTTTTCTGCCTTCTTTTTGTTAGTTGTATTTCTGTCTGATAAAATTAAGCCTCCTTAGTTAACTGTTTGGATTTTTTCTCTATTTTTTTCCCCCTTAAGGATCTATTTTGAATATTTTCAGTGGGAACTATTTATGTTTATATATTTTTTTTTTCAAAAGGCATTATGAGCGTTATGAAGTTTCTAAAACCATCGAGGAGCAACCTGGCCAGTCATTTTCTGACAGGTATGTATAATGCTGATTCTCAGCATAGACTGTAACATCATCTTTTCTGTGTCAGAAACCTTTTAAACTTCTAATAAACTTTATTCATGGCAGCTAAAAGTATGATTTGGATTGCTGCAGTGTTTTGCAGTTTTAATGGCATATTTTTGTATTGAAAAACCAAGTGGCCAAACTTTTGGCCAATTATACGTTGTGTTGCAAGCAGCAGTTAGTCAGTGGGGTTTTACTGAGAGAAACAGAACTGTAAGGAAACAAATATGTAGGTGGTATTAGACTTACCTGGGTGGAAAACAATTTCAGATACTATTGTGCTTGTGTCATAACATGCTATACAAACTAAGGTGCAGTCATCCCAAAAAGGATTGTGCAACTTAAGAGAGAGTAAACAGGAAGGGAAGTGAAAGACAGCAGCAGCACATTTATCAGGGAGATAGTAGATGTGCCACTCTTGAAGTTGCACAAGTGATTTTTAACTTTACAAAATTAAGGATTTTAGATCTCATCTCATAATGGTTCTGAAAGATGACTTCTGTTTATCTGTTCAGTTTTTATAGTTGGAGTGAGCATACCTTTTTTCTATAAGGAGGAACATCAACACTTACAGGGTACAACTAACGCAACTATTACTAATAGAAGATCTAAATCTAACTTCAGAAGGTGCCTGCACTGAATGGTTATATCTTGGGTATATGTGTAAGGAGGACACTCAGGTGCTAAAATCACCCTGGGCAAGGCTTTCCTGCTTTTTAGAGCTGCTATTTACTACAGATAGCTGTGAAATTGTTGTATTTTCTCAAACAGATAATAAGAATAGGTCTGCACCATAGGAGAGACAGCAAGAACTTCAGGGAGTGAGAAATGGGATGTAGTCTGTGCATCATTTATCTATAGATAAAGGATATGGCTCCCTCAAAATGCTGCTATGCATCCAATACTATATGTGTGAACATATTAATGTAGCAGCTGTGAATTGTGACCCAGCAAAGGATTTCCATTCCTTTGTGAGTTATTTTGAATTAAAAAACTGGCTGCATTACTTGAGACTAATAATACAGCACAGAGTTGTTGCTTACTTGTTCCAAACTGACAGAAGATCAGCATTTTGCCATTTGTCTTCTTGTATATGACATTTGTTGAATGACATTTCTTGGCTAAAACTGATTATACCCAGCAGCATAGTTTTCTAATCAGTAAACAATACATTTTCCAAGAAAAATTAGCATGCAGTGTTTGGGGAAGTGTTTTGCTTAAAGTCTAGTAACAGTGCTGAAGTATGATTTAAGTTTATCACAAAGTCATATAATTTATAAATTTGATTTGAAAATTCTCACTTCTTTGGCCGACTGTAGTCTTCACAAAGCTTCCACAGGGAAGGACTGGTTTTTACATGTTTTTTTTTGAAGCAAATACAATGACCAGTCCCTTATACCTGAAGCATTGTACTTTCAGTACAAAATTTGAACTTTTAATTGGTCATTACCTATGGATATCTAAATATTGGCATCTTTTTTCCTCTTAATATCATTTTGGTTTTTGTTTGGGTAATTTTGTCTCTTGTTTTAAGTACAGCATAAGTTGTTGATGGCAGGGATGGTGGAAAAAAAGGGGCTGTGGATCTGTGGTCTGCCGTGATAAGATCTTTGTGATGAGGTCTCCTAGTTAAGACAGAGAAAAGAATGTTTTCTGTATCCTTAGGAATAAGTCCAAGTCAACTTCAGAATTGAATGAATTCAACACAATCAGAAATGGCAAGTACTATTTAATTTTCATTATTTTTAAATTTTTTGGGGGGAGGGAGAGTGGGAGGTAAAAAATAAAAAAGATGTATTACATATAATCATCCTTGGAAAATTAATTGTCAGAGTGCATTTTGGTAGCTGTGTTGTAAATCAAATTCATACCATGTCCAAATTTAATGGTGTTTCAACAGCAAGAGGAAATTCATAGGATCAACATACAAGCCTAGGACAAACATGATTAACTCCTCTATTGAAGACTCTAGCAGTGATTACAAACTGCTCTTAGATGCCTAAATTTTAATGATTTATATTTATTTGAGATTAAGCCAATGATGTAGTTATATAATTGAAGATGTGTGTGATTTTGATATGTTGACTCTGTCAACAAAAAATTGCTGCACACGCCAAGATGCTAATATATTTAAAACAACTGTTTGACTTCTTTATTTCTGTTAGTGTGGGAGTAACAGAGCTAAAAGTCATCTCTCAATACTGTCACGGTGGCTTGCATCTTGGACAATGGTTAATTTATATAACTTCAGTTATATTAGCGGAGTATGTGTAAAGCGAACAAACCAACCAGATTTATAGATATGTTACAGTAGAAAATGCCTGCAAGATATTCCTGTGTCTAAAGTATGGTTAAATAAAATAATCACAAGTAATCAAATAAAAGCAAATGTTGTATTAGAGGATATATTGCTTTCATACATTAAAGCATGGTCATTGAAACTAAAGAACAAGTAAACTTATATAACAGTAAGTCCAAGAGCAATTCTATAGTCAGAGCAGTATTTAAAAGTATTGAAATTTCACTTAAATGACTTATTGCTGAGTAATTTTCTTAATTAGTCTTCCTGTAAAGAATAGTTATTGCATCTAGGAAATAAAAAATTGTTGCCTTCTGATATGTAACACCTACTGGAGAAAGATAGTTTATTTATTTCCCCTTCCAAATTTTCAAAGGCCAGCTGTACCATAAATCTCATTTCAATTGAGTAGTTAACACAAAATCCAAATAGTAGAGAAACGATCTGAAAGATTTCCCTCTCCCCTATCAATATCTATATAAAGCAAGATAAAGCAATGTGTTTAGTGCCTTTAATAAGGAAACAAATTCTTGTAATCAGAGACAACTTACAGAAGAAAAGTGTATGAACTTTTAAAGGGTATCCCACTTTTCAACTATGTATTTTATACATGGTTCAGTTTGTCACAGAGGAGGAGTTCAAATTATGGCACTAAAAAATTTAAAAGCTATATGTGTGTGTATATAGATGTACATTCAAAGTGAAGGAAAATACTTTTATTTAAATTAAGGATTATGTAAAAGGCCACGTTAATGGAAATACTAATACTAATAATGGTATATTGCCAGGTGTGATGCAGGTTACCTGGCTGTGAAACAGAACTGGAGAAACTTGTGAATGTAGTGATGAACTATTACTTTTGAAGTTACAGCCAGAGTGCTTGACAGCATGATAAATGCTTTTGTGCCTTAAGGGGTCTAGCTGAATTTTGCACATGTTGTTTGCACAGGTACCCAGAGCAAGTATTCGGAGAGATCCTGGAACATGGGTGAGTCACAGAAGAAGGCTCAGAAGGAGCAAAACCTATCTGCAGCAGAGTTGGAGAGACAGCAAATCCTTCAGGAAATGAGAAAGAAAACATCTCTACACACGGACAGCAGCTGGATAAGGCAGCGCAGTTCCAGTATACATAAGGAGCCCATTAATCTGTACAGCAATAGTATGAGGAGGTAGGAATTTCATTAAAAATTAACTTTGTCTCTCATCAAATATTTTTGTTTGGTTATTCTGAGCTTCAGCTTGTATTACAGAGCACAGAAACAAATTGTCTGTGAAATGGTGTAAGGTAAACTGCATAGCAGCAAATTTAGAAGAAAGTAGTTATATTGCAGTTGGGATTAAATGGGTTTTTTGAAAGTAAGGAGTGTGGATATAACCTGTAAATAACTCAGCTAGTTATTTCTTGGTTGGTATAGCAGGGATGGAAATCAGTAGTGTGCCTTGTCATTGACAGATGTGCTTACGAATTTCAGCATGACAACTTGTTGTGGAAATTTATTATTATGGCTAAGTATTCTACCTTTTTAACATAGAAATATCTCAGAAAGTTTGGATGTTTTGGGTTTTTTTTTCTTTATCTGCTGCATGAGCGTTGGATTCATCACTTACGAAACAGGCGAGTTAACAGTCTGGAGAGTGCTTGACTTTTGGGCTAACCCCTTGTACCTAGATGCTGCTATCCAGTCTGGGTGGATTGTTATTGTCAATCTGGTATCCCTTGGAGAAAACAAAAACAAACCTGGTATCTGAGGTCTGTTGCTGTGCGGTGAATTTTGATACAGTTCACCCTGATAAGACCGAAGTGAAGAATGTTTTGCCCTTATTAAGTAGTTGTTAAGTATCACCTTTCTTTCACCTCACCTGCTTTTTCCCATGAGAACTAGGGCTGGACACAAAGGATAGTTTACTACTCACACATTTTAAATCACTATGTGAAGAATATTGATCAGAGTGATCAGACAAATATATTCACGGGAGAAAATCTAAAAAATGCAGAATAATGGTTTTCTCTTTAAAAAAATCAGAATATAGCTCTTTTGCTCCAGCCATACTGCCATTTACATTTGAGTAAATGTACCTCTGTTACAGAGGGGAGTCTTTGGACAATCTTGATTCTTCAAGAATGAGCTCGTGGAGGCACCACTCATGGCTGAACCAGTCTGCCTCCTCTTCATCCCTGTCTTCTAGTCAAGATTTTAGTCGCCCGGTGTCCACTTCAAACCGAGCCTATATGTGCACTCCTTCCTCCAGCAAAGCACCTCCTGTGGCCAGCTCTGTGAGAGCCCCATCTGTGTCCCAGACAGCCCCCCGGGCTCAGTCTCCCCTCTCTGCTTCCCAGCCAGGGTCCCAGACACGCAGCAGGTGAGTGGGTGCCCTTCTTCTGGGAAGGTACAAATGTTGGGCAGCATTAAAGAGCAGACATGGTGTATACAGTGGTCTACAGTAGCATTCTTGCCCATAACATTGATTAACAAGTACCTGGAGTTCACTTGCTGGAAGGGACAGCGGAACTATGGGGTGGTATTACCTGCCTACTTTAGTCACTCAGAAAACTCCCCAGGTTTGTCTTCACTGCTTGACATCGGTTAGAAAAACAAAGGAACTGGAATAATAACTCTTTAGCCTGTGACCTGTGTATTGGTTACCAAAATGATTACTAAAAGCCAATTCCAGATGGCATTTCTGACATTTATTTTCTTCGGTTTGTTTTAACAAAAGATTCCTGAAACCCACACTTTATGACCCTCAGTTTGGTCTCTCCTCCCTCGTTCTTGGCATGTGGTCAATATCATCTTGAGGAGCACTCAGGAATGCTCATAACCCATGACCGTGGAGAATTACAGTGTAGGATGTTGGTTTTAATCTAGGAGGAGGAAGCAAGAATTGCAACATATTTTGGAAAAAAAAATGGAATTCAGTTGTGGTAGAGTAGATAACTCTGCTGTTTTATATACTTGAGACATTTTAAAAATACCTTGAGACAAGACTATAGAGAATCATCCCCACACAATTACATGTATTATATATAATTACAGTGAACTCTACATCACTAGCTCTTACACTCTTAAGCATTTATGGATAGATTGACTTTTTTTTTTTTTAAAGCTAGGCTTTTACATTCTGCATAATGTAAGGAAATTCTTCTTAATTCTTCTTAATCGTGTTTTCTTATGTTGTTCTCACTTCCATTTGCTAACATCTTGAGAGATCTATGGAAACTGACTTCTGTATGGCTTATGCTCAGAGAGTTAACATGGTTTTATATGTCCAGGACTAGCCTTCTTTTATCTTACAAGGTGCAGATGGTGGGTCTTGGCAGGGGTGCTTGCTGAAACTTAGCCTTCTATATAGTTCTCCACAGTTAAGAAGGCAAGAGCACAAAACTTGTATTCTTACTGTCTAAACTTAACAGTACCCTTTTTGTTTGCAGGAGATATTTTATGCAATGAGATATCTGCCAAGAATGGGACAGAATTTCTTAATTTTTTCCTATGTGAATTTGATGTAAATGATAATACTTCAGCTTCCCCTAGTTTTCAGATCTACTGTAAATTATGTTCAGTTTACTTTCCCCAAGCAGCCTAGTAGTTCACTTTTTACCCATGTGTTTTATTTTTAATCTAAAAAAGTATTTGATAACTTTTCTTTGTCTTTTAAGCCTCTTCAAGCTGGTTTCAAGGTTTTTCATTCTATATTTAGGTCAGTCAGTGGGAAGAAAATCTGTTCATACTGTAATAACGTTCTGGGCAAAGGAGCAGCCATGATCATTGAGTCTCTTGGTCTTTGTTATCATTTACATTGCTTTAAGGTGAGAGCTTGGAATCACATCGTGAAGGAACAGGAACTAATCAAGAGCACGCATGGCTACTCAGTGTTATGCTCACAAGGGGTCTTACTAATCACTTGCTTTGCCTTCTACTCTTGACAGCGTGATGCGTGCATATTTCCATGAGGCAATCCTATCTACAGGCATTTAGCACTTGACTCTAGAAGTGTTTCTTAAATGCCAGAGCTGACAAAAAGTACTTCGCTAAGTAAGATGAGCACATTGACTGTGAGATTGAAGTTCTTCCTTCTTCAAATAGGCAGCAAAATATCAGAAGATGCTGAACCACTTCTAGAGAAAGCAGCTCCTCTAAAAGAAAACAAAATCTCAGTGTGGACCCTGGCAGTTGAATTATTTAAGATGACCTATCCTTTCTAAGCTAATCTCAGCAGGCAGTGTTCACATGATGTTTTCCAGCTGAAGGCATGTTGGCAGTGTTCAGCCTGGCAGGATAAAACCCAGAATCAAACCAGGAGCTGTGTTTAGTGCTACTCAACCCTAGTCAGAAACTAGGTATATTAGGTCATGCTTGGCACTGAGACATACTTGCATGATTTCCCATCAGCCTGGGCACATGGAGAGCCGAAAGAATAAATGCCTCATTGCAAAAGATGGCAAAGCAGTCCTAGTTATCTTGCCCTCAGACCAGGTGAGGAATTAGACTGATTTGAAGGTGCTGTTGGACCCGCTTCTTCTATGACTTCAAGAAAGAGACTTCTGTTCATTCAGGGCTCTTGTCTTCTGTGCCCAGCTCAAGTGCATCACCTGGAGTATTACAAAGGATTGACTCAAAGCTCTTCCTGGTCCTGCCTGGCTGAGCAGGAGGAACAGGACTAATACATGGGGACTAGTTGCCATTCCCTTTTTAAAGGACATGTATTCTGTGCAAGGGAGACCACCTGTATCTGCTAACCTACGTAAGAAAATACCAAGTTTCTGTTTTTCAAGTTTCTCAAGATTAATGAGCTGTTGAACAGACTTCATCCAAAAGATTCATTACTGGGCGAAGCAGGGAAACTATCTGTCCTTTGTAAATTCAGTAAGGGGAATGTTATGTTTTGGGTTACATTCCTTCCATATGTGGTTCTTATTCACAGCAAATACATGTTTAACTGCCATAGCTAAATAGGTTAATATCAGCATGAAAGCTGTCAAGATCCTTATGTGTTTATGCAAGAAAAATTAAATCAGCCCCATCTCTCCACATCAGAATGTGTTTTGATGATGCAAAACCTGGAAATTGGGAGTGCCTGAGTATTTGCTGCTTTGAGTGCTAAAGGACTGAGGACGCCAGCAGCATGTAGTGCCACATGGAAATCTGCAAGTAGCACATCCAGATGTTCTGTGCCAAAATTACTGTTGCCATCTAGAGAATAAATTTTTTTCATGTCAAGCCAGAAAAAACAAAGTTCAAATTACATTTAATTAACTAATCTCTAAAAAATGTCTGCTTTATGTTTGCCTAGTTGGTGTACCTCTGCTATTCATTGTCCAGTCGTCGCCTTAAAATACCTTCTCAGGGTTGGTTGCGTTTTGATCTACTAATCGTTATACATTTGCTTCTAGTAAATGTGGGTTTATGGTTCAAGCTTTGTTAAGCTTAATCTGAGCTGCTTTTGAACAGCATTTTTGTTTCATAGTATTTTGAAACAAGTTGCTAATTGTTCATCTGTGATACAGTGTGTTGCCTGTGGATGCGACCTTGGTGGATCCCGCTCTGGAGCTGAAGTTAGAATCCGAAACAACAAACTCTTCTGCAACGACTGCTATATCAGATTTAAAGGTAAGGCAGTCCAACTGCAGTGCACATGACTGTAGTTCTTCTATGTGCTGTACAACCTCAAGTGTTTGCATAGCTGAGCCACTTGATAGCTTTCACATTTAGCTTTAAATTGGTGAATGAGTGAATAGGTTCAGCAAGGTCTAATTGCCAGTTTCTGTCTTTTGTAGGGTAGTCATTGCTAACTTTTAACTTCCTGGTAGCTGATTTTACCACCCTGTTATTATGTAGCTTCAAGCAGACAACATGGTATAATCGTCTTCCTTTCTTCATGGATCTGAGAAAGTGGTGTTAGGGGGTAGTCAGATGCTAAACAGGCATGTCTTGATAACAAAGATGCCTTTTTGAAAAAGTGGTGTTTTTTAAAAAAAAAAAAATCTGAAATATGTATTTAATTCAGTCCTAGTGCATACCTGGAAAGCTCTTAGTTTAGCCTGTGCAGGTGGCACAAATGCTGGTTTCTTTCTGTGATGCTATTATTATTGGAATTATAGGTCTGTAATTGGTTATTCATTTAGGTACAAGTTCAGGAGGAATTGATTTACTTACAGATCTTAATTAAAAGGTGCAGTATAATTTTTTTCCTTTTTATGGTTTGCAGAATTCTGATACACTGTAGCATGATGTTAAGGCTTTGTAGAGTGGTGTTGAGGTCTTTTTTTTTCATAGATGATGGTAGACAACCTCCTAATGTTGACAAATCTTGGGAGTTTTAGATGGCTTTTTAATGTAGCAAGTAGTATAATAGAATTCAGTGATGGGAAAGCATTTCTAAGTTACTTTGTGGGAAAAATGTCCACATTTCTTCATGAGCCCGGCATATTTTTCTCATGGTTGACAGTAAGGCAGTGAAGGAAACAGGATACTCACACTATAGCATTTGAGCAGGAATTGAGCAGCTGCTGGCTGAGAAACCTAGCTCAGAAAAAGAGAAGCTCTGCATCTGATCCTGTTGCTGTTTTCAGGCAAGAATCACCTCCTTTCATCTGGCTGTGATCCAGAGGAGGGAATCGTATCCCTAAGATAAAGTCTGGAGAATGTCTCTCCTTGTTGATGGCAAGACTACACTAAAGTGACTGTGTTCCTGTTTGAAGCACCCAGATTTGTGGGAGATTTACTCTGTCTTTTGAGGGGGAAAAAATTGCTGGTTGAGTTGGATAAGTAATTTTATCATGGATAAATTGCTGTTTAGTCTCTCTTTGACGTTACAGCTCATAAAGTCACAGCAGTGCCTTTCAGAAGCAGAGCTGATCGGTGAGGAAATGGTTCTACTCCCTTTCCTTCAGACTGCATCTACTTGGGCCAGTGTGCACCTCAAAACATAATTGTATGAGATAAAATTAAATCGAGAGTTGTAAGAACTTGTAGGTGCAGAATAAAGTATTTGAATTAGTGAATAGTAATTGAAATCAGCTATTTGAGTAATACAAAAACAAACTATGCAATTACTACAGTGAAAATATATTGGCAGCCCAGCACTGGTTTGTGATGCAGCTTACTTTTTTTGTAGTTGTCATTTAACATCAGCCTGGCTAATTACTCCTTAGTTTGGAATGTGTCTGTATTGGCTAAAAGGTTTGATAAACTGTAGGGTTATTAGTATTCACTGTGCAATTCTATGATGCGATATTTTTGCACATTTTTGTGTTGATTTTGTGGTTTAAACTTGGAACGTTGTAGCAAAACACCAGTGTATTGGCAGATAACCACAAAGATATGCAGAGAGAGAATAAAAAAAGTTTTTTCTTTATATTGTTACAGGTGTTTAGCAAATTTTAATTTTGTTATTGAAGGGTATATTTAGAAAAACTGTCACTCTGTCTCTGTGCTAATACTAAAAATAGTTCTTAAGAACTTGGCAAAGTGCATGTTCTGTGGAATATTACTTGTCCTGAAATACTTGCAGTGCTGTATTTGGATTAAACTTAAATTTGTATTGTTCATTGAATTTGGATTGCTTGATTCAGAATGTGTACTCTAGTTTCTGTTACCGTTTTCAATAAGTATTTGAAATACAATTTTCTGTCTATTTTAAACTTTAAATTTTAATTCTTGTCAAAAAGACTCTTCAGTAACTAGACTTAAAATTTCTTCTGTCTCTCCCTAACAGCTGGACAACCAACCTCCATGTGAACCAAATGAAGATATGAAGCCACTGTTGCAGATAAAAGAAGAGGTGATTGCTGCTGATGTAGATCTATAAATATATATTGCGTGTATGTGTGTTTTTTCTAAGAGCAACTCTTGCTTGTCTAGTCTTCATAGCAATACAGTGTATTCTTCATATAACTATTTTTATTTATAAGAAAGTAATTGCAGTAAGGAAATATCTGGGAAAAATGCTTTCACATTTTCAGCATCAAGTATTGAGAGCACAAGAAAGAGAAACTATATTTTCAGTAATAACTTCAAAATATTTTTGAGGCTTATAATCAGCTAGTTGACTTTCCAATGGTATATGAAGAGGGTATTTTGTTTCTAAGCTCCTGAAATGAGCATTAGAGAAATAGCTCATATAAATATATATTTGCAATTGCTGTCTTTATTTTTCACATATACTGAAAGTGAATTCTCTAGGTTAATATGAAGCTGCATCTAAATGCACACAAGTGTTTTTTCTTTCCATATGCTGGTTTATACAATTATGTGCTTTTTTGAAACTTAAATACAAAGAATAATCTGTTTGCTCAATGGTGTTGGCATAATATTCTATGGAATCCATTTAAGAGGGAGAGTTTTCTTTTCCCATTTGGAAAATGTAACTATCACTTTTTCCTCCACCAACTGAGTGGAGAATGGTTGTTGAATTACAGTATATTTGTAAATAAAAATTATGATGTTGCACTTACTAGTTTTTTCTTTCTCTTCATCTAAATAAGGTGATGGGTTGAAATATAAAATTGTTTGAATTTCATCTTTCTGTAGATGGTGTCAAATTCTGTTTATAGCTCCCTCATCAAGCTCCTCATGTTTTTTCCCTTCAGTGTTTAATAAAATTGGTGAGGCTGTATGCTCATGCCTGAAACAGATTTAGAAGAGGTGATTATTCCCCAAAATTGCTCTGCTGTGACTAGAAATGAGGTGCTGGAAATATCTTTGAGTTAGGTTCTACTCCTTCTGAGAAGACAGTTGGAATGTGCACTGCGTGTTTTTCAGTGGTGGCTCCAAAATTGTTGTGGTCAGTGGCTTCCCCAAATCTTTTCATGCCAAGTTATGTATCTTTCTGTGTCCATATTCTTGGAAGCAGTGAAGAAAATGTGAGATATGGATCAGAGGAGCATTTGGGGGAGGATTTAAGGATGAAACCAAGGAAGAGGACAACTGGGAGGACTCCTGAGTTTGAGCTTGTATGTGGCACTGTGAACAGCTGCACTGAGGCTGCAAGAGCAGCTTAGGGTGCTCCTTCCTGTTAAGGGATCTCAGGGTGGATAGCAGAGGTAGCAGATTGGGAAGACAAACTGGCTGTGATAGCTGGGGCAAGAGAGGGAGATCATGCTCTTCTGGTGTAGTGGAAGAACTTCACCTATGTGGATCTCCTGTAACTTCTACTGTAGCGTCACATTTTGCTTTGGTTTATTGATCTCTTCTCTGAGCAGATGGGTGCTGCCTTATGCCAAGGATCTCCCAGCTAATAAATTCTGAATTACCAAGTGCCAAACATTATTTTAATTTTTGCTTTAAAAAAATGTCATAAAAATCTAAAATCAGTCACACCCACCTTTGTGGTTTCGCCTTGGATTTTGGTATTCAGTTAAAGTGGACTGGTAAAGATACTTGATTTGGTTTCTACTGTTGTGGTAAGTAATGACATGGTAGACTGCAGGTAAGGACACTGGAATATGAAGACCCTAGTCGTCAAATAGATACTATGGAGAGATAGTCACACTGCCTGCTCACACAGCGCTTGTGGAAGATGCTTGTGCCCCTGAGAGCTAATCAGAATAGAAGCTCGAATTAGATGCTGTGCAGATCTGGCACTCTGTTAAGACACGTATCTGATGGAGATGGTGTGGATGCCTCTCTACACTGTAGTTTTCAGATTTCTTTTATTGTAAAGAGCATCAGATTACAGACCACTGCTCCTTCCCACCCCTTCCAAATTTCAGATATCCACAGTCTCCTATCACCAGCCCTGAAACAGACTGAAAGTCACAATTTTATTTTTTTGGTCACAGGTCAAAGTTGCTCAGTCTCCAAGGCACCAATGAATCTATCCTAGCCTACACGTTTTCCCTCTCCCAGCACTGTGTTGTGCAGCAAATCTGTAGGAAAAGTCAGGGATGGCCATGCTCTCTTTTGCATCTTGAGTCCGGTCCCGTTGCACTGTCGTTGGGGATCATTTGGGCATGGAAATTGCCTGGTGATGAAGAGTGGAAAGAGAGGTCAAAACTCATCAGCCTGTGATCTGCAATGCTGCCTGACTGGTGTCCTGCGGCCTGAGGTGATGCATTCTGAGCCAGGCTGAGTTTTCCTACATGGTGTAAAGTACTTCCAGGTGGATCCAGTTTCGTTTTCCCACAAAATGTCTGTGAAAAACTGGGTTATTTTATTAGCTTGCCTGTGAGCAAACAAGTGAGATTTCACATTAATGGGCCTCAAAGAGCTGAAGGTGAAACTCATGAAGAATTGAAGCCAAGTGTCTCACCCCTGTTAAAGTCCTGGTTTAAACAAGGTTCCTTCAAATCTGCATTTGCTAATTCCTGTTGCCAAACATGAGTAACAAAAATTCCTTCCTCTTGTCCTCTCCTGTTCTGGAGGGGAACAGGCAGAGAAACTCACCTTAAGGATGTTGTATCTGATCCTTGCTAAAATATTTGGAGCATGTTGGGCTCTCATACTTAGTAAAACCGGTTATTAACACAAGATGGCAGTGTGTAAGTACAACTTGGACAATCAAAAGCCCTTTTCTCTATTGTAATTTTGTATAAAAGGGGTTGCATTTTCTACATCTTGTAAAGGAGATGTAAGGTGATGTGAGGAGAGTTGTAGAGAGAACTTAATCTGAATCTGAGCAGAGTTACTGGTTTGGGGTGTTTTTTGCTATTTCATTAATTGCTGCTTAAAGCAATACTAATTAGGGACAGAAGAGAGCATGTCCTGTGGAGCACAATGAACTAGGTAATTTCTAGTCGAGGTTTCTGCTGTATTTTGTTGGATACTTTAAGATGGAGTTCAAGGAATAAGAGCCTATTTCTCTCCCTCAGTTCAGCAGCGTCAGACATTCTGTTTAACTTTACAACTCTCAAATACATTTTTTACTCTCAGGCATTTGGTGTTTTCAAGTTGTCTAGGGCATCTAGGGTCGAGTTCTATATGATGCAAGTCTGGGAGATACTCATGCAGCTGCCAGGGCAGGTTTTGTGGGATGGTATAGTATTTCTGAAAGGGCAAACAACTTATGATTTATGAGCAAACAACTGAATGAACCTCAACTCTCTACAATCAGTGGTACAAAGGTGTGATTTCATAGGCCCCTAAGTAGATTTCTGCTGTCAGGTAAGGTGCTTGGCTTCACTAACAGACAGTTTCTCACATGTAGACACCTGCATTTTTACACACTCATGTAAAATGTATGTATCTTAATGCTGACTGATTTTTTTCACAAAATACCTGAGAAACTCTTGATTTAGCTAAATCTCCCCTGTGTAGGCTCTCAGGCTGTCAGCTAATTGCAGTGTACCTTTGGCTCTAACTTTGGAATTGAATGGTCTATGGATAGCAGCTCTGGCACATGGCAATGTTTATATAAAATAGCGTCTCAGAAATAGAAAATATTTTCTTTAACTTTCAGTGTAAACTTACTGTGTTTTTTTCTGTAATACATAAGAACAAACAAATTACGTATCTTGGTGTAAAATTCGAGGAATTGCATGTAGTCTTAGTTTTGATGAGAATTTCTTTTAGAATTTTTCAAATAGGAGATTTGTTTAAAATTTCAAGCTGAATTACCTATGTGTTTACCTATTCAGGAAAGCTGCAGCACCACGGGCAATGCTGATTAGTGGTGACATTTATGCAGCAAGCCCATTTTTAGATCCTGATGTCAGAATTTCGAGCTCACGTTGATACCAGAAATGGTCAGAGCCTGTCTCGTTATTTTCAGTAAAGTACTTCACAGGTGAATCCCAAAGAAAGTTCAAATGATAAGTTCAACACTTCCCTTAGGTAATAGCTGTTGTAAAATGGCTCACCTCCTCACTTATGGAGGGTAAAAGTGTTTGAAATCTGACAGTTTGATCTCAATGTGAAAACTGGTGTGCTTACAGGAGTGTTTTGAATTCCAACCAATCATTTGTAATAGATTAGCAAAACTTGTGCTATGGGTGTAATGGAAGGCTTATTAGCAGTGGGCATAATTATATAAAAGAGCAGCTTCAAGCTGGAAGCATTTCAGCATTTTTATTTTAGCTCTATGCTTCCTGGGAGCTAGGGGCACCGACATAAAACAACATACGAAGATGATATAAAGCACTTGCTCTCAAAAGTGATATTCTAGGGTAAGCAGCAGGGTGTCAGTTTATTAAAGCTGAAGAAATTTTTTAATTGGTTCAACCTGCTTGAAGCTAACTTGCCAATTAAGTAGCTGCTGTAGGCAACAAACACTGCAAAGACCTGTGTCGTGATGCAGTGGGAATTACTGGGTTCTCGGGGTTTGCCTTAATTGTCGACATGGTAAAAAGAGCCAAACATTTTAAAAAAAATGTATGTACAAGAGTGTGTGTATACACAATTTCTCTTTATTGCTCATAATAGGAGAAACGAAGGATAAGCTAGGGCCATTGGATGGACACAACCCTGTAAGAGCAGGCTCATGGTTGGCACAGTGTGCCATCTTAAATGGCCTTTTACAAGTACCTGTGCCAGAGCAAGTGTTTCTGATTCCCTGAAATTTTCTTTTGTCCTCAGGCAGTCAAACAGATGTGCCATTTATTGGTGCTTCAATGGCCATATTGCCATTTTGGGCTGGAAAGTCACAGATTTCAGGGTCAAATCAGGGCTACTGCAATAATTTGGTGTGTCTATATCCCTACAGAGATCAGAGTCTCTCATCAGTAATCCCCATATTGAACACACAACTTGTGTGAGCAGCACTGTTCTTTGTTGAAAAACAACTCTATTTAGATCTGAAGTATGCAAATGATAAAAAGTCTGCCATATGTCAACATAAATTGTTCCAGTGGTTAATTAGCACTCTTAAAATGTTAATTTTATTTTTAGTAATTTTATTTTAAGGAGCTTTATTATGATTTAACTTGACTGAGACTCTTGAAACTGGATTAACTCTTTTTTCCTTGTTTTCTCTTAGATTGTAAGTATCACTTTGATACAGTCCCCCTTTTTTGTTGTATTTTGGTTTTGTTTTGTTCCTTATACCTGTATATAAAGCCTTATTGCTCACATAAGATAGAAAATGCAAGATTACCTCCACAGGTGGATACTGTGGATGGAAAGACCCTCTCTCAATGAATTGCAATGCAGAACTCTCCCAAGAGAACACAGAGGAGAACAGTAGAGAAATAAGCTTGAAGAGCATTAAAAAAAAATCTCATGGTCTATGAGAATTTATTTGTGTAATGCATAGATTGAAATAAGACCTAATATCTGTGAGGGAATTTTGCTGCATACATTTTCTGTCACAATTAGTAAGGCTTTGAATTGCCTTTGTGGGAATCCCAGAACACTTCTTGAACTCTGTCAGGCTTGGTGCTGTGACCACTTCTCTGGGGAGCCTGTACCAGCACCCAGCCACTGTCTAGGTGAAGAACCTATTTTTTTTAATCCAACCTATATGTCCTCTGGTGACCATGCCAGAATTCCTGTGTAGTTCTGCTAGTTTTCCAGTCTTGGAGAAGCACCTATAAGAAATTCCCGTGCTGATGTGTCTCAGGTAACAAGGGGTCATGTGGCAAGTGAGACACAGACCCGCTCTGTGGTGCAAAGGGCATAGCTTTATTGTGAATAACAGCATTATTTTATACTTTATACTAGTTTATACTTTCAACTGCTTATTCCTGGCCAACTCTAACAATAGGTTGTTTAAGACCAGTCTTTTAACTAATAGTCTGGGGATCTGTTGGACACAAGCTTTCTCCTCCGATAGTATTCCCGGTCATGCGCTGTTCACATGATGGCCATATTTGATGCTTCTGTTTCCCTGTTCCTTGGTGAAGGTCTCGGTCCACGTGTGGAATTCCTTTTCACGTTCCCCCTCACACATGCGCAGGCTGTGAGTAACTAAACATGTTCTGTTAGTTTACCTAACAGAAGATCAGGGACAAAACCACATTCCATTTTTATTTCTTACTATCAAGTGTCAGCTGCAAAAATACAATTAGTCCCTGCTTTGTTTGGCAGATACTGATGAGAGGGGTCCAACTTGTACTCTTTCATCAGATTCTAGCTCTGTAAAGATAAGAACTTCTGTCTTTTAATGCCCATGTAAACAAGACTCCTGCAAAGAAACTTTAGTTTTACTTGCATGTGATACTTGCTTTTTAGTAAAATTCTTTCCTGCTGAGGTAACTATTGCATTTAGGAGATTTATATGTGCTGAACCTCATTATTAAAGCCAGTGGCTGTGCCAGTGTACTCCTGGATGTCTGCATACATCAGAGAAGAATCCCAAAACTGTTCAGGAAAAGCCCCATTGATCGCAATGGAGGAAGTTGGTAAATGAGCAGCCTTTGGCTTGGCACAGCTAGTGTTAGTAAACCACAGCCATCTAACACAGCACACTGCAGAGTGGCAGCCATGAGTTATGCTAGTCACAATATTTTGTGAAAAATTTGTATTAAAAATGAACATGTGCTTCTATCAACAATTTGAATGCTTACAAGTGACAAATGGCTTCTTTGCTATTGGAATAATTGTATGGTTTTGGCTTTTTACTGATGGACTCAGTAGTGTTTGGTGTTTTCTGTTGCCACCAACAGTCCATGGCATGCCTAGTACCTCCTAAGTTCAGGATTTTGTGTTCTCTCACCCTTAGTACTATGTCAACTCAGCAATAAAAGAGAGATAATTCTAAGTTCGATGTTGTCCCCGTCAACATAAAAAGATACTTTTTCCAGAAGCACTTGTGTCACACCAACTTGGTTTTGCCATCACCTAACCCTTTCCATTTCATCTGCTTCTTCTAGTAATGTAGTGCTAAATGGAAAACAAAAAGTGAGCAGATAAGCACCAATTTGGTACTGGAAGGATGGATAGATGCTAAACAAGAGGGCCACACTACCTCTTTGCCAATATTACATTGATGCCCTCTTTGATTACTCACTATAGCATTTTCAAGCTAGACAGTGTTACCACATAATACATTCTTGGTTTCATTTACACTGAATATTCTCTTAAATCCTATTTCTCTGTAACATCTTTGACCCAAAGCCAAGAAAGCTGGCTATTCAGAAAGACTGTTTACATAACCTTTTAATCCGAATCTCCTTGCCAGATCATGAGTTGTTCATAAATCTGGATTGTGTATGAAACACTAACTGAAGGTGCTGACTTCGTTAAGCTTGTGAAAAAAAGCATCTTTTCACCTAGCATTAGAGAGCATTTGAATTCCCTTCAGCTTCTCAATGCTGTGATGTTGGAAACACGTCCATAAAAGTGTCAATAGATGTAGAATCCTAGGAGATAAGGGGGTATTGGGTATGCTTCAGACACAGATAGCTGGATGGCTGTAGAGCCAACCAAGGATTACTGGTAATACCTAAGGATTGTTGGTAATAACATGCTGTGAGAAGGAACAAGATATGGCTGGAGAAGTGGGCCATGGGACGTAGGGCAGCACTTTTCCAGGACAAACATCCTTGTTCCTGAAAATAAGCACAACACAGTACAATGCAAGCACAGGAATGAGACCAAGAAGTGGGCACAGACTGTAGTGGGGTATCAAGATCACCAAGCCTGTTTCCGGAAAGGTCTGGATGAAAGGGCCATGCATAATAACTGATTTGCATAGAAAGCAAGAAACCTATCTTCAGGGTGCCTTTTCTGTAAAAAGATAACCCCATCAAGCCCAGGCAGCATGCCCCAGGACCCTGGACATCTCATCGGCTGAACTGATGCTGAAACTAGAACTGGTGATCTCTCATTCTCTCCTTTCATTCTTTCTTCCTTATCTTACCTGTTAATGCAAACCCCACTGCCTTATGTCTATATAGTAGGTCAGAGTCTAACATACCAATTTCTATGCCAAAGGTATATTTTACTAATAAAATTTCATGAGTTTTTGCAGCCCCTCTGGCTTTTGTCATTCCTTACAACCACAAACATCTAGAAATCTTGGGTGCTCCTTTCCCTTTAAGGCTAGGATGTCACAACAGACAAGGGCAAAAACACTCCTGGTTCAGTCGCCCAAGAAGCAGATATTTACAGTTACTGATTTTCATAATCAAAATATTTTTTTTTCTCTTATCAATCCTGCTTCACTGTGTTTTTGCCATCATAAAAACAATGTTTATACTGTTTAGCAAATATATTTATCTTTTGATCAGAGACAGCCAAATAGGTGCATTTGTAATGTTGTTCTCATGCGTGTAGATCAACTGCAACTCAGATTCCCACAGAGCCTGATTGGTTTTATGCAGAGCACTCAATGAACACGAACCTGGGAGTCGGCTGCCTGCCTCTTACCTCCCATGATGGAACGGGCTGTTTGCAACAGCAGTGCTGTTCTCTAGCATGGGAAATTGATTTCCCCATGCAACCCATGGATGTGTTTTGCTGTTCAATAAACTCTAGTGGCTTGTGTGAAAGGAGAGCCTACCCTGCTGCAGATTTACTTCATTACACTCCAATTAGTGTGGGAATATGGCTCAGATCAGCAAGGCCCTTGAGAGAGACTGTGAAGTCATAACTTGGGCTGAGCATATACTAAAGTCTATGTTGCTGGACAGCTTTAGAAAGGTTAGATCTACTGTAAGCAGATCTGCACTGGTTTGCCTCAACTGGGGATGTGTGCAAGGTGCAGGTGAAATTACAGCTACTTTGGAATTCTTGTCTCTAAGTTTTTGTATGGGTTCTGAAGAGGTCTTGTAGAGGTATCGCCAGGGGGTTTTTTGGACGTTTGAAAGAAAAGGAGATTTAAGACAGTGATGAAAACAATATGCTGTGATTCTGTGAAGACATGGAGTGCTCTTGTATTTTGTTGGATTACAAATCTCCACTATAATGTTGTATGATTTCAAGCTGTGTAATCAAATGGTAATTTTTATAAACCAGGTGACTTTCTCCTTGAGGCAAGAAAAAACAAGACCAAGAGTTCAATAAAAAGAATCAGCTTCTTCATGTTAGGCAATGAAGAAATGAAGGCATTTCTTCAGCTAACAGTGTGAAGAGTCTTTGGCAGATGATTGCTTCACCAAAAGATAAGCAAAGGTTGAATTAAATTAAGAAATTAATCTCAGGCAAACAGGTGGTCCTAGACTCTTGAGTGATGGGTTTGTCATCCCACGCTACTTTTAAAAGGAGTGTCTGTAGAGTATTTTCTAATTTTTCTAATTGGATGTTTGTAAAATGGATCTGTAATATATTCAATTATTTTCTACTTAAGTTTTAAATTTTTCAGACACATTTTTAGCGCCCATCGTTTGATAGTATGCTTCAGTGTTCAACATACCAGCGTGTGAGAATGCTTAAAAGAATCATAAATGGTTTTGTTTAGTC
This sequence comes from Serilophus lunatus, assembly GCA_013399895.1. Lineage (NCBI taxonomy): Eukaryota > Metazoa > Chordata > Aves > Passeriformes > Eurylaimidae > Serilophus > Serilophus lunatus. The sequence continues at coordinate 8,281 of VXBA01003997.1, read as the reverse complement.
TTAGATCTAAATTTGACCAAGCTCTAAACTTCTTTGTCTTTGGCACTCTCTTTTTCTGTGCAAAAGACACTTGCTGTGGGGATGGAGGAATCGCACTGCAATACGTCATCTCCATCTGTGATAGGTTTTGGGATTCAAACCTCTTTCCAGACAAGCCCCCTCTACTGTGTTGGGTTAGATTAGAAGGGGTAGTGTTACTTTCCTTTCTCTGTCCATATTCTAAACCCCAAACCTTTTTAAACATCACACCGGCTTTATCTACCACCTTTTCAATACAAGACGCAGATAACATCCAGTACAGATAAACAATGGGCAAGGTCTGCTGTCCCAATTCCTCTGGCATTGAAGTATGAACTTTCTTTTTCCTGCCAGTACCAGATTTGCCCTGTGGGTTGCATTAGGCAGAATTTGATATGTTTACCTAGTTACTTTTCTGAGCACAAGAGCACTCTTTTGTGCATTTTCTTCACTGCTGGTACTGCCCAAGAGAGTTGGACACATCATGTATTATGGCCACTGGTTTTATCTTCTCACATTCCCGTTCAAGCACTCAAGTCAGATTTTTGTGTTCCTGGCAGCTGAAACAGGAAGCAAACTGATGCTCAGCCTCTATCAGCCTCTCCCTGTAATGTCAGTAATTAACTGGAGTGTTTCACTTGCCAAGCAGTGAGTTTTGGGCCTCTCGCAGCGGCACTGGAGAGTGAAACATGTCAGTCTCCTCTCTTTCCTACTGTGCTGTCAGGTTAGCTCAGCGATTATCCACTGATAGTCATGTTGCTGGCAGCTAGCCCACAAGTGACTTGATAATTACTATTTTTTTCCTTTAGCCCAGCTTCAGTAACACTTTACAGATTCAGACAGGGGTTAGGTCCCTTTCAATTTCTAACTCCTTTATATACTATTTCTTTAGGGCTTTTTTTTTTTTAGAGGATTTGTGAGTTTTGGGTGACTATGGTAAGTATAGTTTAATTTGGAGTGGTTTGATAGGTCTTTATTGTTTCTTGATGGATAGTTGGCACAGGTCAAAAGTTATCCCCTTTCCATCCTGGGCCTGTGTATAATGAAGCATGGTTTAATGCCTCTACATCCTCCCCATGCTTCCAGCATACCACGTCTTATCAGTATTTACGGAACTTTTTGTGAGGCTGCGTGACCCTTTATTATCTGGGAAATGACAGCTGGATTTTCTTCTTCTGTAAATCTTGCTCTATTTTAACTCCTGTCTTTTCACTATCCCACATGTATGAAGAGTTGTCTCCTGTTTGTAGATGGCACTGCAATGGGACTGTTGGTTTATGTGAGACTCGTGCATGCAATATTATATGCTGGCTGCAGGAATTTGAGTGAGGGCAGATCACAGCGGGAAAGGGCTGGACCTGTAACAGAGAAAGGTAGCTTTCAACTTCACTGACTGCTGTCATTAAAAACTATTTCCCTTATCATACCTTGAGCTGTGCCTTTGATCATTAAAAAAAAGGAACTTAGGAGATAATAACGCAATGCAAAGCAGGTTTTTTGCAGATGCATTGCCCTGGTTTCAGACGGGACAGTGTTAATTTTTTGCAGTAGCTGAAAGGGCTAAGATCTGGTTGTTATTTTATACCACCTCATGTCATTGCTGGGGCAGAGGGAAAAGACTTCTTTTCCTTCAGAGAGGACATTCCTTCTGGTGGAGAAAACATAGTGAACAGAATAGTCTTGTATTGTTTATTTTCACGGGCTTTCTGTGTGAATATGTTCTTTGTGTTATACCTTTTGTTATTAATATTGTTCCTGTTACTGTTTGTTTTCTAACCTCATTGCTCTTTCCAGTAAATTGTTCTTAGCTCAACTCGTGACCTTCTCATTTTGTTTTTCCAATTGGAGGGGTGCAAGGGGAAGTGGCACATGGCTTCAGAGGGAGTACTAAAATGAAGAATAAAAGCCACAACCTCTTTCTAAGAGGTTATGACCAGTTTGATGAAAACCTTGCCCTATCGGAAGAATATATAATGGAAATATAGTTTGCGTAACGTGGTGGACAACTGGACGCAAAACTGTTTACATCAATAGAGAGAATTGTACGTGACTTCTTGTTTTCTAGGCTGTGATAAATCCCTCCTTTTTGTATTTCAAACAAGGACACTATTTCTACAGGCCTTTCCTTGAAGAATTTAGTTGGGACTGACTTGGTGACAAGAGTAGCTGATCCACTGGCACTGGAGCAATTAAAGATCTGGATTGTGGAGGTTTTTTATCTGAAAAATACTGAGCAGTTTTTCATGAAAATAGTTATTGCCTAGATGGTGGATTTTCTCCAAAGTTTCACATTCAAGGTCTTTGTGGGTTTGACCTTTCTTTCCTTTTGGCATTTGAGGCGATGGCACAGGCTTTGCAGACCTATACAATAATTAAAGAATTAGAAATGCTTTTTAATTAATTTTTAATTAAAAGAGGGGAAGTGGAGAAAAAAAAAAAAAGAGCCAGTATGAAAAAGGTGAACTCTTTATTCTGCTCTATATTGGCTTCAGCTGTTATGTTTGAGAACTACAATTGATTCAGTCTTTCTTATTCCATTCAGAACTGGCCAGGATACATGGATATTTTCTTGGATAAGTGCATGCAAACTTTGAGTACATTTATCCCTGTGTTCTCTGATCTGATCCTAAACTCAGAAGTCATGGATAAGAAATCCAAGCCCAAAGTGTATCACAGAGTGTACTGGACACTTACGAAAATATTAAATATGAAAATAATTTTACAAGACTGCATTCATTAACACAAACATAAAATTTTCTGACATAACATCACCTCTTCTTCACCTCTTCTGCATCTCTTCTTCACCCTCAAAAATCTCGTCAGCCAGCATGAATCTCATCGGTTCAGGTTAAATGCATTACGATAATATAATAAAAATCCATGTTCTTTTCCATAAATGCCATTTAAATATATTTAGTGAATGAGCTTAAGGATTTTTTTTGAAATTACAATATACTTAATTGCCTTTTTATGCTGAGAAGCTTTAGTGGAGTTAATTAACTGCTTAGTGTAATATTCAATTAGGTGAACATTCCAGTTTCTATTTTATTTGCAACCAGTCTAATTTAAGATTGAATTTTGTTTTGCTTTTAGGTTGAATTCAAGTAGTCATCAATTATATTTCTTTTGCTTACACTTAGAAAACTAATAAAGGGAAGGGGATCAAATTAAGTCTTCTAATTAATATTCAAATTGAAAGTTGTTATAGATCTCATGTGTTTTTTATAATACCCATAGATGCCATATGGGGCATCTGTGAGGCTGTCCAACTCTTGCATTATTTTGTTTTTAATAATACAAAATGCTTTCTACATGTCTTAATAGGATTTTTTCTGGGGGGAGGGGGGGCATGGGGTGGGGCGTGAGGAGCTGGCTAGTTGTTGTTTAGCAGGACCAGAATTAATTTCTTCACTCTCTTGAGGGTTTGTGAGGCATGGTGGTTTGGCTTCAGCTACTGGCCTGGTGAGGGTGTATTGGTCCTTCTAATAGCATTTGTGTATTTTACAGGTCCCAGGTTTATCTGCTTTAATCACTCACAAGATTTACTGGATCGCCACTCTTGGAACTGGGCCAGAGCCCTTCCCATGTAGGATACGTAAGGCTTTACCAATGTGTGGGATGCACTAAGAGAACGGGGAGCATTACAAGGCAAATTCCCTGTCCCTAGAAGGATTAAGGACTGCAACAATGCTCTTGATTCATTCTGATATATTTTTATGGCATGTTATATAAATTCAGTTTCTGGCTGAATCTGGATATTAGATACCTATATATTAGCTCTTTTTCACTCTGTTTCACTTTTTCTAGCTAGTTGAGACTTACATCTTGTATTCGATTTTCTCTCACCACTCTCTCCCTGCAGCCATTTGCTGGCCTCTTTGTAATGCAGTTGTGCCCCATGCTGACTTGAGTTTTCTATGACCAGTCTGTCATCATTCCCCTTCATTACTTGAGGCCACCAGAATACCCTTCCAAAATATGTATGATTGCGCTCAGATTGAATCTGTCTTGTTTTACAGGTCAGTAAAGATCTTACCCCAAAATAGTCTGAAAAGGAAATTCTGTGACATACATGATTAGCCTCTTATTACAGTTCTTCCAGTCTTTCAGTTCATAGCACAGAAAGTCAACATGAATTACTTTTTTCAGATGTGATGGTAAGATCTGTATTTAAAGCTTTGCTAAACCACAATACTTTATGATGCCTTTATTTCCTCTGCCTGCTTTCTAATGGTTGCTTCTATCTCTCTGTACAACAGATTTCATGTTTGCTTTCCAAAATGTACTCAGGCAGCAAATTACATTGAACTATAAGCCAATGAACTCTGGATATGTGCATAAATATACTCTCTTTGTTTTTCCTGTGCTGTATTAGTGAAATGCCTGGGCCAAATCATCAGCTTGCTTCTTGACATCTTTGAAAGTGAAGAGCAGTGATTGTTTCTCAGCTTTAGGGAATTAACCCAATAATTCAAATTTATTTATTTGTTCTATTAGGGATGATTAAGTACAAACATATATAAGAAGTAAAATACTTGTTCTTAAATTTTATCATTTGCTTTTCAAATTGGGCAGTTAAAATAATGAAGATTTTTTTTAGTCAGTCTGTGAGATTCATTCTTCAGGTATGATGTCATGAAAACATTTAAAATGCTATTTCCTAAAACATTTACACTTGTAGAGTTGTTTCATGCCCGTCAAAAAGAGAGAAGTGGGGAGCTCTGTATTAAAAACAAAGAAAAGTTTCCTTTTTTCTTGTTGTCCCGCATTAAATGGCGGCAGCTGCTTCTTAAAATGATCCTAGTTTTATATTCTTCACTTGCAATAAGAGGATCTACTGTAAAAACTGTTGGATGGGTATTTGTCAAAAAGGATCTGATCTTTCATTAATTTCTACAGTGAGAGATTTTGGAAGGACGTGCTTAATGGTTTTCCAAGAGCACCTTTTTCTTTAGCAGCTTGAGGTTAAATAGGTAACCAGTCCAAATCTCTTTGAAAGGGGAAAAAAAGCATGGAAAAACATGAGAATTTCTCTCTACAATAGCTTGCTATCTATCTGTCTGTCTGTCTGTCTATCTATCTATCTATCTATCTATCTATCTATCTATCTATCTATCTATCTATCTATCTATCTATCTATCTATTTATTTTACCTTTTGCTCTTTTTTCTTATCTCCAAACATGAAGTGAACTATGAATTGGAATGAAAAATAGCAATTTTCCTGGGTATTTTTTTTCAGCTTTTAATCACAGAGTGTGTTTGTTACCTAAAATGGGTTTTCTTTTTACTTTTAGTAGATTGGTAGATAATATGTTTAACAATAGACAATGATTTCTATTAGTTACCAAGGCGACATATTCTGCAAAATTGCCTTCAAGAAATGCCTCTTAATTTGGCATATCCTGAATTATATGTTAAGTATTTTACTGTGTCTTAGTGCAGCAAATGCTGCTGTATTTTATGCTCTTATGAGTAGCATATTAAGTCATCCATGAGCTTTTTGTCTAATTTGCAGATGGACTTGATAGGCAGAGACAATTAATTTATTAAGAATGTATATAAATGCTGTTATTATTATTTCATGTATTCTAATCTACTTCTGCAAGTTATTTTATGTATGAATCCTGCATTTCATTTTTTATCTTTCCTATTATTTGATGATGCATGTGGTGTTCACTGAGATCCTTTGCCTCTCATTTGAAGCAGTTGACCCACTCTTCCTTCTTCATCCTGACTGCTTTAGTAAAAACAACTGTACTGGGCAGTGGAATGCTTTTGTTTATTTGGCTAGTTGACTTCCAAGCAAAATAAACATCTGTGCCACTCAAATTTGTCACAGAGCATCTCACTAAGTCTTGTGGAGGGGTTGCACCTTGTCATGAAAAGAGAGTGGTTTTGGCTGGCCCTTCAAAAGGGAATATTCTCACAACCCTTAGCAATCTATTTGACTGTCAGAGCCCCCAGAAAATCAAAACCCTTTAAAGCCTAACCAGTCTGCCAGCGTCCCGTGTGTGTGGGACCTTCACTGACAGATTCACCAGTTGGATGGTGTGTTCAATTTGTCCTTTCAGATTGTTGCCTGAAACAGACAAGATAAGAAATAAAACAAACACACAGTGTGCAGAGGTGAAGGAAAAGCACAGTTTTCCTGAGACGCTGGTGATCCAAAAGAGGAAAATCATAACAATCTCTTCATTTTTATAATCCTTCTAGCGCCCTTCCCCCATACTATCCAACTAAACTCCGTCTTACTACTATGTCCCTTAAGCATCCAACGGAATCATCCCTTGTTACCTATCTCCACCCCAGTTCAGCCCCTCATAGGTCTGGAAGCATAACTCTATGTTTTGACTTACTACCCCACTTATCTGTACGGAAGAATGCAACCACACTGGAACATCAAGATTGCCTGAGCCAAAAGAGGAGAGGATCCCTCAGCTGACCTCCCCAATGTGTTATTCCACTGTCCACGAAAACAGTTAGTACCTTTATAACAGAATCACTCTAGCAGTTATGAAATAGCACTTTTTATTAATACAGATTGTGACAAATGAGGGTCATGGTAGTCTACGACAGGGTCTGCCTGCAAAGAAACATTTAAAACTGTGTAATAATAATGTAAGGCAAAGCATCAGCACAAACTCTAAAGCAAAACAGTATATTAAAATATTATGAAGCAAAAGCAAGTTTTAGTTGCTAAAGCAAGCAATTAAGCACATAGGTTACTGCTTACCCATACAGGTTTCCCTATATGAAGTGGAGAAGGGAGGTTTAGCTCATCAGCTGTCTCAGCAATGTGGTGGAAAACTTCTCCCAATTTCTTCTCTTTTTCAACCTCTTTAAATATTGTCTCTTTGGATTTAGGCAGAGTTTTAAATGACTTTAGTCAGAAATGCTATATTTGAGTAGTGTGATGGGCATCAATTGTTTCTTGATGGATAGCTGGCACAGGTGAAAGGGGTCACCACATTCCCATCCTGTGCCTGATTTACTGAAGTCTGGCTGTGGAGCCCTCATAACATCCCATTCTTCAATGTACAGGTGCTTAACAGTGTTAAGGGAGCCTTTGTGAGGCAATGTGGCCTTTGTTATCCAGGAAATGTCAGCTGGAGTCTCTTGTTGCCACTAGGAAATGACAGCAGGTTCTTCCTTTGTAAATCTTACTCTATTTTAACTTCTGACTTTAGTCTACGCACTTATAGAAAGAATAGCTCATTTCTTTAAAATGTGTAACCACTGTGCAGATGATGTGTGGGTTAGTGCCCTCAGATGCTTCCAGGCTTTTTTTATCTTGCAGCTGTACATAGGAAAATATAACAATCATGCTTAGGTATGGACTCTTCCCGTTAGTGGGAATAGCTCACCCATGTCCAGAACTCCTTTGCTCTTAGGGTGACTGAGCAATGGAACAGACTGCCCAGAGAGCTTGTGGAGTTTCCTTCCCTGGAGATACTGAAAAGCAATCTGGACACAATCCTGAGTAATGTGCTGTGAGGGACTCTGCCTGAGCAGGAAGGTTAGGCTAGACCGGCTGGACTTTCAGTGATGCCTTCCAACCCTACCCACTCTGCAATTCTGTGAGCTATCTAAAGTGTCTTTCTCAAAACACTTGTTTAAATGGCTTGATACTATTCTCCATTGAATAGTAGAGGCTAAACCCACTCCTATCTTTCTGGAGGAGAAATTAATGACTCCAGTGAAATATTTAGTGACTAACGAAAGAATATTATGAAGAGTCTGCAGCCTGAATCTCTAGGTCAGCCTCTTTGCTGGCAGAAATCTGACAGCTGTTTGGAAAATCTGCTGATGAAGACACTCCAGAAATAAGACATCAGTGGGTTGCAGCTGTCATGCACAGATTCATGTGCATCGTGCTGTATGGAAACTTTGAAAATGGGAGTCGTGGTGTTTTCATGGGTGTAGGAGGAAACCTCTCAGAGAGACCAGAATGAAGAAATCTGTAATTTCTTCATTATCAAAAAAAGAAGAAAAAAAAGTTGTAAGTTTGTTCATTGCCATCTGACTTTTCTTAACTAATCTGTCCTCTAAACACAACTGCATTTTGATAGTGTTTTGTGGTACAGGCCTGTATGCTGTGCAAATCCACATCATCTCTTATGGCTAGGCTTTGCAAACGAAGATGTGGGAAGGGCTCTACCCATGCTTGCTGCAAATGTGCTGATGGCTAAAAAGGCCAGTGTGGGACAGGCAAGTCCAGTTGCAAAAGGCACTGTGGAAGGTCTCCTTAGGCAGTATTGACGA
>VXBA01003996.1:181140-193424 GCA_013399895.1 Serilophus lunatus | reverse complement strand
CCCTGCCCCCCCCGCGCCGCCCCCACCCGTGATCAGGACGTTCGGCCTCCGCATGGCGCCGCCGTCGCCCTGGAGACACGTGCGCGGGGGCCTCCGCCGCCGCCGGCGCGTGCCGATGGCGTCACCGGCCGGTCCAGCGCGGCGCGGGCACCTAAGCGCCGCCGGAGGGGAAGGACCCCTCGTGTGAGGGGACGGAGCGGCGGCGGCGGAGCGGGGACAGAGCCGGGATAAAACCGGGACAGAGACCGGGAACGGAGCCGAGGCACAGCCAGGATAGAGCCGGGACAGAGCCGGGAGCAGAACGGGGCCGTCCCCGGCCGTCCGGGCGGCGCTGCCCCGCCGGGATGTCCGGCCCCGGCCCGGCCCAGGTGGGTCCGTGTCTCAGCCGGGCTCGGGGGGGTTCGTGCCCCTGGGGTGGGCACAATGGGCCCGAGGCAGCTCGGGACGGTGCCTGTGCAGGGACAGGGAGGAGCGCGGGGGCTCCCGGGCCTCGGGAGGCGCGGCTGGAGGGGCTGTGCTGGTTTGGCTGGGCCCTGGCACAGCCTTGCCCGCCGGGGGCGGTGGCAGCAGGGCTGGGACGTTGCTCAGAATGGTTCGACAGCCAGGCCACGCTGGGAGCAGGTCAGTCAGGGTCATTCACTGTAACAGCGACGGGCAGCACAGCTGGAGTGTGGCTCTGGGTGCTGCCCAAACCCTGAGTGAGCTGCTGGTGCTGTGTCCGGCCCCATCCCGTGTCCCTGCCCAGCCCTGTGCAGCCAGCAGGGAGCAGCCCCTGCTGGTGTGGTGCTGCCTCCAGGCTGCTCACTCCCTCTTTGGGACCGTCCCTCACAGGTTGATTTGTAAGTGCTCAAGAAAAGGGAGTGGGGGGGGAAGGGCCTCCTGCAGGAAAGTGCAGAGCCCCGACTGTGACCATGGCCTGGGAAAGCTGGTGCTGCCTCTTCATTCTGCTCCCTGATCCAGCCGTGGTCCTGCAGTTTGGGGTGTGTTTGTGGAGGGCTCAGCCTGCTCTGGGTGGCCACGGTGCTGCCACATCCCCCCTTGCACATCGTGTGAGCTGCAGCTCGGTGGCAGCCCGGGGGAGTCCCAGCCTGGTCTGGGTTGGAAGGGCCTGGAACCCCCCCTGGGCAGGGCCAGGATCCAGCTGTGCCCAGGGCACTCACAGCCAGCTGTTGGTGTTTCCCCAGGTGACAGACTGGCTGGGCCACCACTTGCCGTGGGGCACAGGTGTGCCCTGCCCAGGGAGAGGCCGCAGGCAGCAGCACCAGGGCTGTGCTCTGGGGCCAGAGAAGAGGAGCAGAACTGCCCCCAGGAAGAGGCCAAAGCCCCCCGTGGGGGACGTGCCCTGGGACTGCAGCCAGGGCCAGCAGGAGCTGCCCTGGGTGGAGAGACACAAGCCTAAAACTCAGGTCAGTCCCTGCAGGGCCAGGGCAGGAACTCGTGCAGCTGAGCAGGACCTGCTCTCCCCCTGTATGCAAGCAGGAGGGGGCTGGGCTGGGTTGTTCACAGCCAGCAGAGAGGAAATCCAGACTTTCACCAGCTCTGTGTCTGCAGAAGACACGTTTTCCCACTGGGGGAGGTAAACCTGTGGAGGAGATGCTGTTTCCAGTTGTCAGAGTTTGAGTCCCAGCCACATCCAAGCACTGGGAAATCCCAGCTCCCAAAGACCTGTGCAGGGTCAGAGGGCAAAGTGCCACAGACAACGCACTGTAGTGTTGTGGGTTCCACAAACAGCTCGTGGTTCCCCAGCTGGAAACTGTGGAAAACAGGTTGGGATGGATCCTCCCCAGCTGAACTCACACCAGCACACCTGTCAGTGCTGTGTGCTTCGTTCTTGAGCCTCACCATAAGAATCTGTGAACTTCACGTGTTTGCACCTCGTTTCAGAATGATCTTGCTGTGCAAAAGAAGAAAATTGAAGAGGTTGAAACGTGGTTAAAAACACACATCTTTCAGAGGAAGCCACGGCAGGTAAATGTTCTCCAATCAGCAGCTGGAGGTGTCAGACCACACTAAGGAGCTGGGTGCTACTTTAAGTTCAGAGAAAAGCCTCCTCTTGTGATTGTGTATCTTCTGTGCACTAGGAAATGTGTTAAGGACACAGATCAGAGCTTGTTTTGTTGGGGGCTGTGCTGCTAAGAGCTGAGTTCTGGGTTTGGTCAGAAGTCCTCTTTTCTGGCACCAGGTGAAATCCAGCTCTTCATTGTGTGGTTGGAAATACAGGTTAATTGTTGGTGTTTGTGGATCACATGGGGGGTTCTGTTCTGTTCCTCTCTGCCAGAGGGGCTCTGTTCTGCTCCTGACTGGTCCTCCTGGCTGTGGAAAAACTGCAACTCTGCACATCCTGGCCAAAGACCTTGGCCTTCAGGTGCAGGAATGGACCAACCCATTGACTTTAGACTTTACAAAGGAAGACTTAAGAAACATCTATGGCCATGGTAAGTATCTGGGGTTTTTTTCTTTTATCTTTTTTCCCTTCCAGTTACTTTTGAGAGGTTTGTATTCTGTGTTTTTCCTCCTGTCTGTCACTTCTGAAACCAGCTTCACTCCTATGTAAGTCCATTCCTTAGTGTTGGATGAGAATCCATCTGTTGCTTTCATGTGGAAAGGGATTTAGGATTTTTTCACAGTGTTTGCTCCAAAGTAGTTGACAATTCAGATCATTACAGAGAGCTCTGTAGCAGCCTTGTTTGAACCAGTTAAAAAAAAGCAGGTGTGTGTTTGTCTGGGCTCTCAGGGGAGTTCTGCCCTTTGCAAACCCTTCTGCCCCCTGTTTGCCAGAGGGTTTCAGTGGTGCTGATAAAACAGCACAGGGGGGGTCAGTTCTTGTGGGTGTTTTGCTCTACTTGGGATAATGCAGAATACATATTTTGAATTGATTTTCTTTTTCAGACTCCAGTTTTCATACATTCCCCAGTCAGGCCCAAGCAGCTCTCTTCCAAGATTTTCTACTAAGAGCAAACAAGTATAACAAACTCCAGATGCTTGGGGAGCCCTCAGGAAATGATAAGAAGCTTATTCTTGTTGAAGTAAGTGAAACCTTGTGGAACCTCGTGTGGAAGACAGTTCCTTTTGTTGTGACACTGTTGTGCTGGTGTTTCCCAGTAACTGTGCTTTGCTGCAGGGGAGTCTTTGTTGTGTTTTGAGTCCCTGCAGCAGCAAGAACTGTGTTCCACCTGTGGGCAAACCAGGTGAGCAAACAGGCAGGAAATGGAGTCTGGTTGGAGTCCAGAAATAAATAACTGAGTGTCACAAACACAGATGAAAACAGTATTGAGATTGTTCCCATGTTTGATTAGCTTCCTAGAAATATCTGTGTGCATAAACAGGAACAGTAGGAAACTCCACTGTTTCTGTTCCTTATGGATGCAGGAGAGTGTAGGAGACCCCTGAGGGTGAACACAGCCAGAAACACTGGAAATTTAACACTCCCTCCCTGGTTTTACCAGGGCAGAGCTGTGGACTGAGGGCTCTTGTGCAGGCACAGCACAAGACTTCATTTGTGCTTGCTCAGGAGTGTGTTTCTGTAGCCCTAGACATTGGCAGTCAAGTTGTCTGTAAACTTCTAAGGCAAAAAACTACAGAGATTCCATCTGGGCGAGGGGATGTTCTGTAGAATTGAGGAGCTTTGTGGGACCTGCTGTCACAGCTCCCACGGTGTATCCTGCCCTCTTCCCACTGGAGCTGCTGCCTGCAGTGTTTGTCCTCTGCCTGTGATCACCCAGGCCTGCATTTTGGAAACAGAAAGAAAACAGTTGTTTTCAGATAAAGGTTTTGTATGAGGAAAGCAAGACACGCTGTGCTTGGGGTTGGGCTTCTCCCCCTGTCTGACCCCTTGCAGTGTTACCTGTGTTCAAGTGCAGCTGGAAGCAAGCTGGGCAGGCAGTGCAGGTGTGTGTCAGTGCAGGCTGGGAGGGAGCACTTCCCCGTGGGTGTAGTGACAGCAGCTCTTTGTCGTGGGCAGGACATTCCCAACCAGTTCCACCGGGACCCCAGCAGCCTGCACGGGATCCTCAGGTCAGTGCTCAGCCCTTCCCCTGGGGCCCCTGCAGCTCCCTGGGCTGAGCTTCTCATCTCAGCTGCTTCTGTTCCCCTCAGGAGGTTTGCTGCTACCAGTAGGTGTCCCCTCATATTCATCATCTCAGACAACTTCAGTGGAGACAACAACCAGAGGCTGCTGTTCCCAACGGAAATCCTGCAGGAGCTGTCTATATCCACTATCAGGTGAGGTCTTTTATCTCATCACAGCATGGCTGAAATAAGTCACAAGTCAGAAACTAATTCCTTTTTTTTTTGGAAATTACATTGAACAGTTTCAAGCCTGTGGCTCCCACAAATATGATGAAAGTTCTTGCTCGAATATCTGCAGCAGAAGTGAGCAGGGTAAGTTGTCCCAACTGGGAACTCCTGTGCAGTGCCAGGACCAAAAGATTTCACACTTTTAGATCTGAAATATGTTAATTTTAGAGCTTCACAGCAGAGCCCCAGNACGAGCTGGAAAGGCACCGTGTTTTTAAGATTAATTTCACTCGGTGTGAGTCTGCAAAGTCACCTCTGACAATTGTGTTTATTGCAGGAACTGTATGAAACAAACAATAGGAATAGAAGTAATGTCATTGTATGCAACAAGGCCAGAAGAGATCTTGAACCTGAACCCTGTATTGTTCCCAGACTGCTCTGATTGTAGCCAAGTATCATTGAGGGATGTCCTGCAAAGGCTGCTTTGTATTTTTCTCTTTGTAATTTCAGTGTAAAGATGAGTTAGAGTTAGGGTTAATCCTCACACTGGGTGCTCGTGGGTCTGTTTGTGGTGGGGTCAGAGGGAGGTTCCTGCAGCTGTGTTGAAATACCCCTTTTCCTGCTTTTCTTGCTGTTTTGAGTGCTGCTTCTTCCTTGTAGAATGGAGAGAAGACTCATGCTCTTGACAGAGCTGCCCTGGAGCTGCTTTGCAGAGGTTGTTCAGGTGACATAAGAAGTGCAATAAACAGCCTTCAGTTTTCCTCTGTGAAAGGTAAGAAGTTGGGTGTTGTTGAGTGGAAAAGGTGTGTTTTCATTGCTAGGTTCTCATTTTTCTAATGCTGCTCGTTTTGTAAGCATTTTGTGAGTCAGTAATTGTTCAGAAATGGATGAATGTGAGATACCTTTTTAAAGGCAGCAGTCTGGCATGTGTAATTCATCCTGAGAACTGTGAAATGGTGCCAGCATTTATACCCAACCTAGAAATTGTTAATAGATTAATTAATTCTGTGTGTAAATAAGGGCGTGGGCTCAGCACTTGTCCAATACTGTGTGAGGTGGGGGCAGCAATGATCTTTGTGGTTCCACATGTTTTTTCCCTCCCTTTCAAATAGAAAATGTGCTTATGCAACACAAGATTAAATGTCCTTTTTCACAAAAAAAGTAGTGTTGTACTCTGAGTTTGAGGGTGTATTGAAATTAAATGAGCAGTGTTTGTTACATTGCATGAGGCCAGGAGTAAATTTTTGACACTTTCAGCACTCCTTGTTGATCTCCTGAGCATCCAGCTTTCATTTGCATGGACATGGGGTTCATTTCTTCAGATGTCTCTATCTGTAACACAGCTGATAAATTCCCTTTGTACCAGTCTTAATGGGTGAAATGGATCCGTGGTCATAGATCCATGGGATCTCTTCTAGGAGAAGTGGAACACAAATGAACAATAAATACTTGAAGGATAATTTCTCTCAGCTCACTAAGGAATGTTCACCTACCACTAAATCGAAGTGTGGGAGAAAATTTCCAAGTTTATTAAGTTAGAGTAGATTTGGGGGTTTATTTCTTGAGGTCCAAATCGTTGTGGACTTCAGTAGGCTATTGCAAGAATCTCCTAAATGAAAGGTTTCATTTATGTAAACTTTCATTATTACTGTTTGCTGATAAAGAGCACTAGCAGTACCAGTATAATAGAAAACTTCTGTGGATTCATCAACTTTATCCTGACTTGACTTCTGCTTTTGTTGATAGACTGCTCATTGGAGAAGGAGTTTTGGTCAAAGAAGAAAAGGAGCTCCACAGTAAAAAGTGAGGAAGCAGCAGCACCTAAAGTAAGAAAGAAAAATAAAGGTGATGTCTCAGAAGACCAGGAGATACAAGCTATTGGTGGCAAAGATGCATCCATCTTTCTTTTCCATGCTCTGGGGAAAATAATTTATTGCAAAAGTAAGAAAACTTCGACTTACTCTCCCTTTCAATGGGCAAAACACGCCAGGGTTGTTTAGAGTGAGACTCTGGGTGGCCAGTTGTAATGGCATAAATCATCTACATCAGGGTCCATAATGCCTTGGCTGGGCACACTTTGGTGGTAATTCACAAGGCGAGTTCCAAAACCCAAGGAGTGCAGGTCCTGAGGTGAGGGAACACGACAATAATTAGATAGGGTTTGTTACGTGGAGGTTACTGTAACTAATTGTGTGGGGTGGGTCTGTAATAGTGTCTCCATAATTAAACACTGTATCAGTGCTTCCAGGGGAACCGAGGCGTTGTCACTCGGGTGCTGGTTGGGCTGGCCGTTGCTGACAGATTTCTGGTGCTGGAAGGGTAGTGACTGTGACTCCCTTTGCAGGAGGAGCAGTGTTGGAGGCAGAGCCCCCTCAGCTCCCTGCTCACCTGTCAGGATTCCATCGGGACACGCTGCTCATCGACCCTGAGGTATCTGCACTGGGCCCAGGGGCTCACCTGGGCTGGAACAAAGCACTGCTCACACTGATCCCTCCCCTGGGGGCAAACCAGCTCCTCCAGTCTGACCTCCTGCTGCAGCTCCCCATCCATCTGCCAGGGCTGCCACCCTCACACTGTGCTCACTCACCTGAGAGACCTGAACTGTTCTTCTTCCCAACAGAACATTGTGGACAAGTCACACGTGTCAGGAGCCACGTTTAACTTGTACCTCCACCAGAACTATGTGGACTTCTTCTGTGACCTGGATGATGTGGTGAGAGCCAGTGAATACCTGAGCACTGCTGATGTCCTGTGCAGCAACTGGAGTGTAAGTGTCACCTTCTTACAGGCACCTGCTTTTTTTTTAAATACTTCAATGTGAGCTTCTCAGCTTCTCACTGCCTTGGTGGGGGTTTGCTGCAGACTTAGTGAGGGTGGCAGTGAGTTGTTAATGAGCACTGGAGTGAGGCAGGTCAGACTTTTTGTCCAGCTTCTGTCAGCATTTTATTATAACGAGCTGCGGTGTTTGTGGAATGTTCTGTAACATATTTTTAACTCGAACATACTCCTGCTAAAAATGCCCCTCTGCTGAAGGAACTGAAGCAGCTCTTGTGTTCATCTCCCTTGAAGGGAAGTTCCACAGCAATGCAAACACAGCAGTGTGGGCACGCCGTGTCCCTGCAGTTGGTGGGTGTGCCCCAGTCCCGCTGAGGCTCTGGAGGTCACATTCTGCCCAATTTCTCCCTCAGACACGCCCAGTGATGGAAGCCTACAGTGCCTCTGTGGCCACCAGAGGGGTGATCCACTCCAACAGCTCCAGGGCCTTTGCCCACCAGCAGGCTGGGATGGGCTTCCGCCCCCTGCACAAACCACAGTGGTTTCTCATCAGCAAAAAGGTAAAGGCCTCGTGTTCACTGTGTCTTTGGGGTTGTTTGCCCCTAAGGTATGACTTGAGTACTGTAGATGAGATTTGCTCACGGTGCTACACTTGTCAAATACTTCATTTTTCTGTAATCTACTGCTAAAAAGCAGTTGCTTGAGGAGCAGTTTGTATCACTCCTTTAACCTGAAAATAACTTGGAGGCCTCTGGCCAGGCCTGATTGCTGTGTCCAAGTTGTGATGCTGCTGGGAGAGTCTAAGTCCTGCTTAAATGGAGACACAGTTAGCACTGAGATACCCTAAAGCAACCTTAGAACCCAGCTGGGGTTTCTGTGGAGTTCTCAGCACGTTGAACTGTTGTGTAAGTTTAACACATTTGTGCTGTTGTGGGGATGTGTTTATCAGAAACAGCTTGTCCAGGAGATACCAAAGGTCTTGGCAGTGTTTTGCATCTGAACTGATGCTTCTCTTGCTGTATCTGGCAAAAACTGTTGGCCTGGATGAGCAAGGAATTCTGTAATCTGGGGATAAGTGTTTTCTGGAAACTTTAATGCCAAGAGTGAAGGATTTCACCCCGTTTATGGTTCAGTGTGTGGTGACTCTCACTGGTTATCTTTCCTTGTGGTCTCATTTCTGAGCAGCTTGTGTGAAGTCAATCCCCAGGCCGGAAGAAAGGCTGTCTTTTACCCTACAGAATGTCTACAATAATACAGTTTTACCTTGTTTTTTAACTGGTGTTTCTTTGCCCCTAACTCTCACAGTACCAAGAAAATTGCCTTGCTGCCAAATCTCTGTTTTCAAGCTTCTGTTTGCCACCAGAGTGCCTTCAGACAGAGCTGCTGCCTTACCTTGCCATGCTGGCAAACCCAATGAGAAACCAAGGTGAGATGGGACAGATGCTGACAAAATTGTAGGCCAAGATGTCAATACTTCCAGTGCTTCTGCCTCAGTAAAATAAAATTCTGGTGGCAAATGTATTTATAGATGGTTCCCAAACTGCCTCTGGTAACAGCCAGAATTAAAGCTGTCCTGGCAGGATTGTCCAGCTTACCTAATTAAGCTGCTTTCTAGGCTTGAGGCTTCTTTTAAATTTACTGGGTGACTTGATAAGAAGAACCTTTGGAAACCCAGCAGGCCGAATTAATGAGGTCTTCACTGATTCTGCAAATTTGAAAGGTTTTAAAAAGAAATACAATTCCAGTTCATAGAGTATAAAAAAACACACAACCTGAGATGGTTGAATAGCAGACAATTCCTTCAGAAAAATTTACTTTGTGTGGTACACAATCCAAAAATTACTGTTCAGACAGCTGGGTCACTTGTGTTAATTGTTGCTAATAGAAAACTTCATGTCTTAACAAAGGCCTTGCCATCAGGGTGAATTAACTTCATTTCCTGTGGAATAATAACTCCACACCTTAAATGCACAGTGGAGGAATGCCAGGGGGGTTGGGTTTTGTATTGAAATGTTGTGGTGAACTGTAGCAGTTTGGAAAGAAAAGTTCCACAAAAGCATGCACAGTGTTTTGGTATCCAAAATATGTCAGATGTGTGCAGGAATGCTTGGCTAAGCTCATTAACTGCTGATTTTCCAGTATGATTAATTGAGTATTCCTTAATCTCAATATAATACTTTGTTCTTAGCTCAGATTGCTTTTATACAAGACGTGGGGAGGCTGCCACTGAAGAGACACTTTGGGAGGTAAGAGTTACTTTTGTCTGTACTTCAGCAAAGGGAGACTTTATTAGTTCAACGTGCTAGGGGCAAGAACCTTTTTGTGCCTATGATTCACTGAAGTCCTGCTTTTAATCCTTGTTTGGCTTTCCTTTGTGTTGTGTCCAGTGTTAGCTCTGTCCTGGACACCTCTGTTTCTCCAGTTCATGATCTGAACAAGGTGCTGGTTTTGCTACCAAACCACATTTATGTGAGAATAAAAGCAAAGTGGTGCCTGTTGTTTATCAGGACACAAAACAATAATCTGGAAGTTTAACGGAACATTCTGAGTTCTCCTGCCTGTCAGAGGTGCAAGACAGGCAGTACAACAGGGAATTGTTTCCACTTCCTTTGGAGCAGTTGTATCCCTGTGCAAACAGCTAATGTTTTAAAGAGTTTATTTATTTGACGAGTTATTTGTTTAATCTGGCATTCTGTAGCAGCACTGGTTTTATCTTGTGGAAGTTTTGCCTATAAGGCTGCTTAGAATAAACCTGTGTTCAGAATCCATGGTTTTTAGACTGTAGCTGCTGAAGTGTCTTGTCCTAGATGTTGAACTCTGGAAAAAGCAGGGCCTGTTGCCCTGTGGGATGCAGTGCCCTCCTCACAGACCACGTGGAGGCAGTGGAAGGAGATGCTGTGCAAGGGCTCTTGTGAGCCCTCTGATTCACAGACAACCCTGACTCTGGCACAGCCCCAGTTAGACTCTCACAGGTTTGATACCTCTGGAATTTCAGAGGGGTTTTAATGGGTCTGTTTCTAGCAAAGATTGCAGATGAACTCTGGAGTGAGACCAACCCTGTCATCTCCTGAGCAGGACAGAGTTTGTTTGGGCATCTGACAAAGCCTCTCCTCCTTGTCACTGGTCTTGCTGCTGAGCTGACCTTTGGATTTCCAAGCTGTGTTTCCAGGAACCACCCTGCTCCCTGACAGTGGTGTAAGAAGAAGTCTGGGATGTGTTTGTGTGCAATGCCCCTCATCTAAGCAACAGTGTGTGTAACTTCTCAGGTGAATTGTGAGTTCCTGAGGCCATTAAGTTTCTCTGTTCCATCCCTTCAGGCAGTGATAGCAGTTTGTACCTGCATTAATAGTGACTGAAGGTCTGATCTGAGGGGTGACTTCCTGCTGGAAACACTGCCATGCTTTTGCAGGCAATGGAGAGAAGTGCAGGTGTTTGCTTCCTTCGTGAATCCCAATTGAAGTTACCTTAGTTTGTGTCGCTCAGGGGTCCTTACAGTCACTCCGTGCAGGTGTTTCTGTGGGAACAAGGCTTTGTCTCAAGTCTGGGCGTGGTGTTCCTGCAGGAGAGGGCAGGTGTGTGTGGTGACCACGTGCTGCTGCCCTGGTTTCACAGGTTAAAGCTGGAAGCTCTGGGTGACAAGGAGCCCGGGAGCCCGGAGCTGTTCCGTGCGGAGGGGGAGGACACGGAGCTGGACAGTGACCCCAGGGAGGGTGAGGGGCTCCTGCTGCCCCCCAGCCCCTGCAGCAGCAGCAGTGCCCTGCCCAGCAGCCAGCCCCAGCCCGTGGCAGCCCAGGCCATCCTGCAGGAGGAGGACGTGGCCATCGAGGAGTTCGACAGCGACTGAGCCCCACACCCCCACGGGGGCTGCCCAGGCAGGGCCCACAGGGCAGCTGGGCTGGGGCACAGCCTGCCCTGCAGCTCCTCAGCTGCCCCTCACTGGGCAGGACCGGCCTCGAGCTGAGCACTGAATCACCACCACTGCCTCTGCTGCGCCCTGAGACTGCCCCAGCCCTCAGGGGGAGAGCCATAAGTGACTGGAGTCAGGCTGGGGCTGGGGGTCAGCTCTGTCAGCCTTAAGTTATTTGTGTTTTGTCACGATTTGCTTTGCAACTGTACAGCCTGTCTCCTGGGTACACGTTCCATAAGCTGTCAGCAGTAGAAGGTTTTGTTCCGATTCACAC
Organism: Serilophus lunatus; assembly: GCA_013399895.1. Classification (NCBI taxonomy): domain Eukaryota; kingdom Metazoa; phylum Chordata; class Aves; order Passeriformes; family Eurylaimidae; genus Serilophus; species Serilophus lunatus. The sequence continues at coordinate 182,232 of VXBA01003996.1, read as the reverse complement.
CTTCACAAGAACCTGCTGCTTGGAAGCTTGGCCCTTCTGCAAAGAAGAGGCTGAAATGTGTGTGTAGGGAGGTGGATTTCCCAAACTGCTGATGTAAAGAAAACTCTTGCTGTATTTATACTGTTCTGTACTCAGACCTTTCTGCCTTTAGAAGTTGAACTTACGTTGTACCTCGGATTATGTTGGATTCCTCTTTGAAAGGTGTTTTCATAACTTATGGAGGGGAAAACACAACAATCAAGCCTAAGTTGTACTGTGTGGGAGGTTGCAAGTGTGTAACATGCACGTTATTTTCTCCTGGAATTGCAGTTGTGCTGGGGCCAAGGCCGACTCTGGTACAGTGCTGGGGATACGGATACTCCAGGAGTGAGGAAAACCTTAGGTGATGTGTGTTTGCATTTCTGCACTGCTCACAGCCTGAGCTGAGCAAGGGAAAACACGTGTTTATGCACCCAGACTTTGGGTTAATGCTGTGAAAGGACCCAGAGTTGCCCTCTCTGAAGGGACAAGTGTGGTCATTCCATCCACAGCTGTTATTTTGAAAATTTCCCTAATTCTAAGACTCTTACAGCTCATTAAAGCAAAGTCCAAATGCCTTTGGCTGTCGATGCTCATTAACGGTTTTCCTCCCCTCCAGGGTGCTTTCAGTGGGTTGTTCCTGGGGTGTAAGTGCCGACAAGGAAGGAAAATCTCTATTTTTCAGGCACAGCCCCAAGCTCCTCCCCTGCACCTTTTCAGTTTCCCTTGCCAGGTAACCACTGAGTCACTTCACAGCAGCTGCTCCCCGGGGCTGTTGGCTTTGCCCTTTGGAGGGCAGAGTTCAGCATTCGCCTGGCAAATTATGAGTGACCGCCACCAGCGGGTCGCACTTGCTCTGTGACACCTGTGTGCCACAGAAACACAGCCACGCACCACAGCAGCGATCGCTGTGCTCGCAGCCCCCACGGCCCGCGTGCTGCCGAGCGCCCCCGTTCCCATCCCGGGGCCGGTCAGTGTTATCCCCGTTCCCATCCCGGGGGGGGCCGGTCAGTGTTATCCCCGTTCCCATCCCGGGGGGGGCCGGTCAGTGTTATCCCCGTTCCCATCCCGGGG
>VXBA01003996.1:135113-166004 GCA_013399895.1 Serilophus lunatus | reverse complement strand
GTCACTGCGGGGCCAGCGGGCTGTCCCCGCATCCTGCGAGGAGCGGGGGAGGTTGCGGTGCTTCCCCGGGCGGGTCGGGTCGGGTCGGGTCGGTGCCGCCGGGTGAGAGCAGGGCCGGGGGTCGGGACGGTCCCACCGCGGGGTCCGTGCGCTTCTCTCCTCGCCGGTTCAGCGATGGTTCAGCGGGTACTGCCCCGTCTTGCGCCAAACACCGTGGGTTAGTTTTCTTTCTGGAGCCACACGTGCGCACCCCGCTCCCCCAGGCAGCCAAACAAGCGAGGGGAAACCCCCAAACCCGGGTCCGGGCTGTGGAATTCACAGCCAGTCATTTTGGCTTCCTGACCATGGCGGGGTCAGTCTTGCGGAAGGTATTTCAGCCGAGCTGGAGGGAGCAGGAGGCGGCAGAGCCGCTTTAGGGCGCGGGTGTGTGGCGCCGTGGGCGCCTCCATCCCCGAGGGCGGCGCGGGAGCTCCGAGGGACAGCAGCCGGCCCGGGGAAGCGGTGCGTGCTCCCCTCCTGGCGGGTAGGGGTTCGTACCGCTGCCCCACACCGCCGGGTTGGTTCCACTTGTCCGTGCTCGTGTGGCTCTGCAAACACGCCTGCCCGCTCCCACCCAAGAAACCGCATCAGGATGTGCCGCTGACCGCCACGTCCCCGGCGCCAGATGTGTTTTTGCTGACGCTCTCACAGACTGTCGGTGGCTCCTTCTTGCAGGGGCTTTGCCACAGTCGTGGAGAGGAATCCGAAGTTTCTCCTTCTAGGCAGATTTGGGTGACACTTAACGTGCCAGTGGGATGTGTAGGATAAGGCTGAGTGGGCTACAGGGGCTGCAAGACAGGAAATGTTACCAGCCCCATTAGTTGTGAGAGTCTCATCCCAGAGGGGCAGACCTGCTGGCACAGGAGAGCCTGCAGCATTAGAGATGGAAATGATAATCATGTCGGATAGGAAGCTCTCAGTGGACTGTTACCTCCACTTCATCCCTTTCTGTGGTCCTGCTTCTGCTCCCATACAGAGTTGCCTGTAGCAAGGCAGGGAGACAAATGTTCAGAGGGCTGTTGTACAACCTGAGAAAAACTCAGGCTGGGAAGAGAATTCTGGCTGCATAAATTTCAGCAAACATTGGCTAGAGAGGCATCTCACCCTTACCTCGTTCCCCAGCTTGTGAACTGGCCCAAGCAGCTCTGGTAAGACTGATGGGAAACCTCTGGGACCAGACTGGGTGGGAAGAACAAGGCAAGGGCACGTGTGAGGACATGGCAAACCCTCTGCCCCGCCCTGTGCCCTCTCTGCCTCCCTCACTCAGCCATCAGGAGCAGGCAAATGACCTGTTTCCACACGTGGTGCTGCCGTGGGTTTTATTTATCCTGGGTTTCACTCTTCTAAGTTTTAGGAAATTGCTTTCTAAATCCTTGCTGAGCAATCTACTGGCAAACAGTGGCTTATTGCTGTTCAGTGCTCTGTCCCTGCAGAAAGCCAGGTGTTTCTGAAGCTGCAGGGAAGCTCTGTGGCTTTTGAGAAATGGCTCTGTATGTGGCACAACATTCAGAACCAGTATTTTTAAGTCCATATGTTTTTCTTTGTGTTTTATCCTTCCTTTCTTGACATTGGCCAAAAGGCCAAGCCAAAGTCGTTTCCCAGCCCTCGTGCTCAGTAGCACCCGAGGCACATCGAGGTCACCTGCGCCGACAGATGTGGAGGAACCTGTTGCAGTGCCAGACCTGATCTGGACTTTTCTGCTGTGCAAACGGTCAGGCACTGACAGTACTCCAGGGGGCTGAGCTCCACAGGTGCGTTGGTTGATTCCAGAGCTGCACCAGCAAACAAAGATCAGTGACAATGTGTGAACTTCTGCACGGATTCTGGGGGGTGTTCTGCCCTGCTGTGTGATTCGGCAGTGGCATGAAGTGTTTCTCAGGGGGGGAGCTGCTGGGTTCTGTGGTGTTGTGCAGACAGGGGCTGGGCAGGAGGATCCATCCATGGGCTCAGTCTCAGTTCTTTTCCTCATGTCAGAAGGAGTTGCAAGTCCAGAAGGCAGGGGGAAACATTCCTCCTGTTCCAGCAGTTCTTTTCCAGGGGGGTGGGGCTGAAGGGAGGAAGGTCTTCATGCACTTCCACACAAGGCTATTTTTAGGAGTGAGAGCTATTCCGGAGGGAAGTATTGATTTTCCTCCCGTCCACCTTGAGCGTTCTGTTCATGGTTTCCTTTGGTTTGTGTGTAATGCACCATACACAAGGCTGTGCTTGCTCCTCTCCTCGTGCCCTGATCCAGTCAAGGATGTGTAGCCTTTGCTGAAGCCTTTTTTATTTGGCGCCTGCAGTCTTTGCATCCTCTGCCCGGATCCTCACACTTCAAGGCTAATTCTGGTCTTCTGGAGCCAGGCTGTGTCTGTGCAAAACCTCATCACTGCCAGTGCAGAGAGGAAGGTGGGGATGGGCAAAACAGAATCTCTCCTGTCTCCCCTGACTTGACAGGTGCTAAATTCTCCTGCAGGTTGTTTTTGGCTTACAGCAGCTGGAATGATTTTTGGTTCATCTTTTTTTGTGGGTTTTTTTTTATTTGTTTGTTCGTTTTATTTTTGTTTGTTTTTTCCTTGTTCTCTTTTCATGTTTGATTGTTTTCTTTTTTCTTCCTCACAGCATCTGTGTGTAGGTGAAAACCTGGGTTTCTAATAGTATTAAAAAGCAACAGTGGGTTTTTTTAATTTTTTTTTTCTCCTGAAATGCAGCCCTGGGGGTCCCTGGTTGCCTGGTGTTACATACAAGTGCCGAACATCCCAGGTTTGTGGCACAGCACAGCTTCTCTTTCAGAACCAGGGGAGGACAAAGGACAGCCTTGGGTGCTGCAGTGGCTCTGCCTGGGGCCTGGCTGTGATCAGAGGGCAGCTGACACGAAAGCCTGGGGGCTAAACTGGGCCACCCAGCTCCCAATCCCATTAGTGGCTCTGGCAGTGTCACGGTGTCACGCTGTGCTGGGGGGGTGTTGCCTGTGTGCCGCTGTGGCAGGCAAGGGGACTGGCAGTGGGGCACACAGGGATGCTGGTGGCCACGGGGAGCCCTTTGCTGCAGACCCTCCCTGGGCAGCAGGATGAGCTGCAGGTGGCCCGTGGCCCCTGGGCAGCAGCAGTGCCCGTGTGGTGCCCTGGGCTGCCCTTCTCTCTGGGCAAGCCCAGCACGAGTGAAGCTCCTCTCCTCAGACACCAGCCAAATACCACAGGTTTATGGGACAGGAGCTCCATCGTGTTTCCTTTCCATTTTCTTCTTTAAGTTTTCTCTCTGCAAGGGGTGATGTTACTTGTATGTGCACAGCCAGTACGGTGGGAGCACAGAGTGCCACGGGAGCTCTAACCCTGGTCCCAGGGCTCAGCTGTCCCCCTGGCTGTGTCTCCAAGAACATCCTCAGAAGCTGCTCTCTGGAAAAGAGGTGAGTTTCTGTCCTGTCCTCCTGTCTTCTTGCAGCTGGCTGACCTTCAAAAGCTTTTCTGCAGAGATGCCTGGTCATGCCAGAAGTGTCTTCTGGTGCAGCTCAGAGCCATGAGCTTGGTTTTCTTCTGCCTGCCTGAGGAGCCAGGGATGTGTTCACCCCTGGTAGTGCCTGGGCAGGAGCAGCAGCTGAGGGGCAGACACCTCCCCCTGCACACACACCTCCCTGCCCTGTGCTGCCTTGTTATGTGACCCCCTCCCTGTGTGAGGACCTGCCCTTCTCCTCAGCCTGCACCTGCCTGGCCCCACCAACTGCACACCAGACTCTGCTGCTGAGGGGGAAGGCTCCTTTCCCGGTTCAGGTACCACAGGCAGGTCTCTCATCCCACAGGAGACCAAACTTCTCTGGAGTCAGGGCTGCTTGTAGCTGTGGAGGACTTCACTGAGAACCACAGCACAGTCTGGGTTGGAAGGGACCCTTAAAGGTCATCTACTCCATCCCCCCTGCCGTGGGCAGGGACACCTTCCACCAGCCCAGGCTGCTCCAAGCCCCATCCATCCAGCACATCCAGGGATGAGGCAGCTTCTCTGGAAAACCTGTGCCAGGGCCTCGCCACCTTCATTATGAAAAGTTTTTTGGTAATATCTAGTCTGAATTTGCCCCCTTTTGGTTTAAATCCGTCATCCCTCGTCCTGCCACTCCCAGCCACGCTGGGATGCATGTCCCCATCTTTGATATAAGCCTCTATAGGCATTGAAAGAGGCTCTAAGTTCTCCCAGAGCCCTCTTTTCTCCAGGATCAACAACTTCAACCCTCTCAGCTTTTCCTTGTGTCAGAGGTGCTCCCTCCCTGTGGTGATTTTTGTGACCTTCCTTCTCATGTTGCTCCCCAGAGCTGGAGCAGCTGGGGGCAGAGGGGCAGCACCCCCCACCCTGCTGCCCACGCCGTGGCATCAGCCCAGGGCACGGGGGGTTTCTGGGCTGGGCCATGTCCAGCCCCTTGTCCCCCCACCCCCAGGGCTGCTCTCCACCCCCCCCAGAGCCCACAGGAATCTCTGCTGATGGGCATCCATTACCAGAAGTATTTGGGAATGTGCTTCCAGGAGCCAAGGTGGAGGAAGCTGCGGGTGGATGGTGCCCAGAGTTGTACAGTAGCTTATGGCAGCTTCTGAGCACACAGCTCTCTGCCAGCAGGTGCTGCTGATTCCCACTGCAGCTGCTCTGGTGTGCTGGTGACAGCCAACACTTTGAAATAAAGGTGTAATGTCAAAAGTACCCGTGAAACCATTGCCCCTCAGATAATGCCAGTTTGATGAATTAGTGCTTTCCATGAAAAGTTGAAGTGTTTTCCTTGAAGGTGGGTTTGGATTTTTTTCTGCTGGTCAGGTCTGTGCCATGGACATCCTGAGAGTGCTGCTGGTTGTGCTGCCCCATGGCTGCGTGCCCTGAGGTGAGCCCTGGCCTTCAGGTTTGAATTGCTGCTGAAAGCCAGAGCCACCAGCCTGGGTTTCCTCCCAGACACTGAGCCCTGGCTCTCTGGAAGCATCACTCAGTCCTGAAAATCCCTGCTGAGTCCCAGGGCCGAAGGACCTCTGGGTGTGAGGGTCCCAGCTCGAGCTGCTTCGTGGTGTGTTCAGCAATAGCTGCAGGAGGGCAGGAGGGAGCAGGACCCGAGCCGGAGCTGCCAGGGGACGTCCTGGGCTGGGGGGAGCCCCCAGCTGTGTGTGGCGGGTCTGTGCCCGGGCTGGTGGCCCTGTCCTGAGGCCACCGTGGGGAGCAGGGCTGTTCCTGGCATTGTGCACTGATTTATGGCAATACCTGCTCCAGCTGCCTCTTGCTTGGGTCAAACATGCCCGTTTACTGAAAGCACACCGGGAGGGTGTTCATCAGTATTTTTAACCACTGCATGTGTCCTTTAGGCTCTTCCTCCTTGTCCTTAAGCTTAAGAAGCTTAAGAGAGCCTTTGGAAATTGTGTTTTGTGGAGTCCAGATAGAAAAGTCTGTCTTTCTTGCAGAGCAGCCAAGGAAGCAGATCTTGGCACACAGCAGCCACAGCTCCAGGCTCCCAGACAAGGAGCTCTGGGGCAGAAGGAGCTGCTGTGTGCACGACCTTCCCTGTGGCCCAGAGGGAATGGCTGAGTGTCTGGCGTGGAGTGGGAAAGCCAGACCACTTCTGGCTGCTGGGGACAGAGACGAGGCCCGGGCCAGGAGATGCTGCAGCCACTGCTGCCTGAGTGAGGCAGCACGGCTGGGAGGGGACGACTGGGCAGGGCCTGTGTCTGCTCAGGCTGTTTGGCTGTCCTGTGAGTGTGGTCTGGGCTGCAGAGCTGCTGTGCCCCTGCTCCTTTTGTGGTCACTTCCCAGTCACCCTCTGCAAGGGGATGAGCTTTCCCACTCTGCGGGCTCCAACTTCTGAAAACACCCCCGGATCACGAGGGTCCCCATTTCTGGTTTGGAGATGCCTCTCAGGAGTGGACATGGGAGGAGAGTGGCTGAAGGAGCAGTTTGAATTGTGTTGTGTAAAAAGGAAAGCCCAGGGAATGCTTATTGCAAGAACTGCTGCAGGGCTGAATTTCCTCCCTGTTTTCTGCTCACGGCTTCACAGGCAGGGAGCAAGATGGGCCAGAGTAGCTCCCTCGGAGGGAGAGATACACTGCCAGATTCGGCCCTCCCCTCTCTTCCTTGTTAGAAAAGTTGAGCTGGAGGAGAGCTGTGGCCTGGGAGGCCCTGATGGAGCAGATCCAGTGTCTGTTCACACAAAAGGTTTTGTGCCTCACTGCTCTGAGCTTGCAGCTGCCTCTGCTGCTCAGAAATTAACTTGGTGATATTTCTGCTACAGCAGACCTTGTGCCATGGACCAGCAGCCCACAGCCCAGTGGGACAGAGCATGACCCTGAGGCACAGAGCTGCCAGTGCCAGCAGAGGACACGAGGGAGGAGCTGGGGACGTGCAGGGCTGACCAGGAGACACAGCGTGGAAGGTGAATGTAACACAGAAATGAAGCACAAAGAGCTGATACTCTTCGTGGCTTCTTGTGGATACAGAATCGTTTTGTTTCACTCTGTGTTGGGCTCGCCCACAGTTGTTCCCAGGGTCTGAGCTCAGAGTACAGCAGTGTCTCTCGGCTGCAGGGCTTTCCTGTGCCTTGGAGTGTGGGGTGTGCACTTACCACTGATGTTTGCAATTACAGCTGTCACACCAACTACCTGGTTTCACAGGAGGCTCATGGTCTGGCAGGTTCAGTCTGGGGGCTAGAAGCCAGTCTGGTCTTTGCATCTCCAAAAGAAGACCCTGGATCCGTGAAATCCATGGCAAAGGGTCCCTGCCTGCCATGGGAGGGTAGCTCACTGTGGGCACCACCAAAAGCACCAGGCAGGGGGGTTGTGGTGGGTGTCATGGCTGGTGTTTTGCCCTGTTAAAGCTCGGGGGCTTCCCAAGGTTCTGTATCACAGGGGAGCTGTGAACTGGGGTCGGTAACTCCGGACTGGTGTCCAGAAGATTCCCTCAGCCTTTTGTCATCCTGTTCTCCTGTGGTTTGTGTCACTTTCAGGTAAATGGAAGATCTGGAGACTAGCCTGATCCAGACACGCAAAGCATGTAGAATAGAGCAAATGGTGGCAAAATGGCTGCACCGTTCTCGGGACAGTGCACCCAGGTAAGGGTGGGGTGTGGCAGGCTGTCTGGGAGCACGGGGCTGTTCCCAGTGAGCAGGAGCCAGCACAGGCTGCAGGTCTTTCTTGTTTCAGCTCTTCTTGGGGAATATCTGTGCAGTAGCCCTTAGAAAAGCAGCAGTGTTTTTAGCAACCCCCTTGGTTTCCAGAGACAGGTGTTCCTGCTTTCCTCCACTGTGGTTGTGTGGGGGACAAACACAGCCCAGGTCCGTGCAAAGCCTGCTCTTCCCTGAGGTGGGTCTGTGCTTCTCTTGGCCTCTTGTCGAGGGCACAGGTTTTTGGCCAACACTGTGTTGCATTTGCCAGGATCCCGGCCCGTGGCTGCTCGCCCTTCCTGAGGTTCGAGAGCCAGCGTTAGGCTGATCCCGGCAGGGGCTCCGAGGGCTGCGCGTCCTGGTGCTGCTCTGCTGAGCGGAGGTGCTGCTGTTGCCCTGGGTGGGGGCCGGGGCTGGCTGCAGGGCACAGCTGGAGCGCTGCGGTGTGGCCACCGGGCTGGGCGGACCGAGCAGCTGTGTTTGCAGCAGCCTGCAGTCCGCAGCCTCCTGTGGAGCCTGGGGAAGGTGCGGGGCTGTGTGTGCACGCAGGCCCCTTACACGGGGGGTGTGTGTGTGCGTGGGGTGCCCAGCGGCGGCGTCTGGTCCCACAGGGGCAGCGCGCCCGCGGTGGGCAGCGCTGGGGACAGCGGTGCCCCTCCCGCCAGCCGGGCCAGCCTGACCGTCACCGTGTACAGGGACCTGGTCCTGCAGCACTTCGGCTTCGAGATCTGCCCGGACCTTCCCCTGACCATCGCATCTGTCACTGCAGGTGAGCACCGAGGCTCTGCCGGCGTGGGACTGAGAGCCGGGCTGGCCCCAGAGGGCTCAGGGGCGAGGCTCCTGCCGGGTGTCGGTGGTTTCTGGGGGTGGTGTGTGGCCCTGGAGCACTGCGGGCAAAGCTGGTGCACCCTCGGCAGCACGCAGGGCGCTTGGGCTCCTCCCAGACCCAGCGGCACAGAGCCGGCAGCCGCATCCCCACGCACCCTTATCTGCACTCCCTCCCTGCTGACCTTCGTGGTGCGCAGAGCAGAGTTCTGCCTCAAATGCAGAGCAGGATTTCGTCTAATCTCGGAGAACTTGGCCTTCCTCCTGTGTGGCCGTGGTGATGCGCTGCTGACCAGAGCCGGGCTTGCAGCCCTGTGACACAGCGACGTTCTCTGCTGGGTGCAGGCTGAAGTCAGGCAGATCTGCTGCGCCACTGACACAAGGCAGGGATGTGGCTCTGCCCTTAAAGTGGCTCAGGGGTTTTGAGTTAAAAACCGTGAATCTGTTCCCTATTTGCCCTTTACTTTTTGAATGGATGTGCAAACCCCTGTTCTTTACCCACAGCCAGAGGGACACGGTGCCCACTGTGAGAGGTGGCCAAGGCTCCGCTGCCGACCACCCCTGTGGGCTGTGGGAGGCTCCCTGTGTCACCTCCTGCTTCAGTTCTCACACACATGCCGAAATTACCTGAGACTCTTGGGGTTTAAGAGGTGGGGAAAGAGGATTTTTTCCTCCTAATCAGAACGAATCAACACTTTACTAAAACCGAGGCACAGAGAAACGTTTCCTCACTAAGGGAGCCATGGCTGCAAGGTCTGTGTTGGCTTGGGCTGTGCGGTGGGGTGTGACAGGGGGACAAGCGCATGCAGGACTGGTTTCCTATGGGACAGGAGGGAGCCCGGGCGGGAGGCAGGGACACAAGAAGGGACACACAGGCTCGGTGTCAGACCCACTGTCCTTCAACCCCTTTTATTTTGCTATCTGGAGGCAGTTGCTCAGGGAATCAAGGGCTGGGAGGGAGAGGAGCTCACAGCAAGTGCCATCCCTGGCATAGATGTGGCGCCTGGGGACGTGGTTGGTGGTGGCCCTGGTGGTGCTGTGATAATGCTTGGACTCCGTGGCCTCAGGGGTCTTCTCCAACATGGATGGCCCCGCATCCCCCTGGGGGGAGGAGGTCTGAGTAACTGAGGCCCTTCCCACAGGCAGCACGGCCGAGGGGAAGCTGCAGCCGGGGGACCGGCTGGTCCTCATCAACTCCAGGGCCGTGGAGGACGTGTCTGTGGAGCGAGCAGCCAGCATCATCAGGTGGGACCGACCCCGGGGCTGGGCAGGGCTGGGCAGGGCTGGGCTGGGCAGGGCAGGGCAGGGCTGGGCTGGGCAGGGCAGGGCAGGGCTGGGCTGGGCAGGGCAGGGCAGGGCTGGGCTGGGCAGGGCAGGGCAGGGCTGGGCTGGGCAGGGCAGGGCAGGGCTGGGCTGGGCAGGGCAGGGCAGGGCTGGGCTGGGCAGGGCAGGGCAGGGCTGGGCTGGGCAGGGCAGGGCAGGGCTGGGCTGGGCAGGGCAGGGCAGGGCTGGGCTGGGCAGGGCAGGGCAGGGCTGGGCTGGGCAGGGCAGGGCAGGGCTGGGCTGGGCAGGGCAGGGCAGGGCTGGGCTGGGCAGGGCAGGGCAGGGCTGGGCTGGGCAGGGCAGGGCAGGGCTGGGCTGGGCAGGGCAGGGCAGGGCTGGGCTGGGCAGGGCAGGGCAGGGCTGGGCTGGGCAGGGCAGGGCAGGGCTGGGCTGGGCAGGGCAGGGCAGGGCTGGGCTGGGCAGGGCAGGGCAGGGCTGGGCTGGGCAGGGCAGGGCAGGGCTGGGCTGGGCAGGGCAGGGCAGGGCTGGGCTGGGCAGGGCAGGGCAGGGCTGGGCTGGGCAGGGCAGGGCAGGGCTGGGCTGGGCAGGGCAGGGCAGGGCTGGGCTGGGCAGGGCAGGGCAGGGCTGGGCTGGGCAGGGCAGGGCAGGGCTGGGCTGGGCAGGGCAGGGCAGGGCTGGGCTGGGCAGGGCAGGGCAGGGCTGGGCTGGGCAGGGCAGGGCAGGGCTGGGCTGGGCAGGGCAGGGCAGGGCTGGGCTGGGCAGGGCAGGGCAGGGCTGGGCTGGGCAGGGCAGGGCAGGGCTGGGCTGGGCAGGGCAGGGCAGGGCTGGGCTGGGCAGGGCAGGGCAGGGCTGGGCTGGGCAGGGCAGGGCAGGGCTGGGCTGGGCAGGGCAGGGCAGGGCTGGGCTGGGCAGGGCAGGGCAGGGCTGGGCTGGGCAGGGCAGGGCAGGGCTGGGCTGGGCAGGGCAGGGCAGGGCTGGGCTGGGCAGGGCAGGGCAGGGCTGGGCTGGGCAGGGCAGGGCAGGGCTGGGCTGGGCAGGGCAGGGCAGGGCTGGGCTGGGCAGGGCAGGGCAGGGCTGGGCTGGGCAGGGCAGGGCAGGGCTGGGCTGGGCAGGGCAGGGCAGGGCTGGGCTGGGCAGGGCAGGGCAGGGCTGGGCTGGGCAGGGCAGGGCAGGGCTGGGCTGGGCAGGGCAGGGCAGGGCTGGGCTGGGCAGGGCAGGGCAGGGCTGGGCTGGGCAGGGCAGGGCAGGGCTGGGCTGGGCAGGGCAGGGCAGGGCTGGGCTGGGCAGGGCAGGGCAGGGCTGGGCTGGGCAGGGCAGGGCAGGGCTGGGCTGGGCAGGGCAGGGCAGGGCTGGGCTGGGCAGGGCAGGGCAGGGCTGGGCTGGGCAGGGCAGGGCAGGGCTGGGCTGGGCAGGGCAGGGCAGGGCTGGGCTGGGCAGGGCAGGGCAGGGCTGGGCTGGGCAGGGCAGGGCAGGGCTGGGCTGGGCAGGGCAGGGCAGGGCTGGGCTGGGCAGGGCAGGGCAGGGCTGGGCTGGGCAGGGCAGGGCAGGGCTGGGCTGGGCAGGGCAGGGCAGGGCTGGGCTGGGCAGGGCAGGGCAGGGCTGGGCTGGGCAGGGCAGGGCAGGGCTGGGCTGGGCAGGGCAGGGCAGGGCTGGGCTGGGCAGGGCAGGGCAGGGCTGGGCTGGGCAGGGCAGGGCAGGGCTGGGCTGGGCAGGGCAGGGCAGGGCTGGGCTGGGCAGGGCAGGGCAGGGCTGGGCTGGGCAGGGCAGGGCAGGGCTGGGCTGGGCAGGGCAGGGCAGGGCTGGGCTGGGCAGGGCAGGGCAGGGCTGGGCTGGGCAGGGCAGGGCAGGGCTGGGCTGGGCTGGGCAGGGGGCTGACCACACGCCTCTCCTGCAGGGAGGCTGGCGATGAGCTGCTCCTGACCGTCCTGCGCTGCGCCGAGGTGAGTGGCCATGGGTGTGGGGCAGCTGCAGTGCCACCCCAGCGGGGCCCCTGCCCCCCCGGGGCCACTGGGGGGCTGTGCCTGGAGCACCAGGGGCTGGGGGGACCCCTGGGAGTGACAGGCAGGTGCTGTGGCAAAAGGGCTCAGCATCCACCCTCGGTGCTGCTTGGGGGCTTGTGAGTTATCCCCCTGAGTGACAGAAAAACTCACCCCTCGTCCTTCAGGCTCTGTCTAGTGAAAGGCTGGGGCCCAGGCTGTGCTTTGGGAACAGGAACAAAGTTTTACTGTGAAGTTTCAGTGCTGATTGCCCATCCCTGTAGCACAGAATTCCCCAGAAGGCACTTGGTGCCAGCAGGGTATCTTTAATGTGTGCAAAAGCTGAGCTGCAAAGCAAAGACCAGGTTTGGTTTGTATGCTTCTTGTGAGCTATGAAAGTGGCCCGAGGGAGACTTTACCTCCAGCTCCCCCAAAAGAATTTTGGGAGAGTTTTTTATTTGTTTGGAGGTGGTTTTTATTTTGGTTTGTTCTTAAAACAAGAATAATATTTCCTTCCAAGTGTCACTGGAGCTCTCAGGCTTGAGGTTCTGAGGTTTCTTGGTCACCCAGAAAAAGTACACTAAAGAGAAAAGTTTAAAACATATTTTTCCTGCCAAGATTTTCCCAGATGTAGGCATTCAATGGCCATGCACAAAGCCAGGTTAACAGAAAAACTGGAGTTTTCCCTCTCCATCACTCTCCTCTCCCGTGCCCAGCACATCAGCTGTTGGTCTGGCCAGCCCAGATCTGAGTCTGGAGGTCATGGAAAAATTGAGAGTGGATTATGCAAGACCTGAATGCCTGCCCAAAGTGGGGAAATGCAAAAGGTTTTCAGAGAGAAAAGGGTCTGGAAAACCCTTCATGGGATTCAGAACACCCTTCCCAGGCCCTCAGGCATTGCTGAGGAACAAGTGGGGCACGAGCCCATGTCTGTTTTTTCCTTTTCAGGTCACTTTAAGGACATCTCCAGACACAGCCACAGCTGATGGAGGGTTTGGGGGCGACTCCTGCCCTGCTCTGAAGGCAGCTCAGAGCCGAGAGGTAACACCTCCCACCCCTGGGTCCCAGACCCTCTGTGGGGCTGGGATGTGGGAGGCTGTGCCCCCCCTGGGCCAGCTGCAGGGTGCTGTGCTCTGCACACCCTGGTGGGCTGTGGAAGGCCTGACTATGTCCAGGAGCTCCTCCTGACTCTGGCCCTCCTTCCCTGCCACGTGTCCTTGGGGCAGGATGGAGCTGTGGCAGGGGACAGGCACTGGCACCTCTGCCAGGGGTAGGATTGGCTGTACCTGGAAGCCACCTAGGAAGGTGCTGAGGGCTTCTGGCTCTGCTTTTGGGGAGCACTGTGTTGTGTGAGAGCAGGACATTGGTGCACAGGGACTCGGGCAGTGCCTTGTGACCTTGGTAGGACTCTGTCGTGGTGAGAGCCAGGGTGTGTGACAGCCATGCCATGTTGGCTTTTGGACCATGGGCATTTTTCTGAGCAGTTGGCAATGACAGTGCACTCTGGAAGCCCAGCAGAGCCAGGACATGGCTGTGGTGCACTGGCAGGGTCTGTCCATCACCGCCAGGCTCCCCATGGGTGTTGGTTTGGGTGTATCTCTGCTGCAAACCGGGTGTGGGCAGATCCCAGAGTCGTTCCGTGGGGCCTTGGTTTCATTGCAGGATGTGGGGAGATGCCTGAGTGTGGCAGCTGGCTCCCGTGCAGTGGCACTGGGAATGTGTGTGGCACACGTGTCTGCTCACTGGGCAGCCAGGTGTGCTTCGGCAGCTGCCAGGCAGGTCGAAAGGGTGTGGAGCAAGGCTGGGAGCTGAGAGGCTCTGTGGGTGTGGGAGTAGCCCTGGCACACGTGGGGTGAGCATCTGCCCCTGCTCACGCTGGGGGCTTTGCTTGCACCCTGCTGCCCTGACCCGGTCCCACTGTCATTCCAGGGGGGGCCCAAGTCGTCGTTCCTCACGGCAGAGAAGAGGGCGAGGCTGAAAACAAACCCTGTCAAAGTGAGGTTTGCAGAGGAGGTGCTGCTGAATGGGCACTCACAGGTCAGGGGGCATGGCTGCTGCTGCACGGGGGCTCTGTGGGACAGGAGGGGTGGGGGGCTCCTGCCAGGCTGGGGTGCACCTGCTCCCCACAACTGCCTGAGGTGACCATGGGCAAGCACCAGCATTTCTGGGGGATTTTGTCTTTGATGTGCCCACTTGGACCCAAATAAAATACCTGCAGGCACTACTTGTGTCTGTTCCACCATCAGGCCTTAACCCATCATTTCCCAGCTGTGGGAGAGGGAGCACATTTCTGGAGGTGTTAATCCGTCCATGGTGAACTCACACCAAAGTCTGGCCATGACAGACCCTGACCCCGAAGATGAGAGGTGAATGCTGATGTGTCTGTGTGCCTTTGTGTGCTGCTGGAGTAGCTGTGCCTCTGGACATGTTTGCCAGTCTCTCTGGGGTCTGGGAGCTTTCCCTTCCTGCCATGCTGTTGCCAGATGTGCTGCTGCCACTGCCAGGCTTGTCCCTGCCCTTCCAAAGTCCATGTTCCCATCCCTCAGGTGTGGATGTCACGTGCACCTGGGGTCCTGCCTGGGCGATGTGAGGTGATGTTGGGGCTGCCCTCCCCAAATGAGACCCCTCGTGTAGCTGGGAGATGTGACGTGGGCCACTCAGCTCAACAGGCAGGGAATGGCCAAGAGAAGTGGAAGTACTTTGGAAGTGATCTCAGGCAGAGATGACTGAGAATGTTGGGCAGGATTGGCTGTGGGACACAGCCAGGACCCCACTGGCAGCCCCTGCTTCTTTACAGCTGGGGGTTCACACCGGTACCTCCTGGTGTCAAGCCCATGGAGGTTTCAGGCCCCTGCCAGTCACTTACTGATCACAAGGTGGGTCTCAAGGGTTCTGCAGAAGCGTCTTGAGAGGGCCAAAGAAGGCACTTCTGGTAGGGATGCTGCACTCTGTGCCCCTGCAAGCCTCTGTCAGCATCTGCTGAGCTAATCATACCTCTGCAAGTGCAGACCAGGGACACAATCAATTTGTAGGTTGCTGTTCATTTAATGAGAGCATAAAGGCAGGAGAAATTAATTTGGGTGCTGAGGTCCTGCTGGCTTCCCTTTTCACCAGCTAGATACGTGCCCTGTTTTGAGCAGTAAAACATTAGCACAAAGGAAGAGTAAATAAATTGGTTGCATCTTCACGGCTTCTTTCTGGAAAAGCACTGCACCCCACGGCAGCCCTGAGTGCCCGGGGGCCACCCTCCCTTCCGTGGGCTGATGCACTAAGGCAGCCAAAGTGGGTATTATGGCCCTGAAACCCTACACAGCCTCCTGTTTCAGTAAATATAGTGCTGTTGCCACCCTAATGGAGCACGGCTAAGTGATGCTTGTGGCGACGGGAAGGATCCCAGCTCCTGCCTTCTGCAGATGAAACCCGAGACTCCGGGTTGGGAGCATAAATTGTTGATGAGCCTTGATGCCGTCCTGCCTCTGCTCTGTGTGGGCTGATGATGCATTTCAGTATCCCTGAGCGAAATGCAAGGTGCAGGTCCCTCAGGACCCTCAGCTCAGCAGCAGGCAGTGTGTCATCAGCAGCTGTAACCCGGGGTAACTCAGCCTTACCCAGGCAGCTCAGGACAGGGATGGCTGCTGAAGCTTTCAGGGTTAATTTGTAGTAGCATCTGGCAGCCTGCACAAAGGGAGAGAAATCCCATCTTGGTGTTCTGGCTGGGTAACTGGGTCTGACCTGGAGGGTGGTGGCGATTTGTGTGTAGTCTCTGTGTAGATGTTAAGTTTTGCCGTGTGCTGGCTGTGCAAGGCTCCACTCACACAATGGTTGTGGCCATGGGAGCTCTCAGAGGAAACCCACAGCTGGTTTGAAATGACATCAACTCTCCTGGAGCGCATGGAGGACCCAGAGCCTGCTGAAGACATGATGTGTTTGTTAGACCTTGGGGTTGGGAGTAGCAGCAGTGTTCTCTCTTTTTTCTCAATGGTGGCTGTAGGCAGCTTGAACCCCACAAAGTGGGGAGGGGAGAACAAGGGATGAGATTCAGAAGTGGTTTATGTTTGCTTTGGCAGCACTTCCAGGGTGTGTGGGCTCTCTATCAAGAGGGACTGAGGCTGTGAGGTTTGTAACATGTGGCACAGCAAGTGAAACGCTGGGCAGATTGTCTTAGAAAAAACATTCTTAACCTTGAGGCTGTTACAAGCAGCAGATGAGCCCTTTGAGGCCGGAGGGATGTGCTGGGCCAAGAGCGTGAGAAACACACGCTGAGTAGGAAGTCCAAGGGCAGAGGAGCAGAACTTGGCACTGAGACAAGGAGAGGAGCAGTGTGAAAACAGAAAGAAAGGAGTGAGCGGGTGGTCTCTGCCAAGGCAGTGAGGTGGAGGGCTGAAGCTCCAGGCAGCCCCAGAAGGACAAGGGCCAAGCCCCAGAGCACCCAATGGAGGTGCTGCTGCTGTGGGTGTCCCCACCTTGTCCCTTGTCTTTGGGGCACTCTGGTAACAACACCTCCTGCTTAGGAAGCTTCAGAGTCGCAGGTCTCAGCAGAATGCTCTATGAAAATGCCCCCGTGTGTTTCTCTGAGCCCCACAGCCTTCCTGTGGTCGACACAGCGTGGGGGGTGTGGGCAGAGCCTGGGCTGAAGCTGTGGCTGCTCCTGGTGAGATGCTGTTGGTGTGGGGGTCTGTGCTGCCTGGTGCTGGGACATGGGAAGGTGCCTTTTCTGTCAGGCAGTGCTGCTTTTCAGGAAGGAGCAGGGAGGGTGACTGTCCACTTCCAGTGTCTGCTGGGTCCTCCTGTGCCATGTGGGAACTGCACAGCCTACCTGGGCCATGCGCAGCTGTGGCATGGGCTGGAGTGTTATGGTAGAGCTTGCTGTGCTCTATTTTCCTCCTTCCATGCCAGAAGGTTAGTCAGGAATAAAGGCTGGTGCTACAGAAAAGGGCTGTCAAGGCAGAGAAGGACTTTCCTGAATGCCAGGACTTGCTGTGCCAGGCAGAGCAGCCAGTGCCTGAGGGTCCAGCTGCTGCTTTTGTTCTGCAGGGGAGCTCCCTCCTGTGCATGCCCAACGTCCTCAAGGTGTACCTGGAAAATGGACAGACCAAGGCATTCAGGTTCGAGAGGAGCACCACTGTGAAGGTAACGATGCTCGGATGGCTGTGCCCCACCCTCACCCAGCCCCTCGGCAAGGCTGCTGCAGGGGGCTGGCAGCCTCCCGGTGGCACTGACCAGCTGGGAGGAGAGGGGTGCCATGAGGAGACCGAATGTTCTGATCATGGCAGGGCATGGGGGGGACACTGGGACGACTGGGGGGGACATGGGAGGCGGCACTGGGGGACATTGGAGGACACACGGGGGCATTGCGGGCTAGGGGGACACGGGAGGACACAAGGGGCATCCCTGACACAGCCCAGGGGCTGTGGGGTCTCAGCCTGGGGGAGATTAGGATGTGGGCTCAGCCTGGGATGATTTGGGATGTGGGATCTCAGCCTGGGATGATTTGGGATGTGGGATCTCAGCCTGGGATGATTTGGGATGTGGGATCTCAGCCTGGGATGATTTGGGATGTGGGATCTCAGCCTGGGATGATTTGGGATGTGGGATCTCAGACTGGGGTGTTTTGGGATGTGGGATTGGTGCCTTAAAGGGTATTTTGGAGAATTCCCTTTAGCTAGGTGTCTGGATAACTTGGAATATTAAGGGCCAGAAGAGCCTGTGTTCCCGTGTGTTTGCATTCTTGTGTACAGATAAGTGGGGCATAAGACAAAACATAGTTAGGTTTCCAGGCCTAGTAGAGGCTGGACATAGGTGGGGTTTAGTGATAAGGGACAATTCTGCCAGACAGCTGGAGGACACAGAAGCAAGATGGACTTCAGGATCTGGGATCTCAGTCTAGAGAATGTCGGATCAGGGTTCTCACACTGGGATGATTTGGGATCTGGGGACTCAGACTGCGGTGATTTGGGATGTGGGATCTCAGACTGCATTGATTTGGGATCTGGGATCTCAGACTGCATTGATTTGGGATCTGGGATCTCAGACTGCATTGATTTGGGATCTGGGATCTCAGACTGCATTGATTTGGGATCTGGGATCTCAGACTGCAGTGATTTGGGATATGGCATCTCAGACTGGGATATTTTGGGATCTGGGATCTCAGACGGGGATGTTTTGGGATGTGGAATCTCAGACTGTGTTGATTTGGGATGTGGTATCTCAGACTGGGATGTTTTGGGATGTGGAATCTCAGACTGCATTAATTTGGGATGTGGGATCTCAGACGGGGATGTTCTGGGATGTGGAATCTCAGACTGCATTGATTTGGGATCTGGGATCTCAGACTGGGGTGATTTGGGATGTGGGATCTCAGACTGGGGTGATTTGGGTTCTGGGATCTCAGACTGGGATGATTTGGGTTCTGGGATCTCAGACTGGGATGATTTGGGTTCTGGGATCTCAGACTGGGGGGATTTGAGATATAGGGTCCCAGGCTGGGGGATGTGGGATCTGAGATCTCATACTGGGGTGATTTGGGATGTGGGATCTCAGACTGGGATGATTTGGGATGTGGGATCTCAGATTGGAGTGATTTGGGATCTCAGAGTGGGATGATTTGAATTCTGGGATCTCAGACTGAAGTGTTTTGAAATCTGGTATCTCAGCCTGGGATGATTTGGGATGTGGGATCTCAGCCTGGGATGATTTGGGATGTGGGATCTCAGACTGGGATGATTTGGGATGTGGGATCTCAGACTGGGATGATTTAGGATCTGAGATCTCAGACTGGGGGGATGTGGGATGTGGGATGTTAGACTGGGGGGATGTGGGATCTGAAATCTCCACTTGGAGGGATCTGGGATGTGGGACCTGAGCCTGGGATGATTTGGGGTCTGGAATCTCAGACTGGGATGATTTGGGATCTGGCATCTCATGTTCTTGTTTACTAGAGGGGAGAAGTGTTCTTCAGTAGTTCAGTAGTGTCAGAGAATCCCAGAGTGGTTTGAATAGGAAGGAGTGTCAGAGGCTCCCCAGTTCCAGCTGCCTGCTGGGGACAGGGACACCTTCCACTCGAGCAGGTTGCTCCAAGCCCTGGCCAGTCCAGCCTTGTGCACTCCAGGCCTGGGGCAGCCATATCCAAAGCATTGTAAAGTTCTAGGAAGCTGGAATAGTGGACAGGGAACTCTTGGACCGAGGGTGACAGAAGTGCTCAACACCATCCAACTGAACACTGTAAAACTTTGAGTGTGAAGCAGCTCAGACAGGTAAACTGCAGGAATTATTTGGTGCCTGGGACATGTTTGGGTTTCCTTGTTTCTGAATCGGACCATAGCAGGGCACAGCCTCCCTGCCTTGTCCTCTGCAGCTGCTAGGGTGTGGTGTGCTCTGTGTCAGTGCTCTGCAGGCTGGGGTCACACAGAGACCTCCCCACGGGGGTGGGTGGTGCTCAGCCTGAGCTGCCTGTGACTCCAGTGCCCCCTGCCCAGGACATCGTGCTGACCCTGCAGGAGAAGCTCTCCATCCGCTGCATCTCCCACTTCGCCCTGGTGCTGGAGGAGCAGTTCAGCCTGGCCAAGATCCACCTGCTGCACGAGGAGGAGCTCATTGCACAGGTGAGTGGAGCCCCTTGTGTTCTGCCAGCCAGGAACAGAGGCCAGAGAGCAGCAGGGAGAGCCCAGGGCTGCGGGTGTCACCGCAGGGCTGAGCCCAGCTCTGTCCTCACCCTTGCCATCCCCTTCTGCCGTGGCCTTCACCCACATCCCTGGAGAAATGGTGCTTTTGGGAGAGCCTGCAGAGCAGCACCCGTGGGCTGCTGTTGCTGGGACCATGTAGGGCAGTCACAGGTCATATCCTTTGTGCTCCCTGTCACACTGGCCCCTCCACACAGGACTGTTTGAGTCTTAAAACAGACTTAAAAAACCTGTGCATCGACTACTGTTTGCAGTTCCCCAAGGAGTCAGAATATTCACCGAGCCAGGGGCGGCTTTGATTAAGTTCTGACTCAATGGTTTGTGTCCTGTCAATAAGAGGTGAGCTCACGTGATTCTGGTGCTCTGGCAGTGGCACTGGGCTCATCCAACCTGTAAGGAAGTGCCTGCTCAGGTGTCCCAGCTGTGCTGGCGGGTGTGTTGGTTGTGCTGCAGAGGGGTTCATGGAATCATACACAGAATACCCTGAGCTGGAAGGCACCCGCAGGATCACAGAGTTCAAGTCCCTGGGTGCTGACACTGTCAGACCACTGACCACATGTGCCTGAGGATTTCCGCTGTGCAGGATTTGCCCAGAATAAAATGTGCTGATGTGTCAACTCAGAGTCTTGACATTGTACTGACATTATAGTGATGATTCAGGGGTCTGTTTAGGGCTGCTGTGCCTTGTGACTGTGTTCCAAAGGAAAGCAGTTTGCCCCTTCCCCTGCCATCATCACATGGCCCCGAAGCCTCTGTCCTGGTCACACTGCAAGTGTATACCCACTGCAAGTGGGTATTTAATGAAGTGTTGCTGTCAAAGGGCTTCCAAGCTGCTGCAGGGAGAAGCAAAAACCAGAAGAAGAGTCAGAGATAAAATCACAAGCACTAGCAGAGTCTTCTGCTGTTTGCTAAGGACAATCTGCAGCACCCCCTTGGCAGCAGCTCCCGTGGGCTCACACACCGTGGAGCCAAGGAGGGAGGGGCTGTGGTGTGATGCCCTGTGTCTGTTGCAGGTGGTCCAGAAGAGAGAATCTCATGACTACCGGTGCCTCTTCAGAGTGTGCTTTGTCCCCAGGGACCCCTTGGACCTCCTGCAGGAAGACCCAGTGGCATTTGAATATCTGTACCTGCAGGTGACGCCTGTGCTTCAGAACTCCTCCTCACCCCGCTCTCTTCTCTGCTTTAAACCAGAGTGTGCCTCTGACTTGATCAGCTATGTGGATGTGAAATGCAGAGCACGTAAAATCAGAGCATTTCAATTCGATTTGCCTTAGGTTCTCAAATTAACTTTTATGGTGGTTGGCAGCTGGCCCCCTTAACTGGTGCCCTGTCAGTGGCTGGGTCCTGATGTCCTGCTCAGCTAACTGTTGCTGTGTTTGCTCCAGAGCTGCAGCGACGTGCTCCAGGAGAGGTTTGCTGTGGAGATGAAGTGCAGCATGGCGTTACGTCTGGCTGCTCTGCACATACAGGAGAGGATCTATGCGTGTGCTCAGCCACAGAAAGTGTCCTTGAAATACATCGAGTACGTTCACAAGTTCCTGTATTCTGTTGTGAGTAAGCCTGGAGGAAGAACGAGCCACATAAAAGTGGTGTCAGCTCAGTGTTGGCCTGGTGTGTGTCTCTGGATAAGACACTGTCTGTGACCCAAAGGGACTGCAGCCTCTTGGTTGTGCTGGCAGTTTCAGGGTCTGGTGGCCTCATGTGCCTCCCTGTCCTTAACCTGCTGAACTGCTTGGGTAGTACAGGCAGTGGACACCAAGGCAGAGGGAGGTTCTGATCTCTCACCAGAGCAGAACTTGAAACTGCAGATCTCTCACGCAGCAGTGGTTACCCAAGCTGCTCCTGCCAATATTGATACCAGGTGCTGGAGAGTGATGGGATAATAACCAGCTTTGCACAGCCAGCACATCTCTTCATCCACCAGAAATACCTACCTTGAGCAAAGGTGATAGATCCTGGGAAGTAATGGTATCTGGGGAAAATGACCAAAAAATGCTTTCACAGGGAGAGGCCAGATGTGCCCAGCTGTGTGCAGGGAGCTGAGGGTGAGGGGCAGCTGCAGAATATCCTGGATATTGTAATACTTGGGATACAGGATATTTAGTGCTTGGGCTGAATAAACTCCCCAGCAGCACACACAGCCCATGTTTTTGGGTCCAGGGACCTGAAATGTCATAATCATGTCACCAAAGTAAGGACTGTGAGGGGTGCTGAGGGGAGATTGGGACCATCCTCCTGGCAAAGCTTGTGAATTATCTCCAGTAAAACCAAGTGAAAACAGGCATTCTGCATGAAAGTGCCTCTTTTCCTGCCCCTCTCCTCAGCCCAGGACAGGTGCAGGTAGCAGAGATTTTGGGCAGTGAGGCTGTTGGGTGTGTTACAGCCCCCTGAGGCTGCAGGGTGCCTTTGCTCTCCTCTGCCTGTTCCCTGTGCTGTGGTGCTGGGGGTCAGGATGGGCTGGGACCTGCTGTGCTCCCTTTCCCCTCTTTCTGGCAGGAGGGACTGGGGAATTGAAAACTTCATCTCGCCCACACTGCTTCGAAACATGAAAGGGAAGGACATCAAGAAAGCCATCAGCTACCACCTGAAGAGGAACCAGATGCTGCTGGACCCTCGGCAGAAGGTAGTGTGTGACCTCCTGGGATGGCAGCAGAGTCTCTCAGGACCAAGGAGGCAGAGTCCCTCCTCCCTCTGCATCACCTGGGGCTTTTCTCCTGCCTCTTCCTCCTCTGTGCCCACAGACCCCGATTTCCCTGTGTCATTTCCCGCTGCAGTTTGCTGGGGGGTGTCAGGTGTGCAGTGGGCCACGTGGGCTGGTCCTGGGCACCCCTGTTGCCTGTGCAGAGTGAGGTGGATGTGCTGTGATACCCAGTCCTGCACAGATGTCCTCTAGCCTGCAGGCTGCCTGCAGGACCAGTTTCTAAATGGTGTTTCCTCTCTTGCCCGATGAAGCACACCCTGACAGCAGCCCAGTTTCGCCTGTGCTACCTGCAGATCCTGGGAGAACTGAAGATGTACAGTGGGAAGATCTTCAATGCCACCCTGATGGTACTACTCATTTATTTACGTGACTGGGTTTTGGCATGATGTCCTACTGGTCACACCGGTTCTCTTTGCATTGAGGTGTCATTATAAATGATGCTAAGGGGCTCTGCTGGGGTAACTCAGCATGGTTCCACGGAAGTGGACAACAGGCAGTTGTTTTGTGTAAAACTTGTAATTGAAGGCTGTGACTCCTGATCTTTTGACGAGCCCCGTTCTGTGTTCTGTGTGTCGTAAAGAACTTGAGAAATCTGGGGAGGCTTCAAAAACTCTTGAAAAACTCTGGAAGAAGACCTTACTGCAAAAAGAACTGTGCTGTTTTCACGAGAGGTTTCTTTCCCCTGTGCCCCTGCAGCTGCAGGACAGGGAGTCCTACGTGGCGCTGCTGGTGGGTGCCAAGCACGGGGTGAGCCAGATCATCAACAGCAAGCTCAACATTGTCACCAGCCTGGCAGAGTTCCCCAGCATCAGCAGGGTGGAGCTCAGCGAGGAGTCTGAGAGAGTGAGCACAGTCAAGATCTACCTGCAGGACCTGAAGGTTAGTGGTGCTCCCAGGACAGGAGGCAGGACAGAGGGTACGGGGTCAGTCACTTGCACGTCAGCTCCTCTCAAGGTCTGACACTGGGCTCAGGGTGTCACCAGCAAAAAGGGCTTGGGGCAGACTTGGGAGGAAGTAAAAAAGTGGAGAAAAGTGGTTCTTCTTGCTGCCCTCCATCAAAGGCACTAAAGGCAAGAAAAACAATGGATTTCTCTTCTCTGTGTGTGCCCCCTGGGGAAATAGACTGAAGGAATTAAGGGAGAGAGGAAGTGCCTTGTCAGTGTGTGGTGTGTTCCTGCAGACTATGGTGAAACCCATACTTGTGTATTGTGATATTTTTTACTCTTTTCTCCCCCTACTCCCTGCCCTAATCCAAACCACATAAAACAGGTGCTGACTCTGCTGCTGGAATCAAACAGTGCAAAGGATCTGATCTGCCTCATCATTGGCTACTACAGACTCTTTGTGGATGCAAATGCCTCCATATTTACCTGGGGAGAGAAAAACCAGCAACTGCACCGTGTCTCAGCGGAAGAAGGTTTAAAAAACCTCGGCCTTTTTTTGCCGAGGGATGGGGAGGAAGGGGGTGGATCCCCCAGCGCTGGAGGCGTTGTTACTCCCTCCCGGGGACGGGATCGTTCTGGGGCGCAGGGCGGCGTGTTGTCACCTGCACATGATCAAGGCTGGACTCGATGATGTTATAGAGAGGTTTTCCAGCCTTCGTGATTCTGTGAGAGCCGCAGGCTCGTGGGGGTCACAGACCAAGGCTTGGGACGAGGGCTCCGCGGGGGTCTGCTCTGCAGCTCCCTGAGGTCCTGCTCTGGGGTCAGAGCATCCCCCCAGGTCCAGCGCACCTTCCCTTGTTGGCCGGCGAGCTGGCGAGGGCTGAGCCCGCTGTGTTCGGGGTCCCCGGGGCAGTCTCTGGCTGGACCCCCCTTCCCACGGCGCGGGACGGGCTGACGGGTGCGCTTCAATCGCAGGGTACGAGTCCCGCGCCTGCAGCGACTCCGAGCAGTCCTGGGAGCTGGATTCCTGCTCGGAGCATCGCGGGGACCCCCCCGCGGCCCCGGGCTGCTGCGGGGCGGGCACAGACCCTCCGGCTGCAGGGGGAGACCCGCGGGGCGGGCGTGACACCGGCGCCGACAGCGCGTCCGAGGCCTCGGACTCGGCCAACCCCGGGAGCCGGGGCTTCGAGGCGAGCGGCTCCAGCGACTCGCTGGACGCTCTGGAGGAAGATGGGTCGGGAGCCTGCGCTGCCTCCGCGCCGGAACCGTCCCGCCGGTCCCCGCCGGCCGCCCGGCGCTGCTCCAGCCTCCGCCGCCGCGCATCCCCCCCGAGCAGCGCCCACCCCGCCGGCCCCGTCCTGCGGCCGCCCCCGGGCTTCGGCGACTCCAGCTCCGACGAGGAGTTCTACGACGCCGCCGACAGGCTCAGCTCTCCGGACACGCTGCCAGGTAAACGCGCACCGCGGGCTGCCTGTTCCCCCGCCAGTCTTCCAGGAGGGGGTGCGAATCACCCTCCGTCCCTTCGCAGTTTCCCCACGATTTCTGGAGGACTCCTGGACACCCCTTCTCCGCAGGCAGGGGTGCGGTGACGCTGCAGGCGGATTTGTTGTCATATCCAAGCAGTGGGTTTCAGGAAGCATGTTTAAGGATGCGTTTCTGCACTCTCTGCTCTCTTTCTCTGAGGCCAGGAGAGACAAAATCTGTTAAGACGTTGTCCCCTGCACCTCCATGATCAAAAGTCACGTTAAGGTCAGGGATGTATTACATAGCTAGGTCAAGGATCCTTGGTCTGAGCAGCTGTCGTTGTATTTCCTCACAAAGCAGAGGATTCTTGTTTCTGGATTCTTTCAGTATATAAAATGAGCTTCTTAAGAATTTTATTTGTGCCATTAGAACGGTTTTGGCTTTTGCATTTGTGCTCGATCACTGTACCGTGTTCAGACAAAAACTTGTCATCTCTGGAAACTTTTATCATCTGACTATCCAGCTGAAAATTTCTGACCATATTTCTGTTTGAGGACGAGCCTACAGCCGTGGGCAGTGCTCTTGCAGCTGCTGCTGCTGTGACCAAATTTACCTCGGGGGGTTACAGCTGCACCTGCCAACAGGCGAAGTGACCCCAGCACCCCTGGGAGGGGCTGTCTAGAGCTCTCATCAGTGACCCTGGGCTTCCTTGTACCCACAGACCCAGGCTCTGACTTTTCCTTCACATCTCTAACACCAAGTACTTGGTCATGAGAGACAATGTTCTCTGACCCTCAGGACCTGGGTGTTGCTGCTGGACATTAATGACTCTGATTCCAAGTCCTGTGCTGAGAGCTTTTTTGGCCCACTGCATAGACACGTGGATATTCTGCTGCTGGGGGCTGTTTCCTGATTCCCATGTTTTTTCCCTGCCATCAGGCTATGATCCAACATCCCAGGAGGGTACAGAGAACACTTCCTGCATCCCCAAGAGACCGAGGTGCTACAGCTTGAGGGAGAGCCCATCAGCAGGGGAGACAGCGATGGAGAAGCACAGGAGGGAGAAGGAGCTGATGTATGCCAAGAGCCTGAAGAAAAGGAGGTCTTTCCTGAAAACAGATTACACCTCACAGGTCAGTTTCCCCTCGGCTCTCCCAGGCTCTCCACAAATCTGCTGGCCACCCACTCAACCGTGCCCAGGGGACACAGGGAAGGACGGTGAGGTGGGGCTTCCTGCAGCCCTCGAGGCCCAGGGTGACATGGCAGGCACAGACCCCCCCTGTGACCTGGTAGAGATGGAGCCTGACACCATGGAGATGAAGTCGGTGCTGGAATGGGTGGTGTCGTCGATTTCGGCCATTCGCCGTCCTGGTGACCAGCTCGAGGAGGAGGGCAGTGGTCCCCTGCCACTCTACCCCCCTTTGCTGTTCCTGGAGGAAGCTGAGCCCCTTCCCAGAGGACAGAGCAGAGCTGCTCAGGGAAGCTCTGCCCTGAAGACAGATGCTGGGTGGCTGAGCAAGGGGAGCTGTGTGTCCACCAGGGGCTGGGAGGCCCAAGGGGTGCTGGAGGAGCAGGGTGAGGCAATGGCCGCCCAGCACAAGGCCGGCCCTGTGCCTCCATCCCAGGGCCAGGAGGGGACCGGCCCCACCGGTGGACTCGTACTGCCACCACCAGCTCCTGGTCCCCGTGTGGCCCCTGCCCAGGCAGAGGCTGATGACCAGGGACTGCTCTGCGCCCCAGCTCCCTGTCAGGAAAGCAAAGCCGGTGGTGTGCAGGGTGGCCTCAGTGCCCGTGGGCTCGTGGTGCAGGCGAGGAGGCCGCAGGTGGTGAGCGGGGGGGCCCTGCGGAAAGCGCACGAGGGCCACGCGGGGTTCCCAGACGCTGCCCAGCTCCTGGCGGATTGCAGCAGTGCCTCGGGGGTTCTCACCCGCCTCTCCTGGCTCTCTTTTGGAGTGAGGACAGAGCTCGCATCCCAGAGCCCAGCACAGGGGAGGGGGCATGTCCCACCTGAGTCTTTGGCCTCTCAGAGCACCAGCGGGTGCTCAGAGGCCAGTGAAGTCAGATCGGAGATGCCAACGGCCCCAGCCAGAGCAGGCTTTGACCAGGAGCTGGGGAGCAGTCCAGGGCTGGGCAAAGAGTCAGGGGATGATGCAGGGAATGTGGCTCAACATCAGCCACAGCCTGTGCAGCCTTCTCTTCCCAGAGAACAGGCTGATGGTGAGGGGATGGACTCTTGCCTGGCTCTGTCTCCTGGACTGTCCAATTTCTGGGGCCCCATGCCCTTGGGCTCACTGGGGAAAGGGGCAGCTGGCCATGGGGTTGCAAAACACTCCTTCCTCTGCTTTAAGCAGGAGGACAGTGATCAGAGTGACAGGGACCCCTCCTGTGCCAGCCCTCCCAGGCCGCGGGGCTGTGCCCCCGGGCAGAGCTCTCTGTCACCACGTGGCACCGGGAGCTGCGGCTGCCGACTGCCCTACATCGGCTGCTTCCACCGGCCCGATGACAAGGGGGAGCACGAAACCAGACCCCCCGCGTTCCTGGGGCCCCTCACCACCCCCCCGTCCGGCAGCTCCAGCCTTCCTGGGCCCCCCAGGGGAGGGCTCCCGGTCCCCACGGCTGGGGGCGCGCCGGGGCGGGACCCCCACGTCCGAGCCCTTGGGCAGCTGAAGGACCAGGCAGGGACGAGTCCTGTGGATTTCTCCCGCTTCCTGGCCTACACTGCGGAGCTCCAGGAGGTCGTGGGGAAACTCTCCGGGAACCAGGCGACCCACCTGCAGGATGAGTGCACAGAGCAGCGTGCGGACAGCAAGGGAGCCCTGGGCTGGGCCTCCTGGGACCTGCTGTCCAGCTGCCAGGCGCTCCTGAGCACGGGGCAGTCCCTCCCGGAGGTGCAGCGGGCGCTGAGGGTGACGTTTGACCGCCTGGTGCACCTGGCCGTGACCTGCTTCCAGGTGACACACTGCTGGCGCTGCAGGCAGAGGCAGCAGGAGCTGGGGGCCGCGCTGGGGGATGTGGTGGGCACTTACCAGGGGCTGGTGCAGGCTGTCCACCAGCAGCTCCACGGGCAGGGCTGCCCAGAACTGGGTGCCAAGCTCCTGGCCCGCCAGCACACGGCCCTCTCAGCTGCTGTGTTCTGCCTCCTGCAGCAGTTCAGGGCACCCCCGTGGCTGTGAGTCTGGCTGGGGGCACGCGAGGGCACTGGGTGGGGACAGAGGTGTGCTCTCTGTCCACCTCAGGCTCCCTCCCGTGGCCATGTTTAGCCCCACAGCCCCAGGACGGCCACGGGAGAACACGTCTATGCATTTGGCTGAGCTCCCCAGGAGGTACCATGCCCAGGGACGATTTTGGAGCAATTCAGGTGTGTGTCTGTCCAGTCTGGGGCTCGTCCCTCGCCTCACAAAGGCTGTTCAGGTGTCCAGTCTCACAGTGTTGTCTCAGCCACCTTCTGTCACCTGTGGGAAAGGATGGGACCTTTTGCCCAGCCTTCCACCCACTCCTGGCTCCCCAGGCAGGCTCAGGAGTAGGGGGGCATCCGACCCCACCCTGGCCTAATGTGAAGGTGGCTTTGCCCACCTCCCACGGCCAAGGGAACACTGTGATCCCATACTCAACCACTTTTCCTTGTGAGAGCAGGGCGGGTTGTCCCAGGCTGGGGAGACACCACCATCTCCCTGCAGCTCCTGTGTCAGCAGCTCCTGGATTTCTGTTTGCTAATGCATGAGGCAGTCCCTGAGCAATCCCCCACCTCGTGCTACTCGTGGCTGTGGGTCTGCCAGAAGGGAGGAGCAGTCCATGACACCACAATGCCACTGTCAGAGCTGTGCAGTGGCCCTGCCACGGCCGCCCTGCCTCCCTCTCACACCAGATGCAGCTCTCCCTGGCCAGGCAGGAGCTGAGGGTGGTCTTGCAGTGCATCCCTCAGGAGGCAGCTGTGCAGTATCCTGGGGCTGGGATGCCTGAGAGGGTCACCTCCACCCTCAGCTTGCCAAGAGCCCCTGGGGCACAGCCAAGACAACACTGCAACACCACGAGCCTGTCGTGGGTTACCCTGGGGTTAACTCCTGGCCAGGATTAAACAGCAGCCCTCCCATCAACAGCTCTTGCTGAGGCTCCTCTAGAGCCTCACCTGGGGCTCGAGGGAGAGGTTCTTGCTAGGAAGGAGAAACGAAAACTCATAACCAAACTTACCTCAGGTGACCTTCAGGTCCCACTGCCAGTGGCCATGAGGCTTTGGGGCTCCTTTGGCAGCAATGAGGTAACAAATCAACTCAGCTGCAACAAACGTGCCTCCTGTCATGGCTGTGGGAGGTGTCACTGCTCCCTGCAGGGCACACCTGTGCGTGTCAGGTGTGATGAGGTACCACACATCCAGAAACTGTAGGGACACCATGGGGATCTAAACATTTTATTTTAGATTAGATGCATAGGACTAGCCAGAGCCTTCAACAACTCACCAAGTGGGGACATGGTGCCCCTGCTGCCTACCCCATATTCTCCTGCAGGAGCAGCAATGTCCTGTCTCATGGAAAAGGGTTTTCCTTGCCCATAAGCTTTGCAATCCTAACTTCACCTTACTCACTGTTTAACCAAAATGAAGGGAACACCTCAAAGCTCTCCCCTCCATCCCAGAACAAATGTAGGTGCAGGAGTTGCAAACAAACAGCTGCAAAAAAAGCAAAACTGAATTCCTGTCAGTGTTCACTTGGTCCCAGGCTGCACCAGCTCTTGTTCCCTGCTCAGGGGCACGGGGATATCCAGCATGGCCCTGCTGAGGTTTGTTCTGACGAGGTCCTCTCTCAGACTGCCCTCATGCCAGGGCCTCCTGCTTGTGCAGCTCCTCCACACATAATAAAGAGTTTCCTTGAGCAGTGGTGTGCCGGGGTGTTTCCTCCTGTCCCGCTGTCTCCCGTAGCACGTAACCTTTTCCAGAAGAGACTCCAGCCTTCAGGGCCTCTGGCCAGCTCTGGGTCTCATAGTAGGTGGAGAGGATGTCAAAGACTGTCGGGAGCAGAGGTGTTGAGTCACACACGTGCTGTGACACCTGTGCCAGCAGCTCTACACACCCCCCCAGGCACTTGGGAGGGGTGACAGCTGACCTAGAGAGGATCCCCAATTACCACCTGAAAAACCTGTGCTTGAGGCAGCTCTCCTCAGGCCAGATGAGTGTTTTGGAGAGGACTTCAGGGAGCTCAGAGCAAGATGGAGTCTATGTCAACTAGAGCAAGGTGCCCCTGGCCACTATTTTGACTGACCTGTTCCATTTGTCTGAGTGGCTGACAGTACCCCTCTATTGAGCCAAACACCTTATCCTTCCATCACTGCTCCCATGTGCTGAGATCCCAACTCAGGGCACACAGAGCCCCTGGCCACTTCCTCTGCCTTGTGCTCACAGAGGGGCAGCAGTCCTCACGTCAGGGGCAAGAACTTTTCAGAGCTGATTTGGGTCAGGAGCCCCTGCTCCACTGCCAGCAGAGGCTTCCACCTTGCAGAGGTGGAGGAGCAATTCCTCTGCTGTGACCAGGTGTGCCAGCCCAGGATGGCACAGGACACCAACAGGCCTCCCCAGTCTGGCACGGGCCCCCAGACTCCCATCCCCCCCAGACTATCCCCTGCCCCACACACAGCCCCCCAGGCACCAGAGACCTGGGACAGGGATTAGCAGGGACCACACCTGGCATTTGGGTCCCCCCCAGCCCTGGCACAGCAGGGCAGCCCCTCACCCTGGTTGATGGCCAGTGTCTCTGAGTGGTAGTTCCTGGGGTTGGGGGCTTTCACCATGTACTCTCGGATGGGGAGCCGGGCTGTCTGCAGGGACTGCTCCCGTGCCCTCCGCAGGGTCAGCTGCTGCAGGGACACCAGGACAGCCACCACATGGCCTCACACACACGTGGCCTGGGCAGCCACAGGGCCAGAACCTGCCCTGGGCTCTCCCAGCCTGCTGCTGCCTCGGGGCAGGGTTTGAGGAAAAGGGGACAGTGGTGGCAGCAGCAGCAGCAGCAGCAGCACTGGGGTGTCTCTGCCTTCGTGAGGGAACAGGGCAAGCAACACCCACCTTGTGAATGCTCTCGTCCACCAGCCCCCCCAGCACGTACACCTTGTTTGGGTCGATGTCTTCCAGGACTGGAACAGGACCCTGGGTCACCACCACGCAGCACCAGAGCCCAGCAGACCACCCCCAGGGGCTGGGGCCTGGGCACACACAGGGGCCCACTGGCACAGATTTAGCACCA
Source organism: Serilophus lunatus (assembly GCA_013399895.1). NCBI lineage: Eukaryota > Metazoa > Chordata > Aves > Passeriformes > Eurylaimidae > Serilophus > Serilophus lunatus. The sequence goes on along the minus strand of VXBA01003996.1, from coordinate 135,832 downwards.
GGTCCCAGCACTCAGCACACCTCGTGCAACGCGAGGAACCCACTCACCTCAAGTGTGAAACTGCCTCCAAAAGACATTCCTAAAGTCAACCTTTTGCCTGATTCCCCCTGGCCTAAAGCACGTAAAATATTTACCATTCTCAGAGTCAGGAGTCAGGTAAACAATGGCATCCAAGGGGAACAAGTCCAGGTAACTCTTTGGAGTTGTTTCCATCTGAAATACAAGGCAGGCAGAGCCACTAGCCCCAGGTCCACCTGCCAGAACAAACCCCCCTCCCAAACACAGCGATCCTCTGGGGCCAACACTACTGCTTCAGATGCATAAACTCCCACAGACATACCGTGGGCTCGGGCTCCTCTTTTCCGACTGGAAAACGCTGCTCTGCAGGCACCAAACACGCCCTGAAGCTGCACACCCTCCCCTCCCGCAGAGCCCTCCGTGCGGTGTGAGGACGGGAGGGCAGCAGCGAGCAGCTGCTGTTGCCCGGGAGCCCCGTTCCCGAGGCGCTCGGGGCCGCGTCCTCACCCGGTACCGGGCGAAGCCGTCGTTCATGCGGTGGCACTGCTCGTGGATGCGCGTCCCCGGCGCGAACCCGGTGAGGCTCAGGCGGAAGGGGCGGGCGGCGCGGCGGTTCGCCCCGTACAGCCGCCGGATCTGCGAGGCCAGCCGGCCGCTCTCCTGCGGGCGGGACGGGCCGTGACCGGGGGTCGGGCCGGGGG
>VXBA01003996.1:123605-134538 GCA_013399895.1 Serilophus lunatus | reverse complement strand
CCCCGGCGCCCGGCGCGCCCGGCGGGCTCTTCGCGTGGCTGCGCGGGCGCTGCCTGGGCCGCGGCGCCGCCGTGGACCCGGCGCGGGACACGTTCGGCGCCATGACCGGGCTGTACGGCGCCATCCAGCCCGCGGACTCCGTGTCCCTCAGCACCCGCACCCACGGCGCCGTCTTCAACCTGGAGTACTCCCCGGACGGGTAGGTGTGCCCGGGGCCGGGCCGAGGCCGCGATCCGTGGCGCGGGGCCGGTCCCGCTGCCCCGAGAATCCACGGGGGGAACCCTCCGGTCCCGAACCGCGACACCGCGGGCCCTGCCCGTGGTACCGGGCCCGAGTGGCCCCCGCCCTGCCCGTGGTACCGGGCCCGAGTGGCCCCCGCCCTGCCCGTGATACCGGGCCCGAGTGGCCCCCACCCTGTCCGTGCCCGGGCGGGCGCTGTCAGTGCCGGGGGCAGAGGGCCCCCGGTGCCCCCGGTGCCCCCGACCCTGAGGCCGTGCCCTCCCCCGTAGGTCGGTGCTGACCGTGGCCTGTGAACAGACCGAGGTGCTGCTCTTCGACCCCATCTCCTCCAAGCACATCCAGACCCTGTCCGAGGCCCACGAGGACTGTGTGAACAACATCAGGTAGGGCACGGCTCCCCCACGGCTGGGAGGGGGCTCAGGGCTCTGCCTGTCCTGGGGCACGGCTGGAAGGGGCTGGAGCAGGGGCCAAGCCCACCCCGTGCTCTGCTCACACGTGCTTGTCCTTGGAAGTCCAGGCGAGGCGTGGGTTGAAGATGCTTCCTGCAGTTCCTGCAGCTGCTCTTCACTCAGGTTCTCAGGGCAAAAACAGAAAAACAAACCAGCAAACAGCCACACACCAACAACAGACCCCAGCTCAGAACTAAATCCAAACCAGAAAACCCAGGAAAACTGTGTGTGTGTGTGTGTGTGTGTGTGTTTGGGGTTTCTGGGTGCATGTTTGGTGTGTCTGTGTGTGTTTGGGTCTGGATGTGTTTGGCGTCTGACTGGGTGTGTTTGGGGTGTGTGTGTGTTTAGGGTCCAGGTGTGTATGTTTGAGTCCGGGTGTGTGTGTCTGAGGTCTGTGTGTGCATTTGGGGGTTTTGTGCCATGTGTCTGTGTGTCTGTGCGTGGGGTGTGTGCTGTGCCCTGCTGGCCCCTGTGCCCATGGCCCCTGTGCCCTGCTGGCCCCTGTGCCCTGCTGGCCCCTGTGCCCGTGGCCCCTGTGCCCGTGGCCCCCCCAGACCCCCTCCCTGCCCCCAGGTTTTTGGACAACCGCCTGTTCGCCACCTGCTCTGACGACACGACCATCGCGCTGTGGGACCTGCGCAAGCTGAGCACCAAGGTGTGCACCCTGCACGGGCACACCAGCTGGGTCAAGAACATCGAGTACGACACCAACACCCGCCTGCTCGTCACCTCGGGCTTCGACGGCAACGTCATCATCTGGGACACCAACAGGTACCGCTGCCAGGGCCCCCGGGTGGGCAGGCAGCACTGCCGGGGCCACGCCACCCCTGCCGGGACAGAGAGCAGCTCCCCCCCCGAGGGACCAAAGTCTGGCTCCTCCTGTCAGGGAAAGCTCTGCCCTCCTTGCTGGGTCACACTGACACGTGATTTCTGCCACTTCAGGAGAAGGAAGGGTGAAGGCAGCACTGCAGGAAGAGGGTCTGGGGCGAGCAGGGGTGCTGGCACATCCTGCAGCCCCTGAGCAGGATCATGGCCTTGCCCCCAGGCTGAACAGGGCCCCCCTGTGCTTGTGTGGCTGCCCAGGTGCACGGAGGATGGATGTCCCCACAAGAAGTTCTTTCACACCCGGTTCCTCATGCGCATGAGGCTGACACCAGACTGTTCCAAGATGCTGATCTCCACCTCCTCTGGATACCTCCTGATTCTGCACGACCTCGACCTCAACAAGTCCCTGGAGGTTGGCAGCTACCCGATCCTGAGGGCCAGGAGGACCACATCCAGCTCGGGTGGGTGCTGGGGGGCAGCCCCGTGTGGGGCTGGGCTGGGGGGGGGGCCTGCCCCTGGTGCTCACCCCTGTGCCCTTTGCAGACGTGGCCTCATCAGGCTCCTCCACCCCCCGAGCTGTGGGCTCACCCTGCCACCACAACGACCTGGGGCCGCTCTCTGAGAAACACCTGTCACGGGCCTCCCAGCGAGAAGGTAGGGACGGGGCACTGAAAGGGACATCGTGGGCTCTGGCTTGTATCCACAAGAGGATGATAGTGTTAAACTGTCCTTTTAAAAGAATAGGGTTGCTGTCTCTTGTATTAAACCACTAAAATACCATTGCACGCCAAAGCCTGGAGTTCTAATCAGGATTTTTTCTGAGAAATCTGATAACAGGAACAAGGTCTTTATTTTACGTCTGTACATTATTGTTATATGTGCTCCCTTTTCCTTGTGTTTTTTAACTTGACAGAATTCGTTTGAATGATCCTTAGGGGGAAGAAACTAGGATACACTTCCAGAGAGCCATGGCAAATGGGTGAATACTTTGTGAATCCCTTGCAGTTTAACATAAATATAATGTGAAGTTTAGCTGCTCGTGGTTGTGAGAAGATGAAACAGTGATGAAAGGAGGAGTCTTACCTGGGTGCTAGGGAGTGATTTACCTGAGGTTGAGGGGAGGAAGGGAGACAGCTGAGCAAATGTTGGAAGGAATTTGGAGACACATCACAAGCTTGAGAACCAGTAGTTCCTACAAAACCCCCACTCCTGAGATTTTGCTGAAACGAAGAGTGTTAAGTGTGGAAGGCAAACTCTGATGTGTTTCTCAGTGTAAGGTGATTCTCTGCAGGTCTTTGCATGCAATTTTCAAAAAGAGGAGGGTTTGAATTGAGGACTGAGCCCGCTGTGTTGGCTGCTGGTCTTCTGTAACTCCTTGGAGTTGCCCTGTCAGGGCAGGTGCTGCTGTCTCTGGGGAGTGGTGAGAGTGATGGAGATCAGTGTGTGGGCCTGGCTGAGACTCACAGTGAATTCACCTTCCAGGGGGGTCACCCAGGAACAGCTTGGAGGTGTTGACACCAGAGGTCCCTGGAGAAAGAGACCGTGGGAACTGCATCACATCCCTGCAGCTGCACCCCAAGGGCTGGGCCACGCTGCTGCGCTGCTCCAGCAACACCGACGACCAGGAGGTACAGCCCCACCCTCACCACACAGCTGGGGCCAAGGGGCCTGCCCTGGGGGGAGAGGTGCCTTTGGATAGGTTAGTTAGTCCTTTTACAAGTTCTGTCATTTTGCACCAAGGTTATGGAACTGGTTTTTTCCTGTTTTTTAAAAATGATTCTCCTGTCAGAGTCCACTTCATACTTGATGTATGAAACCATCAGACCAGCTGCAGCTCAGCTGCAAGTTGCAGGTTTTGCTCCCCTGAACTGACCAACAATAGGCAGTAGGACCCAACCAGTAACAAACAGTTTGTTTGATTGCTGATGTAACTCGAGGCTGGTTTGGTTTTGTTTGGCCTCAGGGCTTTTGTTGCTGGGGACCCCTTAGAGAAGCATAAAGGACTGAGTGGAGGCAGAGCAAACTGGTTGTAATGGTTCCTGCTGTTTCTGTAACAACCAAACTGCTGCAGCACAGAATTTTTCTAAAATGCACACGTTATATTGGGCCTGATGATGGCCTGAGTTATAGTTTCCTAGAGTCTGCCTTGCTCCCTTTGGATATTGTTCATTTGGTGTTGTTTGTTTGGCGGGTATTTCAGTAGGACGCATGGGACAGAGCCGAGAACACTGTTCTTGTGGCTGAAGTGGAAACTTTGTCATTGACCTGTTTTTGCATTTGTTTTGAGATTAAATAATTAGGTGACACGTTAAGGTCATTGCCTGTCTTGCATCTGAGGATCTGGCTCTAGAGCTGTTCATGACATTCCTTCAGAAATGTGTCCCTCCATCGTTTCAAGATTCTTTCCTTTGGAATTCCACGGCACAAAGTGGCTCTAAGTTACAGTCATCTGAGTTCTGCTTTGTTGTAGATTTCATTGAAATGCTTAGTAACTTAGAGCAGGTCCCTGGCCGAAGGATTGGGCTTGGCTCCTTGCAGATGAGAGGCAGAGTGGAAAGGCTGCACGTGGCAGCTGTTTAGTTCAGAGAGCAGTTGTGGTGCTGGGCAGCTCTCAGCGGGAGGGAGGGAGGGAGGTGCTCCCTGCAGGGCAGGGCGGTGTGGGGGCAGCGGGAGGGGAGGGGATGGGTGTCGGCAGTGCCTTACTTCTCCTTCAGCGTCCCTCTCTCTGCCTCTCCCTTTAGTGGACTTGTGTCTATGAATTCCAGGAAGGCGCCCCGGTGCGCCCCATCTCCCCGCGCTGCTCCCTGCGCCTCACCCACTGCATCGAGGAGGCCAACGTGGGCCGGGGCTACATCAAGGAGCTGTGCTTCAGCCCCGACGGCCGCATGATCTCGTCCCCCCACGGCTTCGGCATCCGCCTGCTGGGCTTCGACGGGCAGTGCCGGGAGCTGGTGGACTGCCTGCCCCGCGAGGCGCGGCCGCTGCGCGAGATCCGCTCCCTCTACTCCCACACCGACGTGGTGCTCACCACCAAGTTCTCCCCCACGCACTGCCAGATCGCCTCGGGCTGCCTCAGCGGACGCGTCTCCCTCTACCAGCCCAAGTTCTAGGCCAGCAGGGGCCCGGGGCCGCCCCCTGGCTGTGGGCGAGGCCTCACAGCCCCTCCTCCGGGGAGGATCGTCCAGCCCACGTCCTCCTCCTGCACCCGGGAGCCCACGGCCACGTCCCAGAGCCAGCAGAGCTGTTTGTGGCACTGGGTCGCTGTCCTGCTGTGTCTGTACCCCAGTACTTGATCATTTCCTTCAGAGCAACTGGAACGAGCTGCTGGAACGATGCAGAGGGTGTGCAGGTGCTCCTGTGCCAGGGGAGCTGTGCTCTGCCTCACCTCTGCTCCCTCCTCTGCTGCAGCAACTTGGTGGTGATTGCTAAAGGACGAGCTGCTTGCCTACGTTAAGCAACACAGTTGGGTGACTGTCACAAAAAAAGGAAATTTCGCTTTCACTTCTACATTAATTTGGTTGTGGTTGGCTGGAAAAACGAGTCAGTGAGTGGCTCAGGCTGGCAGGGACCACTGGAGGTCCCCCAGGGCCCCCTGGAGCCCCTCACTCAGCACTGGGGCAGAGGAACTGGGGGGAACTGGGGGGGTTTGTGGAGAGGGGCAGGTCTGGCTCCTGCACTGCCAGGTTTCTGTTGTAGGGAGCTTTCCACATCATCCTCATCTGAAACACATTGGCCCTCTGCTGATGTTGGGCTGTTCTTGTACACCTCCCTGTGGGAGGAAGCCACTGGGACACGTCCATCATCTCACTAGATGAGCCTTTCTTCGTGTGTGCTGCCACTGTGGGAGGGGATTAAAAGCTAACCTCACCAGTGAGATGTACCTGGATCTGACCAGGGTCCTCATCAGGTTGCCCCTGGGGAAGGGGGTGCAGGGGAAGCCTTATGAGGAGTGGCTGAGGGCACTTTGTTGTTTAGCCTGGTGAAAAAGAGACTGAGGGGGGGCCTCACTGGGGTCTCCAACATCCTCCTCGAGGGCCAGTGGAGGGGAAGGTACCAATCTCTTCACTCATGAGCAGGGACAGGACCCGAGGCAACAGCTGGAGCTGTGCCAGGGCAGGGTCAGGTTGGATATCAGGAGAAGGATCTTCTCCCAGAGGGTGTTTGGGCTCTGCCCAGGCTCCCCAGGGTTTGGTCACGGCCCCAAGGCTGCCCGAGCTCCAGGAGTGTTTGGACAACACTCAGGGACGGGGGAGATTGTTGGGGGTGTCTGTGCAGGGCCAGGGGTTGGGCTGCGTGGTCATTGTGGTATCCTCCAGAGCAGGACAGTCTGTTACTCTGTGACCACACCCCAAGTACAAATGTCAGGTTTCAGCCCTTGAATAATGCACAGGTATTTCAGTTTGATACACCCACATCAGTGTATTAACATCCTCATCACTCACATCTTCCAGGACTGGGTTTCTTTTTACTATTTGACTAAAGTTCTGCTGACCAGTCACACCCAGTTCAGCAGGGAACTTTACCTGCTGGTAAAGGACTGTCACCTGTTGGTGTCCAGGTTTACTGTCTGGCTCAGCAGAGCACGCTTGTTCAAAGCTGACTCTTACAAAGCCTTTTGCAAAACATGTTTGGGGATAAAAACAACATTTATGGAGGTGAGGGAGCTGGAAAGAAAAGCCTGTGTCTTACCCTCCCGTAGCTTTGGATTTTTGCAGGTAGAATACTCTGGTGCTGGTGACGAACTCATTGAAACTTAAGGCTCCTCTGCATTGTGAGGGAAAAGTTACAAATTTCCTGTTCTGGAGAATTTCTTTGGTAGCAGGAAGCCTTCAATTCCGGGTGTTTGGTAATGTGAGGGCACCCAGCCCCTGTGAGCCTGAGCCTCTGGGGCAGGGGGTGTGCTGTGTTACTGGAGCAGCTCAGGGCCCTGCCCTTGGCTGTGGGTTAATGCCCTGGGAGGAGAGTGTCAGGAGACTCTGGGATAGCTGTAGGATGCAAGATTTTTATGCAAAGGAGGAGCTACAGGGAGTTTGTAATGGGCCGGGCCGCTCAGGATAAAAACCAGGCCCTGCCCTGGCCCTTTTCCCTGAGCAGTCACTCCCTCCCTGCCAGGCTGCTTCCTCACCTGATTTAACAGATCCCATGTCCTGGAAGGGACATCAGGGGGGATCTTGGAGTTCTCACCGACTTGCACAGCGTTTGTTTGGGAGGTGGGAGCACACCCACAGAACTGGAGCAGTTCTTGGGGTGGGTCTGTCTGTCCTCAAGGCTGTTTTTGCTCTTCCCTGTTGGAAGTTCCTCAGACTGGTGGATCCCTGGTGACTGTAATGCTATGCCTGTGAATATGCACTGAGTGTTACTTTTTTAATTCTACCTCATTCACGCTGTGTTTGACACCAGTATTGTGCTGAGCATTGGACACTCACCTTCCTGTGTGAAGAACTGTTACCCCAAAGTGACACACGTGTCACCACACCTCGATACCACCTGTGGGGAGCTGGCTGGCCCTGCCCACTTCTGGGGCCAACAGCTCACCTGGGGAAGGGGTTTGGTCACCCTGACGCTTTTGTAGCCTGTCCAGCAGATGCATAAAACAACAGAATCTGTACATTTATGCTGTAGACATGTTACTTAGTTCTTCTGATGACATTTGTAATAAGTTTGAATTAGATAAGTAGGTAATCTTAGATTTTGGTCTTTTGATTACTCTGTTTCAACAGCACGTGGCAGTTTTCTGTGGTGGTTGGGCTGCATTTGGCCTGTGAGGGTCACTGCTCAGTGGTTTATGGCTGACAAGCCTCACAGCCACGGCGTGGTGGAAGGGGTTCCAGATCCCAGTAGCATTACTGAAAAAGTGAAATCTTGTGTTGGTGAGCTTTGGGCGATTTCCAAATAGTAAAAAAAAAGGAGGAAAAAAAAAAAAAAAAGGTTTATCTTACGGTTGTGTTTCCAAAATGGAATGCTTAACCTTGAGCAGTCTATAAAACTGTGAAGCCACTGCAAGGAGACGTTCCCAGGGCAGCCGGGGCTGGGGGTTGTTGCACCAGGGGTGTCTGTCCAGTGGCGCTGCAGCACTCGATAAATGAATTCCGCAGCGCTGGTCCGGGGACAGAGCCCCGGCTGTGCGGCAGAGCTGCTGTTAAAGGCACGGCGTCCTCCCCTGGCCCCGGGGCAGCTCCGGACAGGGCCGGAGGCGGCGCTGGCCCCGCTCAGCCCCGAGTGTCCGGCGGTCAGAGCCTGGTCAGCCCCGGGAGACACCCCGGGGATGGGGATAAAGCACAGGGACAGACAGACACGCTCGTTTGCACTCGTGGAGTCTTGGGGTAAGGACAGTTTGATGCCTACGACCGGAATTAGAATGTAAACACCAGTTTTGTTTGGGGGGTGGCGGGGAGAGGGGTGGGGCTCGGTTGATTTGGATGGGGATTTTTTTTTTTGTGTTGTGTTTTTAATTTGGGTAGCACTGATGGTGGAGAAGGTTCTGACATTGCAGGACATGGGCCTGTTGGTTTAGGACATTTAAACTCTTAGGAAATACACTTGCCAAATGAAAGCTTTTTAAAAAATCTAGTTTACAGGATTCTAAAAAGTTGGGAGTGAAAAGAAGTCAACGGCCCATCCTGCTTTTGTCCTGCAGAAAACAGAAACTTCTCATTTCCTGATCTTAGTCAAAGGTGCATTTTCTAAAGCACTAAGAATCTTCAATTAAGTATAAGGTTTTTAATACAAAAATTGTGCATGTAGAATATTTTGAAATACCTGAGATTTCATAGGAAGACCTGTAGCCTTTTAATACTGTATATGAAGTATCAGAACTGCTCTGAAAGTATTGTACTTAGAGCCCTACAGTAACTTACTCTTTGTGGACAGTTTCTCTTGCTTGCATAATAAACATTTAATAATTCACTGAATTAAAAGTCTACTTTATTTATCTTACAAAGGGCTGTATTCTGTAATGCTCAGTGGTTCTTGCCTACCACTCAGGACTGAGAGGAGGAAACCACTCTCCAGTGTGTGTGTCCCAGCCCCAGCCCAGTGCTTTTCCATCGCCTTTTCCTGAAAGTGACAAATGAAAAGTCAAAAGTTGGACTCTGACCCTCAGACCAGGGCTCCACTGTTTCCTTTCTGCTGGAGCAGTGCCTTTGGGCTGGTGCCAAACTCTGGCCCTCACCTCCTCGCCTTCCCCGACCTTGCAGGAGCACAGAAAACCTTCCACAGGGTAACAGGATGCAGATTTTTTTTTATTCCATCAAGGAGTGATTACAAAAAAAGCCCAGCACACTGGTAAAAATCAGATTCTGCCAGTAACAAACATCAGTAAACATTTTACTTCGATGCAGATAATCACCACTGGGATACAGGGAGTTGTGTTTGTGCCCACCTGCTGCTGGCTGTGGAGCTCCAGACTGTGATTGCAGCACAGTCACTGATTGGGATCAACACTGGAAGACAGTGCAGCCAATGGAAAACTCCCGTTCAGAAAAGCGGATGAGAAGACCAAACTCAGGCCAGTTTCTGAAAGCTTCGCTGCTCCCCGTCATCCAAAGGGGTTTGGGGTGTATGCAAATGGGCAGTTTACTAAGAGGGAGTCCCCCAGGAGAATCAAATGCTTTTTGCTGAGACCCTCAACTGCCTCAGGGTCGTGCTTGGTCTTCTGTCCTTGTGTCTCAAGGCCTGAAGTTCTTCCTCTCTCAACTCTCCCTCCTGTGAGACAGGCACTCCCCCGTTCCTGGCAGACTTCCTCAACACTTGCTTACACGAGTCCTGCAACGCACGGCCAAACACTCCACTGTCCCTGCCTCCCTGCTCCCAAGGTCCTCTTTGGCTTCCATCTCCTCTACATCTACAGACCTCCACTGAAGCAGGAAACCCAGGAACCCCACCTTGTCTGTGCCCCTCTGTCTGATAGAACCAAGCAGGCAGAACCCCGAGTCCTGGGTAGAAACACGTCATGATCCATCGTTCCACAGCAGGAACTGAGAAAAGACAAGACACTGCAGTGCAAAGAGCCACAGGTGAAGTGCTTGAGCAGCTCCAGGAGCCAGAGCCCCGTGTGACACACAGGGACACCCCCCTGGCCCCGCAGCTGTAGGCAACAAGAAAAGCAGCAATGCAAAAAAAGCCAAACACCAAAACTCTAAAACACAACTCAGCAGAACAAATTCCATGGGTATTTTTTTTACAAGGAAGGACACTTTAAAGCTTTAGCAAGTTTGCTGTTTCATTCCTTCCACTTTCTGCCTTTGCACAGGAAGGCACACGGACACACAGACAGACAGACAGACAGACAGACAGCCTGGGCTGGGGGCACAGGGTCAGTGCCACGGCTGGAGGACACGGCCAGCGCAGCAGCCGAGGTGCAGCTGGGAGCTCAGCACCTCAGTCATCCCCATCTGGATGTGTCCTTTTGGCTTGACACGAGCAGGGCCCCGAAAATGCAGTTCTGGGATTGAGACCTGGAAGTGAGTCAGGCCAAGGAACTGGTTTCCTTCAACCCCTGCGTGATTCTCATGTTCTGGACAGGGGCAGCGGAGCTCAACCCATCACAAAGCATTAAGGAATTCTGGGAGTGACACAGAGCAACAGACTTAACAGAAGGACTTTTGTTGTTTCTGTTTTTGTAGGAGCTCCGTCACAGGGAAACTCACCTGCCAGCAAAGGAATACTTAGAGAAGTTCATCACAATTGCACTGAGGTTTAAATTCATCACCAATCACTCCATAAATACCAAAGGCCAGGAGGAATTACCTGTCACGCCCCCCGTGGGTGCCAACAGCCCACGGGCAGGACGGGGGTCACAGCAGCTTCAGCAGGAACTCGTAGGTGGCGTTGATGATCCCCCAGGACAGCACGGAGCGGTGGTAGTTCAGGTGGGCTCCCCTGAACAGGCGCAGCAGCTTCCTGTCGCGTTCCAGCCAGATCTGCTTGAGCACTTTGGGGAAGGACTGGAATTCGCCACCGATCTGGGCCTGCATGCGAGTCTTTACGACGTTCACCGGGAAGAACAGGAAGCCCAGCACGGCGCCCAGCAGCCCCCCGCAGATGAAGTCGTTGACCAGGTGGGCGCGGTAGGAGGTGGCCTCGGGCAGGCACTGCTTGACGGGCCCCCGCAGGCCGAAGAAGAGCACGTTGCTGGGCCCGTTGCGCAGCAGGATGGGCACCAATCCGCGGTAGTACTCCCTCAGCCCGTAGGCCCTGAGCACCCTGAACGCCTGGTAAGTGTTTGTGAACTTGTCGTGGTGCTTGTAGTCCTGCAGCAGCGTCTGGACGCGCTCGAAGGGCGTGAGCACGGCCTCGGTGGTGCCGGCGAGCGCGGCGGCCGCGCTGCGCGTCACCAGCTCCGGGGCGCGCGCGTGGCCCAGCAGCAGCGCCGAGAAGTCCTCGTAGAGGCCGAACATGAGGGCCAGCGGGGGGGTCTT